>JANAVB010031819.1:2161282-2706282 GCA_029216955.1 Iris pallida | reverse complement strand
TTCTGAAGGAAATCCACTGCGATCGCTACATCAAATGCAAGGGCACCAACAGCAAACCTCGCTGCCTTGTGAGCCTCGACAATCTTCTCCACGGACGGCTGATAATTGGGATCATACTTGTAGGAGGGAGCAGCTGGGACTGTAGGAACAACGTGGTTCCCGATGCTACCAGAATCATAATTAATAGATGGTGATGAGTAGTTTGAGACAGAAGGAACTGAAGATTGGTGGGTGTAAGTTGTTGCATCAGTTGCACCATGGTAGTAGGAAGGCTGGTGAATAGGAGCTGCAGGGAAGTTAGTCTCATGAAAGCTTGGGTAAGACTGGAAGTTAGGATATGAGTAGGGAAACATTAAAAGAAAGATTAAAAGGAAAAGTCAGCACTTAGAAAAAGGGCTGAGCAGGCTCAGGAGCGGGCTCTATACAGATTTTAAACACAACATTACGTAAACTTCTTAAAATATACAAAATAACTTTACAGCTATAAATAAAAACTTAAAATGAAAGAATAATAACAGACAAAGTCCAAAGAACCAAGCTTAGTGAATTTTGACCTTCTTTAAAGGGGTAGAATCAGAGTACAATGTTGATCGAGTAGGTGTAACCAATGCATTCTATGGTGATTGGTGATCGACTCGATGGAATCAGTTCTAGTGATCTTGCTCGTACGAAAATGTTCGTCAGATTGAATTTTCCATAACTAGATAAAAATTTCGAACCTGCAGGCCAGGTAACTTAGAAATATGATGGCGTTTTATTAGCAATCCAATGTGTGTTCTACTTCAAGAAGCTTTTAATCGAAGAAGAATATGTCACGCTTCCAGCTTAATACTGCATCTTGTGAGTTAATGCTGCACATCAGAAAGGGGAAAAAACTCTTGTTAGGCACATCCTGCAGGAATAAAAGACCATAACTTGTGAGCCACGAAAATTTAGGGGAAAAAAATAAAGGTTTCTTCAAAACCACATACACTGCATCTTTTTTCTTGACAACCTCTGTGCCAGGTTATCCAGTTCCTATATAAAAAAAGAGAAAATCCTTTACATGGCTACACCGAAAAAGTATAAAAGATGGTCTGTAACAAGTTCAGACCAAGTTTACATATTCTGCCAACACCTTACTCAACCCACACTACTTGGATACAAATCTTTGATAATTGCGAAGAAGTCCTTCAAATCCCAAATGATGCGAGTTAAGAGTTCCCCTTCTTATACAACCACCAAAACTTAACCTAACACTTAGAGTCCGCCTCCTTATACAACCACCAGAACAAAATGTCACGAAGGTGCTCACCTGTTTGACGCCTAATAAATTGACTGCTTTAATCTTCCTTTTTTGTGAATGTTGGAAGCCCAATCTCTTCTCACAGGAGGCATAAAAACAAGTCGTGGAAGCTCACAGCGATTTGTGTCAAGCCCTCCACTGTAAAATTGTTTATATGATTAAAAAAAAATACTCCATACATGTTGATAGTTAAAGCTAGCAGGAGAATTTCCAAATAGAGATTGGAATGCCCTAGTCCATAAATTCCATGGAATACCTCAACGACATATATGATTCATATATGTTGATACTACCAGGTAGTCGACATTGCTTAGTTGTCATCGACATTGCTTAGTTTTCAATTTTGTACGCATGCAGTATCAATCTACAATAGTTGTACACATGCAGGACAACTGGTAGTCGACATTGCTTAGTTGTAAATGTTGTGTTACCTGCCAATGTTCTAGGAGTGTCAACTAGAAGGATCGTTTAGATCCTAGGTTTGAAAGCTGAAACCTAGGTTGCAACTTAATTTCCCTAATTCATAAGATGTATTATGAACTAAGACTAGTATATGTTCTTAATATCCCCACCCATAAACAGATTCATTGGTCTTATATACTTCATTTGGACCAATCCATGACTCTGATGTGCTTTAGTCTAACAGGAAAGACAAATTTAAGATCCAGAGAGGGCCATTTTTGTAACGAATATTTTAGTTTCTTTGCATAATTGCATTTAAATCCTAGAGAGGGTTTTTTTTAAAAGGCTCTGTATTTGTGTCATCATACCTCAATAGCGGTTTCATGTGCTTGGTTGTAGACTAGGTGAAGAGGAAGCACACCAGCAAGATGTTCAGCAGTAGCAGCAAGGGCACCTTTTATAGGATTCCTACAGGATCAATGAATCTATTATTAACATATGTCACCATATATTTTGAGAGCATTTCATGCAATACCAGTAAGGAAGAAGTATCTTCAAAACCACATATTTCAGGATATAGATTACTAAAAATGCATTACTTAAAACAAATAAATATGGTTTTAGTATATAGGTACTGCATTTCTGAGTATAGCTGTTGGATAATGAGACACCAGCTGAGGATAACATAATATATTAGTAGCAAGTTGGTCATTTGAGAGACACTAAGAAATGAATATCAAAAGTTATGTTCTATTAGTGATATCGGCTAGCAAATTGAGATATTATTATCAAGATTAATTCAGGCAGTCAATCTGTGTTGCATAGTTATATATTGCCATATTGGAACTGCAAGGATCCCCAGAGAGTGAGGCTATTGTAGAACCTATGGACTGACCCACATGCTCCTCATCTACCTCCTCTTCCAAACCACCTCCATGTCACCATCATTGCCATCTATGTTATGCCTGCCACCACTGCCTCCAGTCACTCTTCTTCCTATAAGAACCTCCACAAAAAGTTTTATTTAGCATTCAATAATGTTATCGGGAATCTGAGATTTCATAAGGACTCCCGCATTCCAAGAATGACATATTCCCTCAGGCATCACATTCCCACATCATGGGAATATCTTCTCTTCCATGATAGGTTGGAATGATAAGCAATCCTAAGTGTGAACGTAACCCATAGTTAAACTTTTAAGAAAAACAAACTCCAAAAAATCTAAATGTGAATATAAACCATGTGATATAATAACAATGATACCAAGATTCCATGTAACTGTTATGGCTAAGATAGAGATTTGATTTAAAGATCAACATACTCAAATTCATGGAATGATGATATTCGTTGAAAATCAGATCTAATGGTTAACAATACAATAAAATAACTGACCTCTTAGAAGGTTAAAGAGTATCAAATGTAGAATAAAGCGAATGTCCAAATGCTTTATTGATAAAGCTTCTATGGATTAGTTGTTGTTGTTGTCTAACATGCTTTATTGATCTTCGCCAACAAAGCTTCCATGCTTTCGAAAAATGTTATAGAAAGGCCTCAAAATGATTATTAAAAGAAAAGTTCAATCAAGTAAATTATGAATGCACAGGGTTGAGGCTCCTACATGTTGGTTCTGTTAAGCACACATAAATTGGGCAGTTCAATCCCTTATGTTGAATGTAACACTCTAAATATATTTCCTTGCATGGTATTTCAAGCTTCCTAAAGATGCTCACATGATGTTTCAGTATTGTAGGCATGATATTCTAACCTCAAGTCCCATAGAAGTGACTTCCCGTTGCATTACAAATGGCTCTCCCACGATGATAACTCGGACTGAACAACAATGATCATGTCAGAAAGTGCCTTTGCCTGGTAATGTTTGTCCACAAATTGTGGATCACTATGTATGAACCAAAAGATTGGAACTTCCAGTATTGACCTGGAACTTGAATGTGCTCCTAAATTACAGAAAATAAGAATAAATATATTGTATTCCATGAAATGAAAGCATACATCATTTATTTATAAAGAATATATTATTACGCATGTGTATTTAGCAATTTGCATCTTCAGTAAATTCCATAATAATTTGAACTTATGGTGCCCAATCTCACAAATAACAGACTAACTCACACCAAATGCATAAATAAATTCAATTAGCAGCTGTTTCAGCAACAACTCAGAAATATTGGATTTTTAAAGTTAAGTGGGTTTTAACTTGCAAAATACTTCAGACTTGAAACTCTTGTCTACTCAAGGGAGCAAGATTCCTAGTTAGAACTTAGATCTAACAAATTTCTTCATTGAACATGAAAGATACCTTTAAGAGAACCAAGATCGCTCAGTTTCTGTAACTGGCGTTGGAGAATGGAAGAGTCCAGATAGGCATGAATTATTGACCTATAAGTATCGTTAACTAGTAGAAGTGGGACAACAGAAGCTCGCCTGGCCACAGAAAAGGCCATTGTCAAGGCAGGGTCTCCGAAAGTGGCATCCTACAAGATTACAACAGTTAAATACATATAGCCATTACCATCAAGCCTTCCCCTTTATTTGGGTGTATAACTAATAGCACAAGAATACTAATAATTTTCTACTTTCAGTTTTTGGGTACTATAACAATCCAAACCTGGATCAAAAAAGATCATTCAAGAAGATCAAGCGCTAGGTATCCTGTGCGGCCAAGGTGACTGCCTTCGTGGAGGCGCGCTCGATAAAGAAGCTGACCGAAATGAAGAGCAAGGAAAGAGAAAGAGAGGGAGAGGGAGGGAGGGAGGGAGAGAGGACTGACCAGAGCGTCGGCGGGAAAAAAAAGTAAAATTAGGGCTTTTTCGTGCGGGTTCTCTCTAGAGAGGGGAGGCCAGGATAGAAACTCAGAATAAAATAGATGAGAGAGAGATTTTTTGGAACACTTTTCTTAACCATCACGTGACTAGTGGTGGGAGTTGAACACAAAGTGAAACTGTTTCAGAGTGTTCCCCAAAGTATAATAAACATTTATTTTTAGAAAAAAATAATTTTAGGAACAATTATCATTTTGGAAAGGATATAATGTATTCCAACACCTAGAAACATTTATATAGCGTTCCATAACCAATAAAGCATAATGTTTCAAATTGTCTATTTTGGTGTAGTGTACCACCCTGAGGTTACATGGAGAAAGTTTAATGTTTTGAAAAGTTACTGCAAGCAACATTAACGTTCGGATTTTGGCTTGACAACCAACACTAGCTACAACAAAATGACACATCAATTGTCGCTATAGGCAAATAGAAGCATAAGCAGTAATATACTCAAACACATCCAAAAAGGAAAATGTCTTGAACACACCATACAGAACAGCTCCAATGAAAGTATCACCAGCTCCAGTAGTATCAATTATCTCCGGAGGAGGAATAACCTCTGATTTTCCTATTAGTATCCTCCCACTAATTGCACCTATTCCATCTGCATTAAGTCTCAGCCTACGAATTTAATTGCATACCTGTAATGCTACGGTATGGTGTCCCAAGAATACTATCTTTAACAGATTTCCCAAACACCCAGGAGATTTCAGAGGCAAATGGTGGACTTTTACAAAAGTAAAGAAACATGCAAACAGAAAGATGTGTTAAAACCAATCAAAGTTAAAACCAGTTCATAAATAAAGTAGATTTTTCTTAGTAAATTGTACACTTTAGTTTTGTACTTGCTCTAGTCTACTCAGATTATTGATCCGCATTTTGATCAATGATTTAGAAGAGACTTGCTAATTCAAAATGCATGTAGTAATGCTGCTGAAAGATAATTACAATAAGGACATTATAACAAATAGTAATGTGAAGCAATGCCAGACAAAGAGGAAACAGGTGAAGCAAAAAAACTATACTTCATTTGAATCAGTTGATGGCTGACATAACTCTCCCTGACCTCTCTTTTCTTTTCTTCCCTCTGCAAAACATATTTGTTGTATAGCAAAGGACCATATACATGGACTTTGCATCATTTAATATATAAAAGAAGGTTCATCATTACAATTATAATACCTTAATCAAAGCTTCCAACGTTGTTTTGGCCTGATCCAAGTTATGTCAAACCTGAAGATGAATTTTTACAATTTAGATGGAAATAACTATTAGCAGCTCTTCTATAGAAAATTATGATTTCAGATGCAAAAAATCACAATAGTATATAGTACAACGCTATCAGAAAATTACTTCCAGAACTATATTGTACCAGCAAGACAATATTATATTTATAGTGTTTATATTTATGTAAACAAAAATTCTAATAAGCATTTCCTTCTGAAAATACCAAATGCTTAAGGGGTTGTTCCTTTGCTACAAGGTGGAAATGTTATAGAGCATGTACCAAACCTGAGCTCCTTCACTATTGGTTGCTAGCACCGGTCCAGCTTAGGAGCCCTCAAAAGGCTCGAGGGGCTGTGCCTTTGCTACATGGTGGAAATGTTATAGAGCATGTACCAAAGCTTAAGAGTGGCAGAAGTGATCCACCCAAACCTATAAATGTAACGAACATTAGCATCTTCATGTGTAAAACATAAAGAAATGAATTACAAAACATTATTATGTAGTTCTCCTGAGATAAGCCGGCATAACATGCACATAATATGAAGAACTGAACTAAGCAAAACAAACAAAATAAAAACATTAAATTGGAATTGTCTATTTCTTTTCTCAGTGGTGCTTTGAAGGACGATGTTGTATTGATTCCAGACCAAGCCCTAAATTCTATTATTGCTCAATTTGTCTCTCTATCGATTCCAAACCAAGCCCTAAAATGATATACTGCAGAAATTTAGGGCTTAAATTGATGCATTTAAAAAACTTCAAACTAAAAGAACTTGAAGAAATTAAAAAAAATTACCTCTCAAGAGGAGATGGCACTGGCGTCGGGAGGCGACGAAGGGAGTCGGGAGGAGAAGACGGAGTCGGGAGGAGGCGTCAGAGGCATCGATGATGTTTAGAGGAAGTGAGCACTTCAGATCGGGAGGAGAGCCGAAGTCGAGAGAAGGCATCGGTTGTCGTCGAGAGGATGAAAAGGAGGAGGAGGAGGAGGAGGAGAAAGAGTAGGAGGCTTTGGGAGAGGAGGAGGAGGCGACTAGAGGAGAAGGAGAATGAAAAAGGGGGAAGCAGTGGAGCGGATGGGGAGGGAGAGAGAGAGAGAGAGAGGATTTGGGGATTTTGTACTCAACACTCAACAGTCTCTCCAAATTTTTGATTTCGAGGGAAATATTTTTGGTTTGCCTCCTAAACCAAAAGCGACAAAAATTGGATACTAAATTTTTTTTTTGAAATATCTAGCAATGCTATATTTCATTGCTATAGATATTTTGTTTATTTAACTTTTTTAAAATTACTTTAAGTTTTTGTTACAGGAAATAAATTTTTTCTTCGTGGCTAATACTTTTGTATGACATACAATTATTTGGTAACTAAAAGATACTTTTAAGTGACGTGAATAAAATTTAAATTTTGTGGATAATACTTTTATGTGACAATAATATTTTCTTGTAACTATAAAAATACCTTAAGTGACAAGTATTTTCACTTGCCACACATAATTTGTCTTTGACATAAGTCTAAATTTTAAATTTTATTTCAGTGACAATATTAAGTGATGACGAATAAAAACATGGTCACTAAATGATTTAACTTTGTGACAAAAAATTACTGTTGTCACAGAATCAAATTATGAGTGACAAGAAAATTTATTTGTCACAAAAATATCCCTTTCAGTGATAAGTTTTACACTTGTCACAAATTACTTGTCACGGAAATCCGAATTTCTTGAAGTGGGTTGTGGAGGGTGCTGACGGCGGCTAGAGGAGGCGTCGTCGTGGCGCTCGGGTGGCGCTGCACTCGCCTGGCCTCGGCGAACTCGATGGTGGCGTTTGGGGGTGGTGTAGGTGGCTGTGGAGGTGGCGCTGGGGGGTGGCCGGAGTTAGGGTTTCGATGAAGAAGAAGTGGGGGAGACGGTGGTCGTGGTGGTCGGAAATGAAGTAGGGTTAGGGTTACGGTCTGTGGAGCATTTATAGGCGAGTAGGGCGGTTGATTTAGGTCCTTAGATTAGGATTAGGGTTAGGGTTACGGCGAGTGTATGCCGGAGACGACGACAGCGCGCGGTCGTCGGGGGCAGTTGGGTTTAGGGTTTTGCAAAAAATCCCCTGAAGATTAGGATATTACATAAAAGCCCACCGCCTTAGCTATTGCAAATATTTAATTTGCACAAAGACCCCGCTATGGTTCTATGCAAATTTTAATTTGCACAGACAAATCGATTTTTGTAAAAAGTGTTTAAAACAATTAAAAGTATTACAAATAGATATTAAAACAATTCAATTAATTATAAAATGATATATTTTGATTTAAAAATTAATTAAAAGTCATTTAAAAATTCTAGAAAAATTCTTAATAATTATTATAAATCATTTTAAAGCTAAATAGGTCTTTAACATCTAATTTACATTAATTAAACAAAATATGAAAAACAGGGGCTGACAAGTCTTCCCTCCTTGAAAAATTTTGTCCTCGAAATTCACAAGGATAGAAAACTCTACAATCATTCTAACATAACAAGCAATGCAACAAATGACTAAGGCTACGATCAAAACTAACCTCTAGGATATCAAGCGGGAACGGGTGGTTCCCTCGCAGCTGTTGGATCGAACAAGTAAGGATGTCTCTCCCTCATGTCCGACTCCCTCTCCCAAGTAGATTCACCCGGAGAGTGACGGCTCCAAGCTACTCGCACTAAGGGTATGACTTTGTTCCTCAGCCTCTTCTCCCTCCTGTCCAATATCTCCACTGGCTGCTCAGTAACTGCTAGGCTCGGTCCGATCTCCAACTCTGAATTATCTAGCACATGGCTGGGGTCCGGAACATATCTCCTCAGCTGATATACATAAAAGACATCGTGAACTCCTGCTATATTAGGTGAAAGTGCAACCATGTAAGCTACCTCTCCGATCCTGCCAAGCATCTCGATCGGCCCGATGTATCTGGGGCTCAACTTGCCTCCTCGTTCGAACCGGATCGTCCCTCTAGTAGGTGATATCTTTACTAGCACCATATCTCCGTCAGCGAACTCCATCGGTCTGCGACTTGTATCGGTCCAGTATTTCTGCCTGTCCTGAGCTACTCTGAGCCTGTCTCTGATCATCCCGACCTTCTCTGCTGTATTGGTAATCATCTCTGGCCCAAGCATAACTCTGTCCCCAACATCATCCCAAAAGAGCGATGTACGACATCGTCGCCCATATAGTGCCTCGAAAGGAGACATACCGATACTGGCTTGGTAGCTGTTGTTGTATGAGAACTCTACCAAGTGCAGATGGCTCTCCCATGATCCGCCAAAGTCCAGCACACAAGTCCTCAGCATGTCCTCTAGCATCTGTATCGTCCTCTCGGACTGCCCATCAGTCTGCGGGTGGTACGCCGTACTGAACTTGAGCCAACTGCCCAACTCCTCCTGCAAGCTCCTCCAATAGTGGGACGTGAATCTGTTGTCTCGGTCCGTATCACCTCCAGTTTTTAAAATTGAGGGCAAATTTATCATTTTTAATATTCTAATATTTTTGTGAATATTTATTTATTAATATTGTGTTTTGGGATTTTATTTCATCGGGTTTGAGTTTTGTCTCATTTCGACTTGTGCTAGCGACCTGGATCTGCTTTGGACCCAACTAGACCCAACCAACTTGTCATGACCAAATCCAGATATTTATATTTGACTAATTCTATTTAATTTTAGTGGGATTAGGGATTAGAATTAGATTTAGAACTTGAAATTAGGAGTTTTCAAGTTACCATTTCGACCCCAACTCAAAACCACTCATTTCTTTGACTTGGAGGGCATTTTGGTAAATTGCCAAATGCCCCCAACCCTCTAAATTATGGCCGGCCAGCAGCAAAAACCCCCTCCCTTCTTCTCATTTGCAAGAAACCCTCTCTCTCATTCTTTTCTCTCATTCCACAAAATCCCTTTCTTTTCCCTTTGAATTTTAAGCTCCAAAGTAAGTCAAATCTCTTCTAATTCTCTTCCATACTCTAGATCTCTCTCTAATCTTGGTGTTAACTCTTGTTTATCTCTTATTTGTGGTTTTTATCTAGATAGAACCTAGCATGGAGGGGTTGGAAGCTTAGATTTGGCTTTGACCCAAAAAGAACCAATTTTGGAGCTTTTTCCTTGGGATTCCAACTCCTGAGAGGTAAATCCTAACCCTAACTCTTGTAATTACTCCTAATTAGTGTTATTTACATATTAGAGGATGTTCGAGGTGTAGGATAACTCATTAGAAGAGGTTTGGAACCCATTGGACTCAATTTGGGACTTTCGGGCTAAGTTTAGTGCCAATTTTGGGGAAAATCCTAAATTGACATGTTTGGGTGTTTCTCCTAGCATATTTAGACCTAATTAGGTTAGTTTGGGTGAGATAAGGCTAGGTATGTGTCCATATTTGGATACGTGGGGTCATTTCGTGAGAAATCATAAAAATAGGCTTTTTCGGGATTTTCGGGTTCCAACACGCGGGTGACTTTTTGCACCGACACTAGAATCGGCAAGTTAGCACTTAGAATGGGTTCTAATCATTATTTAGAACTCGTGGATAGAGTTTGGGTCGATTTCGGATAGGTTTGGTGTCTGTATCGCACGGTATCGCGAATCGGACACTCCGGAGTCGCCACAATGACCATTTGGCCATTCGGACCTCGTTTCTCGTTTTTGCTTGCATGCGCATATTAGATTGCTTGTGTGGGGTACATGTCTAGGCCCTAGAGGGTAGAATTGTGAGGATTGGGATATTCAGATAGGTTTCGGGATGTTTTCGAGTGTATGTGTATATATATGTGTGTGTGTGTGTGTGTGTGCATATGTATATATATATATATGTGAGTGTGGGTGTGTATATATATAAGTTTGAGTGTGTGTGTGTGGAGCTTTTAGAGAGTGAGATTGATGGGAGTTGAGAGTGGTAGATAGAGAGATAGATGGAGAGAGTGTTAGTGAGATTTGAGAGTGAGATGGAGAGAGGGTTAGAGAGTGATGGAGTGAGGTGGAATGAGGGAATAAGGGGGGTTTGTACTGCTGAATTCAGCAGCAGTAATAGCCATGTAGCAGCAGGTTTTAAGGGGAGGGGGACAGCCCAAATCAGCCCCTATTTTAGTCCCCTTTCCAGCCATATTTGCACAGCCATTTCATCCATTTTTTTAGCCCCCTTAACCCCACATATAAGCCCCTATATCACAGCCTACATTCAGCCCCATTTGCACATCCATTCAACCCCACTTAACAGCCATACATCAGTCCCAAAATCAGCCTATAAGCTGTCCCAAAACAGCCCTACATTCAACCACAAATTAGCCTCAAAATTCATCTACCCATTCACTCATTAAACCATTCATTCTTCCATCTATTTTCCCTTCCATTCATCCCCAACTTGACCCCAATGGACAGCCCCAATATCAGCCCACATTAGCCTTTAGTATCATCTATTCACTCACCTTTCCATTCATACATTCATGCATTCCATTTCATTCATTTGTCTTCCATTCATTCACTCTTTCATCCATTCATTTTCCATTCAATACAATACCATTTGAACCCCATGTTGCCCCACAAATTGATCCCCTAGATGACCTATATAAACCCTTAGTTAGTGCCTAGTTGAGTGGTGTCTAGTGTGGGTTGAGTGTCTAGTTAGAGATGTTAGTTAGTGATTGGTGTTAGTGATGGTTGTGATAGTATTAGGTAGTGAGTTAGCTAAGTTAGTGGCCTACCTAGGTTAGTATCCTATTGGACTAGTAGAGAGGACTAACCTAGACACTATGAGAGTATGGGAGAGTGGACTAGGAAGGTTGGTAGAGAGTAGGGAGTGGTATCTCAAGAAACCATAGCGTATCATTACGATACCCTAAGGTAATATTGGGATGACCAACATGGACCATAAGATGGACTAGATGTCCTAGAACCCTAGATTTCTTGGTTGGTAAACCTTAGATAGGATAGTATCTAGCTACCCTAAGGAGCTTAGGCTAGTATCCTGAGATCTAGAGGGGTTTCCTTTGTAATGGGCAAGGTATTGGTATTTACCTTGTGAAGGATAAATGTAGGTAATGGGGTATTGTTAAGATATTAAGTTTGACTTCTAAGATGGGCGTAGAAATAGGTTGTCTTGGTAGGTAATGACTAGATGAGGGTAGTTTAGACTAGTCCTGACCTCCGTTGACCAAGAGTTGACTTTTTGACCGAAAGTCAACTTCAAGTCAACACTTGACTTAGAATTGACCGAAACCAAACCAGAGTTGACCAGTTGACTGAAAATCAACTGTTAGTCAACATTTGACTAGTTTGACCTAGGGTTGACCCAGGGTTGACTCAGTGTTGACCAGAGTTGACTTTTTGACTAAAAGTCAACCGTAAGTCAACCCTTGACCCAGATTGACCTAGTTTGACTTGGATTGACTTCCTGTGACCTTGTTTGACCTCGGTTGTCCTAGTGTGACTCAGTATGACCTAGTTTAGCTTGGTGTAACTTAGTTTGACCTAGTTTTGACTTAGACTTGCATATCATGACTAGATTAGCTTTCTTTTCATTATTAAATCCTGTTTGGACTCATGGTATCTCATCTTTAGGTATGTGATATATCTGAGCACCTGTTCACCTTATCAGCTCAGGACCACAGACGAGCACATTCACTGATAGTTTTTATTGTCTTGATATCTGCTATATCCGATTCAGTTGTAGTGTCTTACTTGATTTTCAGACACGATAGTTTACGGACTAGTATATGTCGGATCCTGTCATGAGATATTGTTCCCGGGTTACTTGGTATATTGGTACATGACTCGACTTGTTACTTGTACTTGTATAGACATGGACTTGGGAGTGGGCTGATCACCTGCTTTTGCGTCCCGTGTCATGACGTATTATGTCCGGATCCTTTATACTATTCGGGGGATGGAAAATTATTAGTGGTTGTGTGATCAAATCCCTACTTGTTCTTCACACTTGTACTTGATACTTGTTCATAGCTATACCCCCGTCTCACGACGGGTAAAGCCTTATCCTACTTGTTCATAACTTTCCATGGTGACCGGCCTTATTCTTCACACTTGTACTTGTTACTTGTTCATAGCCGGTCAGATGGAAAGCTTGATCATTTTTCCCAAGCCGATCACATAACGCACTAATAATTCAAGTCACCTTTTATATTTATTATCGTAGAAGGCTAAGTTCTGTTCGGGAGAAGGGTTACAACCTCGGTCCTTGTTTGGCTTAAGGGTTGTAACTCGGCTTCCGGATAGTTTCCAAGTCATCCTATATATATATATATATTGTCGTCCTATTCAGTACTCACATCTTGATATATATTTTCTATTGATTTTGTCTTATATTTCATATAATGTCTCTTATAGAATTTGTCAATTCATATGGAACTGCTGTTGGTATTTGTACTTGCTCATTTTCCTTACAGAATACCATTGATATATTACAGATGATTCTGATGCAGATTGCCCGACCTATTATGGGGTCGAATCTGATGGAGTAGACCTGGACCATGGCTTGTTAGCAGAGCCACTAGACTTTGCTCACCCAGAGTAGTGTAGCTTAGTTAGGTTTGCCTGGTCTGCGAGCCAGCTAGTACTTTTCAGACTGTAGTATTTTATATTATATTCTGTGACTCTGTGGTGTTGTGTATAGTTTTGGGCTTGTGTAGATCTTGAACTTATTTCCTGCTTTCATCTATCATGTTTTCTTTCTTTGCTATCTACCTTCGTTTTACTTTGTGATTGAGACTGTATTGCTATGTCACCTCCATTCGGAGTGTATATACTGTACAGGTACCTTTATTCTGTCTAGTTGTAGTATTTATAGATGACCTATACAGCGTTCTACCGTCGATTCTGCGGCGTAGGCTGGACGTAACCACGTACTCGTGTTCCTAATCAGGGTGCGGGTCGTGACCTATTTTTGTGGTAGCCCATGCAAGTCAGTGTCGCAATTAGTGCGATCTCGTAATGGTGCTCGACTTAGAGTACTAATTACGAGCCTGCAATTAGGACGTAGGATCTAGGATATGATAGGAGTTACTCAATCACATTTTAGGAAATTTTTGATCTTTTGATTACCATGACAACTCTTTTGCATTAAATTTAATTGTCCTTCTTTGATATTCCCTATTATGTGACATATTGATTCCTTGTTTCAATCTATCCTCAGGATGACGATTACTCGCTCCCAGGCAGTAGGATCTAGTGCTGTTCCGAAGAGGCCCGATCCGGTAGGACTTCCACCTTCGGTTGAGGGAGCTGTAGTTGAGGGAGTTACCACCTCAGTTCCTGTCCTTCAGGCGGGAGTAGCAGCGACGGTTTCAGGAGGTCTTCCACCTCCAGCAGCGGGACCGTCCATAGTCATTCCTGAGACTCTTCCATCGTCGCCTCCGCTACCGACTGATACTCAGCAGATGATGGCCCTTCTATAGCAGATGTTGCAGACCCAGAGGGCACAGGTCGAGGCACAACACCGCCAGACAGAGGTGTTACGGCAGAGCATGGAAAACTCCCACCAGCTGACGATGGCAGCAGTAGAGAGGGTTGCACCGGGTACAGTTCAAGGTGCTCCAGTTCAGCAGCAGGGTCAGGGGAGGCCTGGCATATGACTAGATTTCAAGAAGATGAACCCAAGGGACTTCAAGGGTACCGAGGGTATCCTGTATGCAAATGACTGGTTGGAGGACGTCCAGAGGAGCCTGGAGTTAGTAGAGGTTCCGAGGGGACTATGGGTCACAGCTGCGGCGAGTCAGTTCTTCGACATCGCCTTGACGTGGTTTCGCACGGATCCTCGTGCGTCGGTGAGGGGTTTGACTTGGAAGAACTTCAGGCGGCTCTTTGAGGAGAAGTTCTACCCCGATGTGGCCTTGACAGCTCTGGAGGCCCAGTTCGTCGGATTGGAGCAGGGGAACTCGTCGGTAGACGAATATGCAGCGGAGTTCTTCTGTCTGAGCAGGTTTGTACCAGATCTGATCCAGGATGAGGGGTATAAGGCCCACAAGTTCTGGAGAGGCCTTATTTATGCGGTCCGCACTCGTACTTCCGGGCGACGTGATGCGACCTTCAAGCAGATACTGATGGAGGCGCAGATAGCAGAAGAGGACTTCGACCTCAAGCCGAAGAGGGGCAGTGACGTTCTTGGAACGAGTTCCAGTGCGGGGCCGACGAAGCGCCCTCACTTCCAGCAGAGACAGTTCCAACAGCAGCCTCAGTTACAGTTTCAGCAGGCACCAGCACGTGTCGACCAGCAGCAGGGTCAGGGCAAGAGGCAGGCCATCCAGTGTGCTTTCTGCAAGAAGATGGGGCACACCCAGGAGGTTTGCAGGATGAGGCTGGGAGTTTGTTTATTCTGTGGAGCTCCAGATCACCAGATAAAGAACTGTGCTGCTCGTGCAGCCAGAAAGGTAGGCCAGGACAGAGTGCGGCAGGCTAGAGGAGGCCAGCAGGGGCGTGCTTTCGCCATGACAGTTGAGGGCACTCCGGCAGTAGCAGGACAGATTGCAGGTTCTAATCTTTCGATCTCATTTTCGCATTTGCCTCCTTATAAACTGTCTTGAAATTCGATTCCATCTGTTCCTTGATCATTTGATAAAATTTTGTTCTTGTGATGTGATATTCTTCTGAGATAAGTCGTATGGGCTAGGTCGTCTCGATTATGAGATTTTAGAATCCTCTAGGGTCATGCTAACAGGCATAGTGAGGACATATAGTCGGATTATGGACGTATTTCTCGGGTGTGAGAATTTAAAGTTTTCGCTGCCAAGCATACGACAATACAAAAATTTTAAATACCATAATTCTAGAGGTATGTACCTTAGTCGAGGACTTTGTGATTATCGCAGCCTTGCTCACTAGCATGACGAAAATTCTGAGTATCATGATTTTGGACAGACGCATCTGATTATCGAACTGCATGATTTTCTGTGATTGCTTTGTTTTAATTTCGAGGATAAATTTTTTTAAGGTGGATAGATTTGTCACCTCCAGTTTTTAAAATTGAGGGCAAATTTGTCATTTTCAATATTCTAATATTTTTGTGAATATTTATTTATTAATATTGTGTTTTGGGATTTTATTTCATCGGGTTTGAGTTTTGTCTTATTTCGACTTGTGCTAGCGACCCGGATCTGCTTTGGACCCAACTAGACCCAACCAACTTGTCATGACCAAATTCAGATATTTATATTTGACTAATTCTATTTGATTTTAGTGGGATTAGGGATTAGAATTAGATTTAGAACTTGAAATTATGAGTTTTCAAGTTACCATTTCGACCCCAACTCAAAACCACTCATTTCTTTGACTTGGAGGGCATTTTGGTAAATTGCTAAATGCCCCCAACCCTCTAAATTATGGCCGACCAGCAGCAAGAACCCCCTTCCTTCTTCTCATTTACAAGAAACCCTCTCTCTCATTCCATAAAATTCCTTTCTTTTTCTTTTGAATTTTAAGCTCCAAAGTCAGTCAAATCTCTTCTAATTCTCTTCCATACTCTAGATATCTCTCTAATCTTGGTGTTAACCCTTGTTTATCTCTTATTTGTGGTTTTTATCTAGGTAGAACCTAGCATGGAGGGGTTGGAAGCTTAGATTTGGCTTTGACCCAAAAAGAACCAATTTTGGAGCTTTTTCCTTGGGATTCCAACTCCTGAGAGGTAAATCCTTACTCTAACTCTTGTAATTACTCCTAATTAGTGTTATTTACATATTAGAGGATATTCGAGGTGTAGGATAACCCATTAGAAGAGGTTTGGAACCCATTGAACTCAATTTGGGACTTTCGGGCTAGGTCTAGTGCCAATTTTGGGAAAAACCCTAAATTGACATGTTTGGGAGTTGCCCCTAGCATATTTAGACCTAATTAGGTTAGTTTGGGTGAGATAAGGCTAGGTACATGTCCATATTTGGATACGTGGGGTCGTTTCGCGAGAAATCATAAAAATAGACTTTTTCGGGATTTTCGGGTTCCAACAGGTGGGTGACTTTTTGCACCGATACTAGAATTGGCAAGTTAGCACTTAGAATAGGTTCTAATCATTATTTAGAACAAGTGGATAGAGTTTGGGTCAATTTCGGATAGGTTTGGTGTCCGTATCGCGCGGTATCGCGAATCGGACACTCCGGAGTCGCCAGAATGACCATTTGGCCATTCGGACCTCGTTTCTCGTTTTCGCTTGCGTGCGCGTATTAGATTGCTTGTGTATGGTACATGTCTAGGCCCTAGAGGGTAGAATTGTGAGGATTGGGATATTCAGATAGGTTTCGGGATGTTTTAGAGTGTATATATATGTGTGTGTGTGTGTGTGTGTGTGTGTGTGTGTGTGTGTGTGTGTGTGTGTGTGTGTGTGTGCATATGTATATATATATATGTGAGTGTGGGTGTGTATATATATAAATTTGAGTGTGTGTGTGTGGAGCTTTTAGAGAGTGAGATTGATGGGAGTTGAGAGTGGTAGATAGAGAGATAGATGGAGAGAGTGTTAGTGAGATTTGAGAGTGAGATGGAGAGAGGGTTAGAGAGTGATGGAGTGAGGTAGAATGAGGGAATAAGGGGGTTTGTACTGCTGAATTCAGCGGCAGTAACAGCCATGTAGCAGCAGGTTTTAAGGGGAGGGGGACAGCCCAAATCAGCCCCTATTTCAGTCCCCTTTCCAGCCATATTTGTACAGTCATTTTACCCATTTTTTAGCCCCCTTAACCCCACATATAAGCCCCTATATCACAGCCTACATTCAGCCCCATTTTCACATCCATTCAACCCCACATAACAGCCATACATCAGTCCCAAAATTAGCCTATAAGCTGTCCCAAAACAGCCCTACATTCAACTACAAATCAGCCTCAAAATTCATATACCCATTCACTCATTAAACCATTCATTCATCCATCTATTTTCCCTTCCATTCATCCCCAACTTGACCCCAATGGACAGCCCCAATATCAGCCCACATTAGCCTTTAGTATCATCTATTCACTCACATTTCCATTCATACATTCATGCATTCCATTTCATTCATTTGTCTTCCATTCATTCACTCTTTCATCCATTCATTTTCCATTCAATACATATACCATTTGAACCCCATGTTGCCCCACAAATTGATCTCCTAGATGACCTATATAAACCCTTAGTTAGTGCCTAGTTGAGTGGTGTCTAGTATGGGTTGAGTGTCTAGTTAGAGGTGGAATTATGGAGTTTTGATCTACTTAAGCTTGTTATTTCTAAGTTTTAATGGTTTCATGTTGTAGAGAATCTCGTTCTACCCCATTTTGACCTATGGAAGTTCGGATTTGGGCTCCGGATGGTGGAATTATGGAGTTTGGAAACTTGGTCCCCTTGGTGTTCTTCTTCTCGGAAAATTTGGGGAAGAAGAACAGTGCCTGACTTGACCGCATAAATATTTCATGCGGCAAGTGTTCAACTCAGCCGCATGCGCCCTTTCCGCCAGCCGCATGGGAAGTACTTCTCAGCCGCATGAGACTCGCTTGAGCTCAGCCGCATGGGAAGTTCTACCCAGCCGCATGAGACTCACTTGAGCCCAGCCGCATAGGGAGTTCTTCCAGCCGCATAAGATTTCTCTAGCCTCGGCCGCATGAGACCTAACTGAATTGAGCCGCATAAACCCCCTGCTCCTTTCAGCCGCATGCGTCCCTTCTTCTGAGCCGCATGGACCCGTGTCTTCTCGGCCGCAGGAGGATCCATTCCTCCGCTGGCCGTATAGGATCCATTCCCCCGCCATCCGCATATGCTTCACTCCCCGCCAGCCGCATAGGCTTGGTTTTCTGCCAGCCGCATGGACTCAGATCTTCCTAGTCGCATGGGGTGCCCTGGCTGAGCCGCATATGCCCATTCCTTACCACTGGCCGCATACGACTGATACCCTTCAGTCGCCTGAATCCATTCTCCTGAGCCGCATGAATCCGTTCTCCTGAGCCGCATTATCACGCCCTAGTACCGAAATACGGAGACGGACTAGGCCAGCTACTCCATATGAGGTACGTAACGTCATACGGCGATCGTGGCTGTCGAGAGACTAGGGGGTACATGCTACAATCAAGTCTCCTATGGTCCCACAGAGTTCTATGTCTCAATCAATCAAATCACATCAGCAATTAAATAAACATTAAAGATAAAGCAGTAAGGCGTCCCCGACGCTTCATCAAAATGGTCATGAGTGACTAGCTTTATAATTTAGCTATCTCGGAGAGTCAGGAGTACAAAATTATACACAGCTGCAGTCTGTTTAATTACAATTATGTACTGACACAAAATATCAAGTAATCCGGCTAACAGGTGCCGGTGGCTAAATGCCGCACAAAATATAAGCAGGAGTGGTGGAGAAGAAACCCACTCGAGTTCCCGAACCGCCATGCTCCTAGTATGCACCATGGATGTCAGGGAGGAAGATCGTGTCCTCTGGCTCTGCTACGAGATCTGGCCAAACAAAACCAGCGGGTCAGCCCCGAATAGCAAGTACCGCCAAAGGGGCACAAGAGTTAAGATTAAAAACCCAGATAATAGAATGATTGATAATAGTAAGACTTATGCTACTATTATAGGGTAGCGCAACATCCTCGAACCCATATGGCACCCTTACAACCAAACAAGGACAAAAGGTGTCGCATGGAGTCGGGACGTGTCGTACTCTATAACATTCACATAAGTTAAAAGGTATAAACAATAAAATCTCCTGATCGTGACTTCGGTCGATAGCCTATCGCAGTACAGTAACCAACCCAACAATCAAACAAGAACATGGGTTGGATCATGTACCATGATAGACCATGTTCCTCAGTCATTCACAGAAGTAGCACTTCACAACCAGAATAAGTCTTCCGTTCATAACTTCGGTCCACAGCCTGTCATAGTACGATAACCAACCCAACAATCAAACAAGAACATGGGTTGGATCATGTACCATGACAGTCTGCTTTCCTCAGTTATTCACGGAAGGTAATAGGATACAAGCAAGTCGTTTTCGCGACCAATCAAGTCTACAAGTTTCTAGTGGGACGAGGTTATCCTCGCGTCATGTTATTAGAAATCCTCAGATTGTATCTTTCCAGCAAGGCTAGCCAACCCAGGGGTTCGCGTAGACAGGTATCATTGAGCACAGGTCCCTCGTAAGGCCACCTTGCCAAGACATATAATATATAGCAGAAATTAATCGGATACAGTCATCCACTCGTTGCAGATGACACAGTATCCGTGGAGACCAGCCGGCGCGTCGAGACAATATCTCAAGGCGGCTGGTGTAACACGATCTCGGGATTCTGCCCTCCCCATGCATCTAGTATATTTAGTTGCCTAGTTTAACCCTAGGTGAAATCTTGGACTCACATGCTGTGGCCTGCATGATTATCCTCCTAAAAGTCGTACTCAAGTACGAGTACCCCAAAGAGGATCCATGTCAATCAGTATGTCAACATGTTCTACCCTCCTTAGTGTAATGCATCATTGCAAATACGCCACGTGGAGTTACGAGTCATTTGTCGAGCATAAACAAGAACTGGGACATTCAGGTACATGTATCAGGTAGGAACACTTTGTTCACCGGGGTCATATTAGTGCTCATATCATGCTCAGGACAAAAGGCGTAAGGATATATAGCACACACAAACATTTACATATATATATGCAATATAATATATACACATAAAAATATAAGGTAAGTCAGGCTACGCTCAAGTCAGGCTACGCTCAGGTCAGGCTACGCTCAGGTCAGCGTATGAGGTCCATACGACTCCTCTTCAAGGCAGCGTATGAGGTCCATACGACTCCTCTTCAAGGCAGCGTATGAGGTCCATACGACTCCTCTCCAAGGCAGCGTATGAGGTCCATACGACTCCTCTTCAAGGCAGCGTATGAGGTCCATACGACTCCTCTCCAAGGCAGCGTATGAGGTCCATACGACTCCTCTTCAAGGCAGCGTATGAGGTCCATACGACTCCTCTCCAAGGCAGCGTATGAGGTCCATACGACTCCTCTCCAAGACAGCGTATGAGGTCCATACGACTCCTCTTCAAGGCAGCGTATGAGTCAGACTGCGCTGCGCTAAAGTGCGCGCGCAGCTCAGTGGCGCAAGCTAGAAAGCTCGTGCACACTGCTCACTGTCTTCTCCAAATCAGCAAGAACTCCATGGTTTGAACCCCAAGCTTCAAAAGTCCATAACTTGGTCAAAATAAGTCCAAATCCAACTTTTTAAAGGTCAAAATTGGGTAGAATAAAATTCTCTACAACATGGAACCATTAAAACTGTAAAATAATGAAGTTTGCTAGATCAAAACCAAAAAGATTCAAAAATGGTTAAAACTTAGATCTACAAAAATTAAAGCTTCAAAATGGAAAATTTCAAGTTCTAAACTAGTATAGAATGAGGAGAAGAACATATTTTGACAAATAATTTTGTAAAAAAAAAACATTAACAACATTTATGGATCCATCTCTTGAGCAAGTTGGCACTTGCCTTGGTTGGTGGAGGAAAATAAATGAGAGGAAAAAAATGAGAGGAGAGAGAATGAGATGAGTTATTATATAGAATCTTGAACCCATGGGTTCATGATGAACCAAAGGGTTCATGATGAACTATTGGTGAACCAAGAATAGGTTACCCAAATGAGCCAAAACTGTAGGCCCAAATGCAGAAAATAAATTATGAAATAATATTTTCTCGAATATTTTTAGGAAATGCATGAAGAAATACAGCATATAAATATCGTATAAATACAAGGTAAATTATCGGTTCACGTATTAAAATACGTATTCCAGGATCAGGGAGTGACACGCATAAATTCATCCCCTTGAGCCGCATGGACTTCATGTGCCTTGTCTTGTTATATTCTTATTATTATATATTTTTACGCTCATTTTATATCCTTACGCCTTTTGTCCTGAACTTGATTGACATGGTTGAAATGATAACTGGCATGACATGATAGTGGCCCGCCGTGGCGTACTCCTGACAAAGTACACTTGGCATGATAACCTGACATGATATATCTTGATAAGTTATTGCGACGGCTACCTGACATGACCTGACCTGTATAAGTAACCTGGATACCGTGGGCGATTGTGCTTGTACAAATAATCCAGTCCTGTCTTGCATCATGTCTAGGAGGGGACTCCTGAGTACCACGTCAGGAGTACCTACTGAAATGGACTAAGGTTAATGACTAGTATAATTTACTAGACATGAAGAGATATTCCCCAGTTACAGGCGATCCCGTTATCCCGGCCGCAAATGTTTGGACTTGTAGCCTGCCGACGAGTAGGGCACATTTCCAGCCCACTGTTATGTGGGGCACCCACCATTGTCACTTAAATAATTGAACTCTATTGTCACTCTAATGCATTGTACTCTCTAAATTGTCACTATAATATTCGCCTGGATAACCTGGATAGCTGCAGGGCCTGTGACTACTTGGAGCATCTCATTGCATCTTGCTAGTAACTAGGATTGTGATAACCCTAGTTAGTTAATGTAGAAAGCCGTAGGCAATGATTGGCCGTGATTGCTTGGATGGAGTCTAGTTCAGTATAGTATTGTCTAGAAGTGATTGATTGCAAGATTGTACCAGAATGATTAAATGATTGTCACTCCAGATTGTTACTATAACGATTGTACTCTATTGTCACTCTAGCGTATTGCACTCTTCATTGTCACTTTTATCATTGAACTCTCTCCTTTTCACCTTAATGATTGGCAACTTAAGCAATAAATGATCAGAGACTAAGTTCTGTTCAGGCGAAGGGTTACAATCTCGGTCCTTGTTTGGTTTAAGGATTGTAACCTGGCTTCCGAAATAGTACATTCGTCTTCTCTTCATATATTGTCCAGCTATATTTTATTTAGCATGATTCTCCAGTTGTCTTATGTTAATGATGTTTCACTTAATTATTTTTCTCTGATTGGGACAAGTGCATTGGTAGTACACAAACCTCAATCTGTGTTACTTATTGTCGTTTTTTTTACATGTTGAATGCTAATGATTTGCTGGTTTTAGTTCCTAAGTGAAGCCTCCTTTGTGGCACTTGTTCTTTCTGGGGTCTGATCCAGCTGGTTTTGTATGGCCAGATACCGGACAGCACCAAAGGATCTTCCTGCTTTCCAGCCCGATGGTGGTCACCAGGCGTAACCAGGGCATCGAGTGGGTTTCTTTTGTTCTCCCACTGTAATATTGTAAATTATTCTTTTGAGGCGTTTAGCCGACGAGCAAGTGTTAGATCGATTGTACTTACTTACTGTCTGCCTACGGGCTGTAACATGATTGACTAGCCCCGGGGGTTGATCATGTATGACTGAACTCTTGCTAGTCCTCACATTTTGTAACGACTAGCTTCATGATCATTTCGAATATATAATGTATGGGACGCCTTACTATTGTATATTTGGTGGTCTGATATCTTGTAACCATTATTAGTTGGTTGAGATTGAGACAATAGGCTATCTATGACCTTAAGAGACTGATGGATTGTAGTGAAACCCTCACATATCTAGACAGCCGTGACCGTATAGCGGTGTGGATTCTATTCCGTTATACGTAGCTGGCTATGTCTGCCCCCGCTCTCCAGTATTCTGGTTCTGGGGCATGACAGATTGCCCGACCTATTATGGGGTTGAATCTGATGGAGTAGACCTGGACCGTGGCTTGTTAGCAGAGCCACTAGACTTTGCTCACCCAGAGTAGTGTAGCTTAGTTAGGTTTGCCTGGTCTGCGAGCCAGCTAGTACTTTTCATACTGTAGTATTTTATATTATATTCTGTGACTCTGTGGTGTTGTGTATAGCTTTGGGCTTGTGTGGATCTTCAACTTATTTCCTGCTTTCATCTATCATATTTTCTTTCCATCCTATCTACCTTAGTTTTACTTTGTGATTGAGACTGTATTGCTATGTCACCTCCATTCGGAGTGTATATACTGTACAGGTACATTTATTATGTCTAGTTATAATATTTATAGATGACCTATACAGTATTCTACCGTCGATTCTGTGGCGTAGGCTGGACGTAACCACGTACTCGTGTCCCTAATCAGGGTGCGGGTCGTGACAGTCCGACAAGATGCTGACTGGTATTCCGTACAAGCGAACTATCTGCTGCATGTATAGCTCCGCCAACTTCTCGGTGGAAAGCCCCACCTTGAAGGGTATGAAGTGTGCACACTTCGTCAGCCTGTCCACGATGACCCAAATGGCATCCTTTCCTCCTTGGGAACGAGGAAGCCCTGAGATGAAGTCCATCGTAATGTGTTCCCACTTCCACTCGGGAATGGGTAACGACTGCAATAGACCAGCTGGCCTCTGGCGCTCTACCTTGACCTGCTGGCAAACTAGGCATCTCGAAATAAAATATGATACATCTCTCTTCATCCCGTGCTACCAAAGATGTTCCCACAAGTCACGGTACATCATGTTGGCACCAGGATGAATAGAATATCGAGATCGGTGCGTCTCCTATAAGACTGCCTCTATCAGCTCTCCCTTTGGCACGCACAATCGGCTGCCATGCCTCAAGGATCCATCCTCTGCTACGGTGAAGTCATCCAGCAATCCAGCTAAAACCTGGGCTCGAAGTCTGCGAAGGCTCTCATCTGTTCCTCCCTGATCTGCTCCATCAAACCTGACTGAATGTCAAGTGCCATCATCGGTATCACTAATCCTGGCCGAACTATCTCGATACCGAGCTTCTCCAGATCTTTCCGCAAATGCTGATCTATCATCAGATACCATGCCATCGGATGCCTGCTCAGCGCATCCGCCACCACATTTGCCTTTCCGGGGTAATACTGTAAATCGATGTCGAAGTCCTTTATCAACTCCAACATCGTCTTTGCCTCATGTTCAGCTCTTTCTGCGTGAACACATACTTCAAGCTCTTGTGGTCAGTAAAGATTTCCATGCACTCTCCGTATAAGTAATGTTTCCATAACTTGAGTGCAAAGATCACCGTAGCTAACTCTAGGTCATGGGTAGGATAGTTCCGCTCATGAGTCCGTAATTGCCAAGATGCATAAGCAATCACTTTCCCATGCTGCTGTAGGACACATCCTAGCCCCTTTTCCGAAGGATCATTGTATATGGTGAAACCTCCAGATCCTGAAGGTAATGTCAGAACTGGAGCAGTCGTCAGCCTCCTCTTCAGCACCTCAAATACTGTTTGGCAGTCCTCTGACCAAATGTACTCTGCATCCTTCCGCATCAGTTTCGTCATGGGTTCAGCTATCCTAGCAAAGTACTGGACGAACTTTCTATAATAGCCGGCTAAACCCAGAAAGTTCATGATCTCTGAAATTGACGTCGGAGCCTTCCATGTCTCAACGGCAGCATTCTTCCTGGGATCCACCGAGATCCCCTCTCCAGTAACTACATGACCGAGAAACTCCACTCGCTCTAAAAAGAACTTGCACTTCGATAATTTGGCTAACAACCTCTCCTGCCTCAGAATCCCCAAAACTATCTGCAAGTGCTCTGCGTGCTCCTCCGGCGTCTTCGAGTATATCAGGATGTCGTCGATAAATACTATGACGAACTTATCCAGATACTGGTGAAATATCTTATTCAGCAAATTCATAAAGATAGCTGGCGCATTTGTGAGACCAAATGGCATCACCAGAAACTCGTACTGCCCGTACTTCATGTTGAACGCCATCTTTTGGATGTCTGCTGCCCTGACTTTCACCTGGTGGTAACCGGATCTCAAATCTATCCTGGAAAATACTTTCGCCCCACTCAACTGGTCGAACAAATCATCTATCCTGGACAGAGGATATTTGTTCTTAATGGTGATGGTATTCAACGCCCGGTAGTCAATACACAACCGAACTGTACCATCCTTCTTAGGCACAAAGAGCACTGGCGCTCCCCATGGAGAAGCACTAGATCGAATGAAACCCTTTTTCAACACGTCATCAATCTGCTCCTTCATCTCTATGGCCTCCTTAGGGTTCACTCTATAGCAAGCCCGGGATACTGGTGATGAACCCGGTACTAAATCTATAGTGAACTCCCATCTCTGTCAGGCAGAAGTCCTGGAAGATCCTCTGGGAATACATCCATAAACTCCCTAATGATAGGGTGTGGCGGTGCTATCTCCCCAACTGTCGCACAACAGTTCGGCTCTAGGCTGATCTTCGGCCATGTCCTCCTGACACTGAATGGTGCCGTGCCTGGGGGACTGAACAAAATACTACCCTTATGACAGTCTATAGCTGCATGGGCATAGCTAAGCCAGTCCATCTCCAATATGATATCATACCCGGAGAGTGGCATCATAAAGAATCGTCCCCTAAACTCTCTTCCGGCTATAGTAATAGAGCATCTATAGATAGCTCTAATGGGCACTGGTCCGCCTCCCGTCATTACTCTACTCATCTCCTCGGTAGGTGTAGCTACTAAGTGGTGTTTATACAAAAACTCTAATGACAAAAAGCTATGAGATGCACCAAAATCAAACAAACATAGAGCTAGAAAAGTATACAAATAAACATGACCTGTGATGATGTCAGCCAAATAATCTGGCTCTGAAACCTGCTCTGGCTCAAGAGCCAGACTATAAGTCTTCCCCTGGGGTCCTTTCTGCTGCTGCAGATGTTGCCCAAACCTCTGCTGCTGAGTCGGGAGCGGCCCTCTAGATACCCTGGCTACTGGGCAGTCTCGAAGCTGATGGATGGCAGACCCACAAACTAAGCACTGCTTCAACCTCTTTCTGCAGACGGAGTAATCATGCCCTGGTCTTCCACAGAAAGAACACATAGCTTCCTTCTGCTGCTGCCGGGGTCCCGGGACTCTAACTGGCGGGGTCGGGTGATGTGGTGTGGGAGGACGGTATGTCTGCTGGTGCGGCGTCGGCGCTCTCGGCTGGAAGGCCTGACGCTTGGACGGTCCCTCGAGGTGTACAGAAACCGGCCTCTTGCAAGACTAAAGACGCTCCTCTATGCTCCGGGCCAACTCTAGGCTCTGGTAGTAGTCAGTCGTACCGTTCGTCACTATAAGAATGCCAATATTTGGAACTAGACCATGGCAAAACCTACGCGTCATCTCCTCAGGGTCTGCAACTAGACTAGGAGCGAAACGACTCAGGCGACTAAACTCCGCCGCATACTCGTCAACAGAACGGTTCCCCTGCTGGATGTTCTGAAATCGTAGCCCCATGGCTACCCTAGCGGTGGCCGAGAAGAATTTTTTCTTGAACTGATCCCAAGTGGCCTTCCCTCTCGTGAATAGTGGCTCATTCCGGAACCAAATTTCTGCCAAGTCTATCAGCAGAAATCCTGCTGCCTTGACCTGGAGGTCATTTGGCAACCTAGCTCCAAGGAGCTTCCTCTCTATCGAGTCTAGCCAGTCATCTGCTACTACTATGCCCTCACTCCCTAAGAACTCCTTGGGGTTCAGACCCATGAAGTCCTTGATTGTCCCCGCTCTCTGTCGTGGCTCTACAGGTGGTGGAACCACGGTACGTTCCTCAGAACGCTCCATGCTCTGGCGGAGTAGGGTGGTCTGCTCCTGATGGGTCATTAGGAAACCCTGGATCAGAGTGAGCAGTTGGTTCCCGTCGAGTGTGACGGAAGCCTGGGTAGGTATAGTGATGGGTGTTACGCTCCAGAACCAGAATACTGGAGAGCGGGGGCAGACATAGCCAGCTACATATAATGAAATGGAATCCACCTCATTATACGGTCACGGCTGTCTAGATATATGAGGGTTTAACTACAAGCCAACAGTCTCTTATGGTCATGAACAAGCCTAGTGTCTCAATCACAAGCAAGTAAGTAAAGTCACAAGATGTAAGATCACCAAATATACAATAGTAAGGCATCCCAAACATTACATATTCAGCTGATCATGAAGCTAGTCGTTACAAAATATGAGGACTAGCGAGAGTTTAGTCATACATGATCAATCCTAGGTTGCCAATCATGTTACAGCCCGTAAGCAGATAGTAAGAAAATGTACACGAGCTAACACTTGTTCGGCGGCTAAACGCCTCAAAAGAATAATTTTACAATAGAGTGGGAGAGCCAAACTAAACCCACTCGTTGCCAGGATTCCGTCTAGTGGTCACCATCTGGCTGGAAAAGTCGGTGGATCCTCTGGAGCTGTTCTGGTATCTGGTTATACAAAACCAGCTGGGTCAGACCCCAGAAAGAGCAAGTGCCACAAAGGAGGCTTCATTTAGGAACTAAAACCAGCAATATGCACAAGAGTAATAATTACATAATAAAAGATAGTAATTAAGGAAAAGCATGACAGGTGATATACGAAGAGATAACTATGTGACTATTCACATAACCAGGTTACAACCCGTAAACCAAACAAGAACCGGAATTGTAACCCTTCGTCTGAACAGAACTTGGTTTCTCCCACCATTTATCGGCAAGATAAAATAAGAAATCAGGACACGTAACAATCTTGTACATGATCAAGACGAGACTAGACTGATTGAACTCCATCCAACAATCACGCCCAAGCAATAATTACGGCTTGATACTTTAACTAACTAGGGTTATCACAGGCCTAGTTACTAGCAAGATGCAAAGAGATTTCCAAGTCCAGTTACCCGCCTGCTGCTACCTGAGTGACCCGAGCAAAAGAAAATAAGTATAGCAGACACACTGTAGTGAGATACATGTCCTAAAGAGGTGCACCACTCGACGGCAGGCTAGAAATGTGCTCATCATGACAGATAGCTCCAAGTCCCATGTATATATATATATATATATATATATAAGGCCGGGATCAAAGGGGCAACAGGTAACTGGAAAAGTCTCTTCATGAACTACTGTATTATTCTAGTTATTAGCCTTAGCCATTTACAGTAGGTACCCCTGACCGTAGTACTCAGGGGTCCCCATCCTAGACATGATGTAAGACAAGACGGGTTCATTTGTACAAGCACAATCGTCCACGGTGTCCAGGTTATTCAATCTTGTCATGTCAGATTAGCCGTCGCAACAGCATTTCGAGAAATATCATGTCAGGTTTATTTGTCAAGAGTGCGCCGCGGCGGACCACTATCAAGAATTATCATGTCAAGTTATCATATCAAGTTTACTTGTCAGGAGTGCGCCATGGCGGGCCACTATCATGTCATATCATTTGTCAAAAGTGCACACAACGGGTGACCATCGTGTCAGGGAACATATTAAATTAATGGCACAAGCATACAAGTGGTAATTAAATATTAGCTGAGGAAGGGCTGTGGGGGACTCATGCGGCTCAGAAAAATTTACATGCGGCCAGCAAATAACTATCAATCATAATATAATTGTAAAGACAAATAAGACAAAAGATAGTGGGACCCATAATTTAATGCAAGTATACCATGCGGCTCAATTTAAATATTCATGCAAGCAGTCATGCGGCCAGAAATTATTATTTAACTGGCCATGCAAGCGGTTGGCCATATGCGGCTACAATAAATACAATTGTCTAATGGCCAAGCAATTATGCTTATGCGGCCAGCAAGTGTTGGAGGGGTGCATATGCGGCTCACTTACTGTACAAAAACTCTGCAAGCAAAATATACATGCATGCTTGCATTAAATAATACATGCATAAGTACAAAATATATTTTGTACTCCCATGCGGCCAACCTACTGTACAAAATATACATGCATTAATATAATGCATTTAAATAATGCTTGCAAGTAAAAACATGGGATTTCCATGCATTAATAACATGCGGCTACACTAACAATGCATGCGGCCACCATTGATTCCCATGCGGCCACCCATGAAATTTCCATGCGAAGGCTATTGGCAAGCATGCAAGTGCTTGCATGCAAGGGCATGCACAAAAAAAATACTTCATGCGGCTCCACGTGTTGGCTGCCAATACAATTTGCTTATGCATGCAAAATGCATTACATATTATTTAATATAGGCCATGCACTATTTAATATATGTGGCTAATACAAATGCTAAAGCACCATTTAATTCATGCTGGTGCATGCAAATGCCATGCATGCAAACTACTTGCTAGTGCATGCCCAAGCCATATGCGGCCAAGAACTTAGTTGTAAATGGAAGCAATGCATTTGCTAATAATTGCTAAAGCATTTAATGCTAATGGTGCTAATCCATTCATGCGGCCTAGTATATTAATAAGCCTGCAAGCTACTGCTTGCTTAGGCTAAAGGCATTTAAATAATGCAATAAAAGGCCAACTTGCTCCCATATGCGGCTAGGTGAGTTGCAAAATGCAAGCAATTATGCTACTGCATGCTAACATTAATGCTAATGTATTAAATGTTAAGACCACTCCATATGCGGCCAGGGTCTCTCATATGCGGCCAATAATTATTAAATAAGCCCAAGCAAGCTTGCAACTGCAGCTAAGTGACGTAAGCATTAAATGCTAAGCCATGCTAACGTGGCCAAGCATTAAATGCTAAGCCTAAGCCTTGCTCCCATGTGCTGATGCAACCTTGTTCCCATATACATGCATTAAATGCTAAGGTACGGCCAACAATTGTAAAGGAGATTAAATAATACACTTCCATATAAAGCCATGCGGCTCATTTAGGAATAGCCATATGCGGCTGACTTGTCCATGCGGCAGGGAAGAACACTTGCCGCATGAAATAGTCATGCGGTCATGTACTGTTCTTCTCCTCTAATTTTCGAGAAGAAGAACATCATGAAGCCATGCTTCCAAGCTCCATAATCCCATCATCCAAAGTTCAAATCCGAGCTTCCATAGGTCAAAATGGGGCAGAATGAAATTCTCTACAACATGGAACCATCAACTAGCAAAAATATACAAGTTTGTTAGATCAAAATTCATGAGAACCGAAAATACCACAAAATTAGATCTACAAGAAATTAACCATGGAAATGAAAAATGCTAAGTACTAAAGTGGGTTAGAAACACATGAGGAAGACAGTGCAACAATAAAAATGGGGTTCCTCCATGAAGCAAGATGCACTTGCCTAAGCTCTCCACTCTCTCAGGTTGGTGGAGAAGTAATGGTGGGGAAGAAGAAAGTTTAATGAAGAGAGAGAAAAGGGAGTGGGATATTTAATGAAGAGGGTGGTGGTAGGTGGGAGTGGTTTGGTTCACATAAAATTAAGCATAACCGAACCAAGCCAACAAACCGAACCGAACCAAGATAAACCCATCAATGAATTGCCAAAATAAATCAAGCAGAGAGACATACAATACGGGTCAGAATATGTACACGTATTCTAAATACGTAATATGAGATATGGGCATTACAACTCTACCGACCTTAAAAGAATTTCGTCCTCGGAATTTAATCAAGAGGCTAGAGATTGCAATGACAAGCTATACTAAGCAATCAATCAATCAAACAATCAATCATGCAAGCAAGAAATTTGAAGGCATGAGGAAGAGGGAAAATATCCTGCTAGAAACCTCTCTGTCGGTTCTGAATCTGAGCTGGGGTCAAGGCATACTGTTGGGGACTTTGCTGCTGAAAAGCTTGGGTATGCGTCGACAACGGCCTCGGGGATGAAAACTGGTACTGGGGCTGTTCCCCTAACGGATGAACTAGTCATGGCTGGTGATGAGTCAGTCCTGAATGGGCAGGACCCTACCGTGTGGTCCGGTGCTCCACAAAGCAAACACAATCCTCGAGTCTTGCGACATTCTGAAACAACATGTCCAGGCTTCCCACAATAAAAGCACCCTATGGGGGACGACTGATTCTTCTTCTGCTGCTGAGGATACGTCGGGGATGAATGTTGAACCGACGTAACCAAATTCGCCCTTCGGGGAACTCCAATAGTCAAAGCCCTAGCTGTCGGGGCTGGGGCTGACGACTGGTTCATCTGGCCGCGAGATCGCTTCCGACCTCCGGTCCAGTCACTGTTCGCTGCCCTGTACCCATAATGTCCACCTCTGCCTAGAGCATCTGCCACTGCCTGACGCAAGATATCTCCTCGACGATCCTGCGATGCAAGCAACTCCATGATAAGTCCCACCAAGGCTCCATCATTCTGCCCTGTGGGCTGGGCTGGCTGTACCGGGGGTTCTGGATCTCCGAGAGGCATGACCCGAGAGGCTGCTCCTGAATGCTGGGCTTGATCTACAGGTTGCTGCTGGTCCACGGGAGGTTCTCCGCCTTGCTGATCGGCAGGTCCGGGAACAATGCCGCTGAAGAAGATGACATAGGGAACAATAAGGAAGGACCAGGACAGATCAACGATTAAAAGCATGTGATCCGGACAAGAATTTCAGGAATTCAGAGAATACGAACAGAGATCAAGGGCGAGTACTGATTGAGACATCTATTCGGTAAACCCTCACATATCTTAATTTACAAGACCTGCATGGGCTACCACTTAAACCATATCACGCCCCAGAACCAGAATACTGGAGAGCGAGGGCAGACATAGCCAGCTACGTATAATAAAATGGAATCCACCTCACTATATGGTCACGGCTGTCTAGATATATGAGGGTTTAACTACAAGCCAACAGTCTCTTATGGTCATGAACAAGCCTAGTGTCTCAATCACAAGCAAGTAAGTAAAGTCACAATATGTAAGATCACCAAATATACAATAGTAAGGCGTCCCAAACATTACATATTCAGCTGATCATGAAGCTAGTCGTTACAAAATATAAGGACTAGCAAGAGTTTAGTCATACATGATCAACCCTAGGTTGCCAATCATGTTACAGCTCGTAGGCAGATAGTAAAAAAATGTACACGAGCTAACACTTATTCGACGGCTAAACGCCTCAAAAGAATAATTTTACAATAGAGTGGAAAGCCAAACTAAACCCACTCGTTGCCAGGATTTCGTCTAGTGGTCACCATCTGGCTGGAAAAGTTGGTGGATTCTCTGGAGCTGCTCTGATACTGGTCATACAAAACCAGCTGGGTCAGATCCCAGAAAGAGCAAGTGTCACAAAGGAGGCTTCACTTAGGAACTAAAACCAGCAATTAGCACAATAGTAATAATTACATAATAAAAGACAGTAATTAAGGAAAAGCATGACAGGTGATATACGATGAGATAACCATGGGACTATTCAGATAACCAGGTTACAACCTGTAAACCAAACAAGGACCGGGGTTGTAACCCTTCGTCTGAACAGAACTTGGTTTCTCCCACCATTTATCGGCAAGATAAAATAAGAAATCAGGATACGTAACAATCTTGTACATGATCAAGACGAGACTAGACTGATTGAACTCCATCCAACAATCATGGCCAAGCAATAATTACGGCTTGACACTTTAACTAACTAGGGTTATCACAGGCCTAGTTACTAGCAAGATGCAAAGAGATTTCCAAGTCCAGTTACCCGCCTGCTGCTACCTGAGTGACCCCAGCAAAAGAAAACAAGTATAGCAGACACACTGTAGTGAGATACATGTGTCCTAAAGAGGTGCCCCACTCGACGGCAGGCTGGAAATGTGCTCATCATGACAGATAGCTTCAAGTCCCATGTATATATATATAAGGCCGAAATCAAAAGGGCAACAGGTAACTGGGAAAGTCTCTTCATGAACTACTGTATTATTCTAGTTATTAGCCTTAGCCATTTACAATAGGTACCCCTTGTCACCCCCATTTCCCGTATTTTGTATTAATACTCGTAGTTGGATTTTGGCATATATTTTTATTTTTCTGGACTTGTGGAATTTTGGGTTTTTTCGTATTTTGGGTTTCGGCCCGGCTCGGTTTTAATTGGTTTGGTTTGAGTTGGTTTGATTTTAAAACCTCATGGAACACCTTAACCTATTTTCCACCCTCATTCCACCACAACCACCCCCATTAAATCCCACCTAACTTTTCTCTCTCTTCTTTACTCTCCATTAATTTCTCCATCTTCTTCTTCCTTCTTCCACACAACACTCCGCCCATAGGCAAGTGCACCTTGCTACCAAATAAGCACCACATTTTATTTGTCCATTAGCTAGATTAGGCCATGGAGAACAACATTAGAACTTGGCATTTTGTGAATTGGAGCATCCATTTTTCTAGATCTAGGTTTTAACCATTTTCGGAAATTCTTGGTTTTGATCTATCGAACTTCGATTTTTGCTTGTTTTGATGTTTCTATGTGGAAGAGAATTCAATTTTACACAAGTTAGAACTTTGAAAATCCAAATTTGTTTTGATTTGGCCAAGATATGAAGAATTAAACTTTTGGTGTTCTTGAGGCTTCTTCTCGGCCTGGAGAAGAAGACTTCAGCCTGCGCTCTTTAGCGCAGTGCTGAACCGCGCATCCCCCTCGGCCAGCACTCCTTAGCGCAGTGCTGACCAGCGCAGCTTGCACCTTGGCGAACTGCGCACCCCCCCATGCGACATCGGCCCATGCGCCCTCGGTCGTGCGCCATCGGCCCATGCGCCCTTGGCTGTGTGCCATCAGCCCATGCACCCTTCGCCCCCGGCACCCTGGGCCGTGCGCCATCGACCCCTGCGCCATCTTCCCCCGGCACACTTAACCCCTGCGCCATCTGCCTCCGGCGTACTTGGCCCCCTGCGTCATCCATCCCCGGCGCACTTGGCCCCCTGCGCCATCTGCCCCCGGCGCACTTAACCCCTGCGCCATCCATCCCCGGCGCACTTGGCCCCCTGCGCCATCTGCCCCCGGCGCACTTGACCCCTGCGCCATCAACCTCCTGCACAACCCACTTGTCCATGATGGTTTGGTTTATTTCTTGGACTTGGCTTTTCTTTTGTGGGTTGGGTTTGAGATCTTGTTCCATACAGCACGACTATCTTGACCCAACACGACGTGGCACAGTTTTCGATGATTTTGCTTATGACTAATGCGGTTTTCCTGATTCTGTGAAGTATGATTTTAGTACCTCTGATCTTCTTAATAGTGACCCGATGGAGTACACACTTGACTTGTAACCTGTGATTTATGATTTATCTCGGTAACCAGATACTTGATAGTGGCCCATGGCGGCACACTCTTGACTCGTAACTTGACTTGACTTGATGCCGTTGCGATGGCTAACTTGACTCTTGTAACTAACTCTGACACCGTGGGTGTTCCTGCTTGCTTGTTTGTACAATCTACTTGTCTTGTCTTGCATCATGTCTAGGACGTGACTTCCTGGGTACCACGGCCAGGGATTCGCGCTAATATGGATTAGGCTAATGATTAGATCAAACTAGAACATGAAGAATTTCCAGTCACAAGTAATCTCGTTTTCTGGGCGCCTTAATTGGACTTGTAGCATGCCGACGAGTAGAGCACATTTCCAGCACACTGTCATGTGTTGCACCTCTAAGTCACCTAAGGGTATATCGTTTCTTGGACGATGTACCCAACCATACTCTCAACCCGCGGAAGGATAACTGGATAGTTTGCAGGGCTTGGGACTGGAGAATTCTCACTTGCATCTTGTTAGTAATTAGGCTTGTGATAACCCTAGTTAGTTAAAGTAGTAAGCCGTAGTAATTGCTTGGCCGCTTGTGAATGTATGGTGTCCAGCCTGGTCTAAGTCTCGTCTAAGTCCCTATACCTGGTACTCATGTACATGATTGTTTTACTTATCTTAAACAATAAATGGATAGGGACAAGTGCTATTTAGGCGAAGGGTTATGTCACGACCCGCACCCTAGAGTAAGGGTACGAGACGTGGGTACGTCCAGCCTACGCCACAGTGTCGGCGGTAGAACGCTGTCCTAGGTCACAACATCTAACAATATATATCTAAACAGTTTATACTCCCCGAATGGGGTGACAAAGCAGTAAAACTCAATCACAACTAAGGAAGAGATAGCACGATATGAAATAGAACTCAAGGAAATAAAAAGATGAAATAGTCTAACATAATTCCAGCAATATCCAGAGAAATACAAACTCAGCTATAGCATGAAAGAATATATACATCTCAGAGTAAGTCTAGCTAAAACATGTCTCATGACTACAAAAGAAAGATAAGCCTAACTAATCTAGACTAGGCAGTCGGGGAAAAATCCTCAGCTACAGCTGGGTCCTCCTCGGAGTCCAACTCAAAGGTGTCATCTAAGGCTGCCCCGTAGTAGGTATCCAGGCAAGCCTCCTCCTCGTCCTCTGTAATATTTTCAACAAGTCCAGTCAGGACAGGAGCGAGCACAGTACATCTCAACAATTCATAGCAGGTTAGAAAATATAAACATGCAGTAAAGTAAGATACAAGTACTGAAAGAAGTGCAGTATAAAACAGAGAGAGAACTGTAATAGAAATATCTACTATACATAGAGAACTAGCAGTGACTAGTGAGTCAGAGTACAACATGAACATGTAAATGGCCTGGGATGATTCAATGAAGACACTACGGAATGATTCAATGAAGATACTACTGGTGTATTATACACATGTCCACTTCTACTCCCCCGTACCCCCAATCAATACACAAGGATCCAGTCAGGTTATGTTATATGATTCCATGCACGGCCCCCGAAGGGTGATACATGGATGTCCCATAAATGGAGAGCCTGGGGGTTACCCAACTGTGTAAGATTCAAGAGACTCTGTGATCATGAGGGTACATGTCACAAGTAATCAAGTGAACCAAGAAGCATAGTGATACGCCATGTAAGTAAAACGCACAGAACACGTAGTACCCGATGCTCCCTAAGGATAACATTTCAAGAAAGGATCCATATAGTACCAATCCGTGTGACCGTCGTGACAGTACAAGTAAAGTAATCTACTGCAGAAAATTATTCTAAGCAAGATATGAAATGATCAAAGAATGTACTCGCCTGTATCTGAGTGTCCGAAAGGAAACGTACTGTCCAAGGAGGGGTGTCTGGCTCCTAATCAGAACAGCACAAGTCACAACAATTCCAGAATAGTGAAATGCAGTCCTACTATGCATTCTACATGATTCTAGGTCAATCTAGGCCAAAGTCAACTCTTGGTCAACTTTGGTCAACCCTAGAAGTCAAACTAGGTCAACTTAGTCTAATCAAGTCTAAACTAGGCTATTCTAACCTACTCTAGCTAACACAATCCTAACAAGGCTAGGCAAGCCTATACTAGCTATATCACAATATAGCTAGTAGCTAATTCTAGAATACCTTAGCAATTCTACAACCTTACCATTGCACCCATTGATTTAAACACCATATAATATATATCACATATATCTAGGATAGATATAAATCCTACAACATTAGCTAACATAGAAGTATAGATATATACTCATACAATTTACACACATATTATTGTATATGCCTGCAAACAACCATAGCCTTATACATGTAAGGACTTAGAAATATAGAGAATGAGAGAGAGAGAGAGAGAGAGTGCTTGTGTGTGTGTGAAACATGAATTGTGTGTGTATAGGTGTAGCTATGTGTGGACAGGTAACAAGTGCAGGAATACATAACAGTGAAAGAAAAACCAAAACAGTGTGTATGTGTGTGTGTGTACTGTGTTTGCAGGCAGTAAAATCAGTGAATAAGGAGAAGGTTTGTGTGTGTGTGTGTAACAGTGACTAGTAATAGTGCAGGAACACAACAGTGAAAGAAGAGGGAGGCATGTGTGGTGTATAAACATATAAGGGTGAATGCTCAAGACAGTGAATATAACATAAAAACAAGACAGGAAGACATGGCCTATTCTCAGATTTCAGATTTGAACTCAAACAGTTCAACAGTGTATACATTTTTAATGAAAGAAAACAATGAATGAAAAGAAGGAAAAAGGGGCAATTCAACATCAAGTCTAAACTGGAAATTGTTCACATATAATCTCAGGTTTCACCCCTTCTTCAATCCCAGGTTAACACCACACATGAAAACACCCAAAATCATTTAGAACCCAAGGGGAAAATAGGGTAATGGTTACTGTTATCAGTTAAAAGAAAACTGTTTTCAGTTTCACATATAACCAAGATCACAGAATTCTAATCAAGAAACTCAGTTGCAAACTAACTTAACTCAACACATGAACTCATTCTCAGATTTCAACATAAATAGACAAAAAGGAAAATTAACTCATGTATTCACCACAGCTCAGAATTGCGGTAAGGAATGAAGAATTCCATTTGTTCAACCACATGAAATCTGAACCAACTTAAATCCCCACATTTCCCAACTCCAATTTGAAATCAACAAGACACCACTCAACCCAAAATTTGAACCATAGATAGGTAACATATAGGAGAACAGGTTTGAGCTTTAAAAACATGAAATTAATAGTACTTTGCAGGTTAAAATATCAACCAAAACTCAAATATTGAAATCTGGAAGCACAGGACTGATACTTAATATTCAGAATTTGCAAACAGGTAAATACCCAAAAGAAACACATTAAAAAAACTTAGATAAAAGGTTGGTAATGATCCTACACATAATACATGTGTCACACAACCTGTCTGTGTCCACTAAGATGGACACAAACGTGTCCAGGCCACCCAGATACAAAAATCAATGCACAGTGAGGTATTCCTCGTGCACGTGTGCACGCGTGTCGTGCACACGACACAACACGTGGTAGGCCACGTGCTCATGCACCTGAATACCCCTATACTAGGGCTAGGTCTAGGTCGACCTGCCCTGAGTCCTCGTGTCCGCGTGTCCAACTTATACACGTGTATCAGAACTCAAACACTCGTCTGTACAGACTGTGTGCAAAACCCGTACGGTGTCTCGTGTTCCCCCGACACGACACGAGAGGTCGTGCCACTTGGGGAGTGTCGTGACAGATACTGCCCCAATGTATGTGTCGAAAATCTTGTGTCCAAACGTCGTGTCCAGGGAGTACTTGCCCTCGAGTAGCAGGGGATCCCTGTAGCACGCGCGCGAACGTGTGCACGTGCGTGTCCACACCATCGAATCCGACACAAACGACACGACACTAACCATACAAGAACAGAAATCCATAGACAAGATCTAAACTAACATTTCTATTTAAAAACATTGAATAAATACGATCGAAATGCCCTTTGAGGCATTTCGTCGAACACCTAGTCCTAGCTCTGATACGTGTCCAGAATGGACACGAAATCTCCGATACTTGATACGAATCCAATCCAGACCTTAGGGGGACCCTTAGGGCTTCCTATACATGAAGACTAATCGAAAATCCATTGAGATTTGAAGAAGTTACCTCTTGTTGAACTTTCAATAGAAATCCCCTATTCAATGCTCTCCACTTGATGACCCAATCAATCCAAAACAACTTCACACTGAAATGAGAGCTCAACAACAGCAATAACAATCCTATTAGAACCTATTGGAATAATTTAAAAAGAAAAAGGAATAGGAAAGGAGCTCTAGAAATTAAATGACAATAGAACTCACCTCCTTGAAATTAGGGCTCTTCCTAAGAAAGAGGCAACCCTAGATTTGGGAGGGATTTTATATGGTGGGAATCCCTAGGCTATAGGGGTGGCCGGCCATACACTCTTAGGGTTAGGGCTTTGCCAAATCATTGGGCCTTGGGCCAAGTTACAAGGCTAAGATAGACTAAATTAATTAACGGTTCTAAAACCATAAGTCATGACTTATGACTTCCTAATCCTTTTGCTAAAATGACTAAACTAAGTGCTAGGCTAGGTTAGACTAGAGTCACTTGACCTAACCATGACCCACTAACTAGGGTTAGCTTCTAGGTTGGTCTACAATGGTCAATACTAGTCAAAAGTCAAACTAGTCCAAATAATTCCAAAATAATTCCTAAAAATTCTCATAAATTCTAATTAATTCTAATAAATTTAAATTACCCCAAAAAATGACAAAATAACCCTCACACTAGAATTGTGGTAGTGACAAATCTACTCTCCTTAAAAGAATTTCGTCCTCGAAATTGAAAGGCGAGATACAACTGATGAGAAGGATAGAAAACATACCTCATGATCCAAAAAGATAAGGGTACCGCTCGCACATCTCATCCTCCCGCTTCCAGGTAGACTCTCCTGGAGAATGATGCCTCCATGCGACGCATACCAAGGGTATCACCTGGTTCCTCAGAACCTTCTTCCGTCGATCCAGAATCTCCACGGGCTGCTCTGGATAGCTGAGAGAATGCCCCACCTCAATCTCCGAATGATCGAGCACATGGCTAGGGTCAGCCACGTACCGTCTCAACTGTGATACATAGAATACGTTGTGGACCCCCACAAGTGCAGGCGGCAAGTATAGCCTGTAAGCCACGTCGCCGACTCTTCCGCTGATAACGAAAGGGCCGATGAAGCGCGGGCTAAGCTTCCCGCCTCCACCAAAACGTATCGTACCACGAGTCGGAGATATCCTTAAGAAAACCTGGTCTCCGACCTAATCACAAGCATGGTCTCAATTAATTATAATAAATAAACATGATCAAAAATCACAAACAAACAACCTAAATCTAATCCTACTCTAATCTGTACCTCAAACTCCAAGGGCCTCCGGTGGCTATCGGCCCAGTGTCGATGTCTGTCCTGCGCCACGCGAAGTCTGTCCCTGATGATCTTCACCTTCTCGGCCGCATCCACAATCATCTCTGGCCCCAGCAAAGCTCGCTCACCAACATCATCCCAGGATAAGGGTGTACGGCACCTACGCCCGTACAGAGCCTCGAAAGGTGACATCTCAATGCTGGCCTGGAAACTATTGTTGTAGGCAAACTCCACCAAATAAAGATGATCCTTCCAGGAACCTCTAAAGTCCAGAACGCACGTCCGCAGCATATCCTCAAGGGTCTAAATAGTCCGCTTCGACTGTCCGTCCGTCTGGGGGTGGTATGCAGTACTAAACTTGAGCTGAGTGCCCAAGCTGGTCTGCAGACTCCTCCAGAAATGGAAAGTAAAACGGCTATCCCGATCTGAGACGATGCTGACCGGAACTCCATGGATCCTGACTATCTGCCGCATATACATCTCCGCCAGCCTCTCTGTAGACGTACCCACCTTGAATGGCAAGAAGTGGGCCGATTTGGTCAACCTGTCCACGATGACCCAAATCACGTCTTTTCCTCCTGGAGAATGCGGCAATCCTGAAACGAAGTCCATCGTGATATGCTTCCATTTTCACTCGGGAATGGACAACGGCTGCAACAATCCACCGGACCTCTGTCTCTCTGCCTTGACCTGCTGACAGACCAAGCACCTAGCTACGAAGTGGGACATCTCCCGCTTCATTCCTGACCACCATACATGCTCCCGCAGATCTCGGTACATCTTGTTGGCACCCGGGTGTATAGAGTACTGAGATCTGTGGGCCTCCTGCATAACCTGCTCTCTGAGCTCCCCGCTAGGCACACATAACCTGGCACCGTGCCTCATGGCACCATCTTCTGCAAGTAAAAACTCAGGATCCCCCACTCCTATACTGATCTGCTCTCTGATACTCTGCAAAGCCACATCCTCGAACTGGGCTGCCTTGATCTTGTCCACCAAGTCTGACTGAATCTGTATCCCCCATAGCTGCATCTGCACTCCCGGCACGATCACCTCAATCCCAAGGCTCTCCAAGTCGGCAAGTAAATGCCGATCCATGGTCAAACACATGGCTGTCGGATACCTACTCAAGGCATCGGCAACCACGTTGGCCTTTCCTGGATGATACTGCAGTGCAATGTCGAAGTCCTTCATCAACTCCAACCATCTGCACTGTCTCATGTTCAACTCCTTCTGAGTGAACACATACTTTAAGCTCTTATGATCTGTGAAGATCTCCACCCTCTCACCATACAGATAATGCTTCTACAGCTTCAAAGCAAAAATTACTGCTGCCAGCTCCAGGTCGTGGGTAGGGTAGTTCTTCTCATAGGGACGTAACTGCCTAAAAGCATAGGCAATCACCTTTTCGTGCTGCTGCAACACACAATCCAGCCCCTTCCCTGAAGCATCACTATAAATAGTGAATCCACCTGATCCTGAAGGCAACGTCAGAATCGGAGCTGTCGTCAGCCGCTTTTTCAACTCATCAAAAGCTGCCTGACACTCCTCTGACCAAACATACTCAGCATCTTTTCGGGTCAACCGTGTCAACGGCTCTGCAACCCGGGAGAAATCCTGCACAAATCTCCGGTAATATCCTGCCAGCTCCAAGAAGCTCCTGATCTCTGCAACTGAAGTCGGCGCTGCCCATGCCTCAACTGCTACAATCTTCTTGGGGTCAACTGAGATACCATCTCCAGTCACCACATTCTCCAAGAAGTCCACCAGGTCCAAGAAAAACTCACACTTGGAGAGTTTTCCATAAAGCTGCTCCTTTCTGAGAATCTCCAGCACTATCCGCAGATGCTCCTCGTGCTCCTCCTCAGTCTTGGAATATATCAAGATATCATCAATAAACACTACTACAAACTGATCCAGATACTGATGGAACACCTTGTTCATAAGGTTCATAAACACAGCTGGTGCATTGGTTAGCCCAAACGGTATAACCAAAAACTCGAACTGCCCGTACCGCGTCCTGAAAGCGGTCTTAGGAATATCCTCCCTCTTCACCTTGACCTGGTGATATCCCGACCTCAGATCAATCTTGGAAAATACCCGAGATCCGCTCAACTGGTCAAATAGATCGTCGATCCACGGCAGTGGGTATTTGTTCTTGATCGTGAGGTTGTTGAGTGCCCTATAGTCAATACACATGCGTACTGACCCATCCTTCTTCGGTACGAACAACACTGGTGCACCCCATGGCGACGAACTCGAACGGATGAAGCCCTTGTCCTGTAGCTCATCCACCTGCTTCTTCAGCTCCACTAGCTCGCTGTTGTTCACCCGATAGACATGCTGAGAGATGGGTTCCGCTCCTGGAACCAAGTCTATCGAGAACTCTACGTCCCTGTCTGGTGGCAGTCCGGCAACTCCTCTGGGAAAACATCCATATACTCTGCTATCAAGGGGTGTGGAATGCTCCTCCACCGAGACTCCACAAAAGACTCCGCTGCTCTGCTCTGCCTGACGTCTGGAGTACTCAAATTCTGGCTCCCCCGGCGCTCTGAAGAGAACTCTTCCCCCTCTGCAATCAATACTGGCATGGTGCCTGCTCAACCAATCCATGCCTAGTACTATATCGTAGTTCGGCAATGGCATTACGAGCAGGCTCACCTCCAACTCACGGCCTCCCAAAACTACTCTCCGACCCTTACAAATATCACTCACGAGGATAATACCACCCCCGATCGTGATCTTGTAAGTCCTAGGCAATGATTCAGCTACGATACCGTGTCTAATCGCAAAAGATACTGATATGAAGCTATGCGAAGCACCAGAATCGAATAAGACAAATGCTGGACTGGAGTCAAGAAGAATCGAACCTGCAATCAGCTCCCCGATGGCCTCCGCATCCTCTGCTGCCATGGCGAATCCTCGTCCCTGCTAGCCTCCCCTGGCCTGCTGCTGGTGCTGAACAAATCTCTGCTGCTGCGTCGGCAGGGCTGGTCCCCGCTGCTGACCTGCTGGAGCCCTGGCTTCTCCTCCCGGGCCTGCTCGTACTACGCGGTACTCCCTCATCTGGTGGTCTGCTAAACCACACTTCAGGCACTGGCCCAGCCTCCTCCGACACTCATTGGCGATATGCCCGGGCTTCTTGTAATAGACACAAGTAACACTCTGCCTCTGTCTCTGCTGGTAGTGCCTCGGCTGCTGCTGCTGAGGGGCTGGCCTCTGCTGAATCGGCTGCGGCTGAAACTGCCTCAGCTGCTGATGCTGAAAGTGCGGCCTCTTGGCCGGTCCTCCGCTGCTGCTGCCTCCCTGGGAGTCTCGTCCCCTCTTGAGCCTAAGCTCAAGATCATCCTCTGCAGCTAGTACGTCCACCAGTATCTCCTCAAATGTAGTACTGCGGGCGTTCTTGGTGTAGGACTTGACCTCCTTTATCAAGCCCTTCCGGAACCTCCGGGCCTTCGTCGTCTCTGACAAGTCATCTACAAATCTGTCCAGGTGGCAGAACTCTCCTGCATACTCCTCCACAGACTGACTCCCCTGGACTAGGGCCTCGAACTAAGTCTCGAGGGCTCCCAGCGCTGCCTCCGGAAAGAACTTCTCCTTGAACAGCTTCTTGAATGCTGCCCAAGTCTGTCCTGCTGTGCCGACCCTCGGGTCGGTCCGGTACCATGTACGGGCCAGATCCTGCATCATACTGGCCGCTGCCTCTATCTGGAGCCTCATCAGAATCTCCGCCAGCCTGAAGATCTCCTCCATATGCTCGATCCACTCATCGGCATACAGGATCCCCTCTGTCCCTCGGAAGTCTCTCGGGTGCATCTTCTAGAAGTCCTGGATGCCTTTCTCCCGTGGCTGGTGCGGCTGCTGGACTGCTGCTGGCTGAGCCACGACTCTCTCCACTGCTGTCACTGCCAGCTCAATGCCTCGAGTGAGCTCTGCCGTCTGCCTCTGCTGCTGAGTCTGCTGACCCTCCATGTACTGCCTGAAGATGGCCAACAGCTGAACGACGTCAACTGTCCCTGCAGGTGGCTGCTGGTAAGGATCCTCTGGGAAAACCGAGTCATGCCTCCGAGCCGGTGGATGCATGTCCCCTGCTGCGGCTGTCGAGGTCTCAACACGAGCTGAGGTGGCAGGAGCTGCAGTCCCTTGGCCTCGCCGTGCTGGCTGGGAGGTAGCAGTCCCCTCCACAGCATCCCCATGGATGGTACGCTGCGATCTAGTCTCTACCATCCTGAAGAGAGACAAACAAGAGTATCAATTTCTGAGAAAGAAGCGATATAACAAAGGCAGACAATTATAATTCAAAGGATCAGCTGACAAAGGATTTAAATGGCAATAAAATTTTTTTTTTCTAAAGTGATTGAGTATCTTAAAATTAATGTCCTATATCCTATAGCAGGCTGCAGCGATACTCTAGTTCGAGTACCACCACACTTCTAGTCTAGACCTGCATGGGCTACCACTAAAAACGTGTCACGACCCGCACCCTAGAGTAAGGGCACGAGACGTGGGTACGTCCAGCCTACGCCACAGTGTCGGCGGTAGAACGCTATCCTAGGTCACAACATCTAACAATATATATCTAAACAGTTTATACTCCCCGAATGGGGTGACAAAGCAGTAAAACTCAATCACAACTAAGGAAGAGATAGCACGATATGAAATAGAACTCAAGGAAATAAAGAGATGAAATAGTCTAAGATAATCCCAGCAATATCCAGAGAAATACAAACTCAGCTACAGCATGAAAGAATATATACATCTCAGAGTAAGTCTAGCTAAAACATGTCTCATGACTACAAAAGAAAGATAAGCCTAACTAATCTAGACTAGGCAGTCGGGGGAAAATCCTCAGCTACAGCTGGGTCCTCCTGGGAGTCCAGCTCAAAGGTGTCATCTAAGGCTGTCCCGTAGTAGGTATCCAGGCAAGCCTCCTCCTCGTCCTCTGTAATATTTTCAACAGGTCCAGTCAGGACAGGAGCGAGCACAGTACATCTCAACAATTCATAGCAGGTTAGAAAATATAAACATGCAGTAAAGTAAGATACAAGTACTGAAAGAAGTGCAGTATAAAACAGAGAGAGAACTGTAATAGAAATATCTACTATACATAGAGAACTAGCAGTGACTAGTGAGTCAGAGTACAACATGAACATGTAAATGGCCTGGGATGATTCAATGAAGACACTACGGAATGATTCAATGAAGATACTACTGGTGTATTATTCACATGTCCACTTCTACTCCCCCGTACCCCCAATCAATACACAAGGATCCAGCCAGGTTATGTTATATGATTCCATGCACGGCCCCCGAAGGGTGATACATGGATGTCCCATAAATAGGGAGTCTGGGGGTTACCCAACTGTATAAGATTCAAGAGACTCTGTGATCATGAGGGTACATGTCACAAGTAATCAAGTGAACCAAGAAGCATAGTGATACGCCATGTAAGTGAAACATACAGAACACGTAGTACCCGATGCTCCCTAAGGATAACATCTCAAGAAAGGATCCATATAGTACCAATCCGTGTGACCGTCGTGACAGTACAAGTAAAGTAATCTACTGCATAAAATAATTCTAAGCAAGATATGAAATGATCAGAGAATGTACTCGCCTGTATCTGAGTGTCCGAAAGGAAACGTACTATCCAAGGAGGGGTGTCTGGCTCCTAATCAGAACAGCACAAGTCACAACAAGTCCAGAATAGTGAAATGCAGTCCTACTATGCATTCTACATGATTCTAGGTCAATCTAGGCCAAAGTCAACTCTTGGTCAACTTTGGTCAACCCTAGAAGTCAAACTAGGTCAACTTAGTCTAATCAAGTCTAAACTAGGCTATTCTAACCTACTCTAGCTAACACAATCCTAACAAGGCTAGGCAAGCCTATACTAGCTATATCACAATATAGCTAGTAGCTAATTCTAGAATACCTTAGCAATTCTACAACCTTACCATTACACCCATTGATTTAAACACCATATAATATATATCACATATATCTAGGCTAGATATAAATCCTACAACATTAGCTAACATAGAAGTATAGATATATACTCATACAATTTACACACATATTATTGTATATGCCTACAAACAACCATAGCCTTATACATGTAAGGACTTAGAAATATAGAGAATGAGAGAGAGAGAGTGCTTGTGTGTGTGTGAAACATGAATTGTGTGTGTATAGGTGTAGCTATGTGTGGACAGGTAACAAGTGCAAGAATACATAACAGTGAAAGAAAAACCAAAACAGTGTGTGTGTGTGTACTGTGTTTGCAGGCAGTAAAATCAGTGAATAAGGAGAAGGTTTGTGTGTGTGTGTGTAACAGTGACTAGTAATAGTGCAGGAACACAACAGTGAAAGAAGAGGGAGGCATGTGTGGTGTATAAACATGTAAGGGTGAATGCTCAAGACAGTGAATATAACATAAAAACAAGATAGGAAGACATGGCCTATTCTCAGATTTCAGATTTGAACTCAAACAGTTCAACAGTGTATACATTTTTAATGAAAGAAAACAGTGAATGAAAAGAAGGAAAAAGGGGCAATTCAACATCAAGTCTAAACTGGAAATTGTTCACATATAATCTCAGGTTTCACCCCTTCTTCAATCCCAGGTTAACACCACACCTGAAAACACCCAAAATCATTTAGAATCCAAAGGGAAAATAGGGTAATGGTTACTGTTATCAGTTAAAAGAAAACTGTTTTCAGTTTCACACATAACCAAGATCACAGAATTCTAATCAAGAAACTCAGTTGCAAACTAACTTAACTCAACACATGAACTCATTCTCAGATTTCAACATAAATAGACAAAAAGGAAAATTAACTCATGTATTCACCACAGCTCAGAATTGCAGTAAGGAATGAAAAATTCCATTTGTTCAACCACATGAAATCTGAACCAACTTAAATCCCCACATTTCCCAACTCCAATTTGAAATCAACAAGACACCACTCAACCCAAAATTTGAACCATAGATAGGTAACATATAGGAGATCAGGTTTGAGCTTTAAAAACATGAAATTAATAGTACTTTGCAGGTTAAAATATCAACCAAAACTCAAATATTGAAATCTGGAAGCACAGGACTGATACTTAATATTCAGAATTTGCAAACAGGTGAATACCCAAAAGAAACACATTAAAAAAACTTAGATAAAAGGTTGGTAATGATCCTACACATAATACATGTGTCACACAACCTGTCCGTGTCCACTAAGATGGACACAAACGTGTCCAGGCCACCCAGATACAAAAATCAATGCACAGTGAGGTATTCCTCGTGCACGTGTGCACGCGTGTCGTGCACACGACACAACACGTGGTAGGCCATGTGCTCGTGCACCTGAATACCCCTATACTAGGGCTAGGTCTAGATCGACCTGTCCTGAGTCCTCGTGTCCGCGTGTCCAACTTATACACGCGTATCAGAACTCAAACACTCGTCTGCACAGACTGTGTGCAAAACCCGTACGGTGTCTCGTGTTCCCCCGACACGACACGAGAGGTCGTGCCACTTGGGGAGTGTCGTGACAGACACTGCCCCAACGTGTGTGTCAAAAATCTTGTGTCCAAACGTCGTGTCCAGGGAGTACTTGCCCCCGAGTAGCAGGGGATCCCTGTAGCACGTGCGCGAACGTGTGCACGCGCGTGTCCATACCATCGAATCTGACACAAATGACACGACACTAACCATACAAGAACAGAAATCCATAGACAAGATCTAAACTAACATTCCTATTTAAAAATATTGAATAAATACGATCGAAATGCCCTTTGAGGCATTTCGTCGAACACCTAGTCCTAGCTCTGATACGTGTCCAGAATGGACACGAAATCTTCGATACTTGACACGAATCCTATCCAGACCTTAGGGGGACCCTTAGGGCTTCCTATACATGAAGACTAATCGAAAATCCATTGAGATTTGAAGAAGTTACCTCTTGTTGAACTTTCAATAGAAACCCCCTATTCAATGCTCTCCACTTGATGACCCAATCAATCCAAAACAACTTCACACTGAAATGAGAGCTCAACAACAGCAATAACAATCCTATTAGAACCTATTGGAACAATTTAGAAAGAAAAAGGAATATGAAAGGAGCTCTAGAAATTAAATGACAATAGAACTCACCTCCTTGAAATTAGGGCTCTTCCTAAGAAAGAGACAACCCTAGATTTGGGAGGGGTTTTATATGGTGGGAATCCCTAGGCTATAGGGGTGGCCGGCCATACACTCTTAGGGTTAGGGCTTTGCCAAATCATTGGGCCTTGGGCCAAGTTACAAGGCTAAGATAGACTAAATTAATTAAGGGTTCTAAAACCATAAGTCATGACTTATGACTTCCTAATCCTTTTGCTAAAATGACTAAACCAAGTGCTAGGCTAGGTTAGACTAGAGTCACTTGACCTAACCATGACCCACTAACTAGGGTTAGCTTCTAGATTGGTCTACAATGGTCAATACTAGTCAAAAGTCAAACTAGTCCAAATAATTCCTAAAAATTTCCATAAATTCTAATTAATTCTAATAAATTTAAATTACCCCAAAAAATAAAAAAAATACCCTCACACTAGAATTGTGGTAGTGACAGGTTATAATCCCGGTCCTTGTTTGGTTTACGGGTTGTAATCTGGCTCCCGGAATGGTTCAATGTCCCTAGTCGTCTATTGTCCTGTTGTACTTTTATTACCTGTACTTTCCTTCTATTTTCTTATGTTCTAATATGCTGGTTTTGTTCTTATTTCGTGGCCTCCCTTGTGGCACTTGCTCTTTCTGGGGTTTGACCCAGCTGGTTTTGTGTGGCCAGATTTCGGAGCAGCTTCCGAGGATCTACCGAACCTCCAGCCCGATGGTGGCGACTAGAAGAAACCCGGGCTGCGAGTGGATTTCCTATTTTGTTTCACTCACTCTATTGTAAAATTATTCTTTTGAGGCGTTTAGCCGACGAGCACTTGTTAGCTCGATGCACATTTACTTACTGTCTGCCTACGGGCTGTTAACATGATTAACAAATCCTAGGGTTAATCATGTATGACTTAACTCTTGCTAGTCCTCGCATTTTGTACGACTAGCTTCATGATCAGCTGAATATGTAATATTTGGGACGCCTTTTATTGTATATTTGGTGGTCTAACATCTTGTAATTATATTACTTGCTTGAGATTGAGACAATAGGCTTGACCTTAAGAGACCGTTGGCTTGTAGTAAACCCTCATATCTAGACAGCCATGACCGTATAGCGAGGTGGTTTCCATTTCAATATACGTAGCTGGCTATGTTCGCCCCCGCTCTCCAGTATTCTGGTTCTGGGGCGTGACATGGTTTAAGTGGTGGCCCACGCAGGTCTTGGCATTCAAGAAATGTGAGGGTTTACCGAATAGATGTCTCAATCAGTACTCATCCTTGATCTCCTTTCATATCCTCTGAATCTCTGGAATCTTGACCTGATCACATGCTTGTATCGTTGATCTGTCCTGGTCCTTCCTTATTGTTTTCCTATGTCGTTTTCTTCAGCGACATTGTTCATGAACCAGCCAATCAGCAAAACGGAGCAACTCCCGCGGACCAGCAGCCCGAAGATCAATCCCAGCACTCTGGAGTAGCCTCCAGAGTTGTGCCTACTGGAGGAGAGCCCCCGGTTCAGCCCGTCCAGCCTGCAGAGCCTGACGATGGCACTTTGGTAAGTCTCATCAGGACCTTGATAGCTTCCCAAGATCACAGAGGAGACGCCTTACACTAGGTAGTGGCAGATGCTTTGACCAGAGGCGATCACCCCGGGAACAGCACGGCCAACAGCTTTAAGCGCTTGAACCCTCCCTTCTTCGACGGCAGTGAAGATGCGATTGCCGCGGACGCTTGGCTTCAGGATACCGAGGTGATTCTGGAGGCAGCTAGAACACCTGAGAATGAGAAGGTGGCGGTGGTACGCCTACAGTTGCTGGATTTAGCTCGCAGTTGGTGGGTAGCACAAGCCATAGGATTAGTGGCACCCATTGCTTGGGCAGTATTTAGAGAGAGATTCCAGACGAAGTATTTCGATGTTGTAGCTCGGTACAACCTGCAGACGAGATTTACCAACTTGAAGCAAGGAGGCAGAACGGTCGACAGTTATGCATCTGAGTTTTCTAGACTCGGTAGGTTTACCCCCACCTTGGTGGCAACCGAGTTTGATAGGGCCCAGCGGTTCCAGCAGGAACTGCATTTGAAGATCTTGTTAGCAGTCGAGCAGTTCGAGCACCAGACGTTCGATGCAGTATTGAGAGCGGCTAGGAGGCATGAGTACACCTCCCAGAGGATCGTGGATAGGACCGGAGGTATGAAGCGGTCCCACAGTCAGATGCACCAATCATCAGTTCCAGTCCCGGCAGCTAGGAGTTTGACTATTGGAACTCCGAGGCGGACGGCCTCAGTAACGTCGGTTCAGCATTCGACCCCGACGTACCCGCAGCAGCAGAAGCAGAAGCAGACTTCCGCGATGGGATGTTCTCATTGTAGGAAGCCAGGCCATGTAGTAGGGATTATCGTAGGGCGCAAGGATTGTGCCTGGCTTACGGAGCGGCAGATCACAAGATAGGAGCCTGCCCGAATAGGGGTAGTTCATCCTCCTCCAATCTAACCATTCCATCGGTTAGGGGACCAGCACCTATGCAGCAGCAGCAGTACCCGAGGCCATTGTTGCCACAGGCCCAGGCATTTCATCAGCAGAACCAGCAACAGTATACCCAAGCCCAAGTGCAGAGTAGGCAGAAAGGTTTCCAGCAGAGGGGACCCGCAGCTAGAGGATAAGGCCAGGCCATGATGATGACTATAGAAGAAGAAGTTGCACCAGGTGAGGTAGTGGCAGGTACTATTCTCGTCAACTCCTCTCCAACATTGGTATTATTTGATTCTGGTACATCACATTCATTCATGTCTGTACGATTCGCGACACGGATAGGATCGGAGCCCGAGTCATTATCAGTGAGGCTTAATATACTTACTGGTAATGGTCTTGCGGAAGTAGATCGAGTGTTTTCCTCATGTCGAATCGTAGTTAGCGGTAGAGAGTTCCCCGCTAGATTTATAGAATTCCCTATGACAGACTATGATGTAGTCTTAGGCATGGATTGGTTGAGGAACCAGTATGCTAGGATAGACTGCCATGGTGGCAGGATTGTTTTCAGCATTCCAGGCGAGCCAGAGTTCTCATTTTCCAGAGGCACAGTGGAGCCATCTTTCCCAGTATTGCGGATGGCAGTAGCAGCAGTGCAGTTACCTCGAATAGTTGAAGAGTTTCCAGATGTCTTTCCAGAAGAACTTCCAGAGATGCCGCCAGAGCGGGAGATCGAGTTCACTATAGACTTGATCCCCGGAACAGCACCAGTATCAGAGCGAGTCTACAGAATGGCGCCTTCAGAGTTGGAGATTTTGTACAAGATGATTGAAGAACTCAGGACCAAGGAATTCATTCGTGCAAGTGGATCGCCTTGGGGAGCCCCGATGCTTCTTGTGAAAAAGAAGGATGGTACGTCCAGGCTATGTGTAGATTATCGTACCTTGAACTCAGTGACAATCAAGAACAGATACCCTCTCCCGAGGATAGATGACTTGTTTGATCAACTCAGAGGGGCTTCGATATTTTCGAAGATAGACTTGCGATCAGGATACCACCAGATTAGAGTCAGAGAGCAGGACATCCCGAAGATGGCTTTTCAATCTAGGTATGGGCATTGGGAGTTCCTTGTTATGTCCTTTGGAGCGACCAATGTGCCAGCCGTATTCATGGACCTCATGAATCATATTTTCATGCCTTACTTGGATCAGTTCGTGATCGTCTTCCTAGATGATATCCTGGTCTACAGTAAGAGCGAAGCAGAGCATGAGCAGCATCTCAGAATTGTCCTTCAGACTCTTAGAGAGCATCAGTTGTACGCCAAGTTCAGCAAATGCGAGTTCTGGCTCGATCGTATTTCGTACTTGGGTCACATCATTACTCGAGGAGGAGTGGAAGTGGATCCCCAGAAGATTATGGCTATCAAGTCATGGCCAGTACCTAGCTCAGTGGCAGAGGTTCGCAGCTTCCTTGGATTGGTCGGCTACTACCGGCGATTCGTTTCAAATTTTGCAAGGATTTCAGCGCCGATGACCCAGTTGACCCGCAAGGATGTGCAGTTCGCTTGGACAGCGGAGTGTCAGGAATCATTTGAGAAGTTGAAGCGAGGTTTGATAACGGCTCCCATTCTCACACTTCCAAATGGGACCGGAGGATTCACAGTTTATTGCGACGCTTCAGGCAGAGGATTGGGGTGTGTCTTGATGCATCATGGGAAGGTAATAGCTTATGTATCACGTCAACTTCGTGATCATGAGAAGAATTACCCGACTCACGACTTGGAGCTGGCAGCAGTAGTGTTTGCACTTAAGTTGTGGAGGCACTACTTGTATGGAGATAGAGTGGAGATATTTACGGATCACAAGAGCCTGAAGTATGTTTCCACCCAGAAGGACCTTAATATGCGACAGAGAAGATGGCTCGAGCTATTGGTAGACTACGATGTGGACTTGCAATATCACCCAGGGAAGGCCAACGTTGTAGCAGATGCGTTGAGCCGGAGAGCCGAAGTTTACCTCCTAACGGTGCAACCAGAGTTATTGGTAGATTTTTAGAAGATGGGAATTAAGGTGGTTCTTCCTACCAGTGTGGCATTGATGGCCAGTCTACAGGTTCAGTCCAGCATAGTTGAGAGAATCCGGATGGCGCAGTCTACAGATTCCAAGATTCGGTGGCTCAGAGCAGAGTGTGAAGCAGGAAGAAGACCAGAGTTGTGCATTCATGAAGATGATACACTTCGGCACGGCACTCGTCTTTGTGTACCTAGTAGAGATATCAGATAGGAGGTCATGGCAGAAGCTCACAGTTCGCAGTATTCTATTCATCCTGGTGGTACGAAGATGTACCGAGATATTCGTCAGTATTTCTGGTAGAATGGCATGAAGAGGGAGATAGCCCGGTTTATCTCTCGGTATTTGGTTTGCCAGCAGGTTAAAGCTGAACATCAGAGGCCCGCTGGACTTCTTCAGCCCTTGCCAATTCCAGAATAGAAGTGGGAGCATGTGACCATGGATTTTATGACTGGATTGCCTAGATCCCCGGCTGGTCGAGATGCTATTTGGGTTATAGTTGACCGGCTCACGAAGGTGGCTCATTTTCTCCCATTCAGAGTTGGGCAGTCAACGGCTCAGTTGGCAGAAATGTATCTCAGGCAGATTGTCAGGCTTCACGGTGTGCCTGTCAGTATCACCTCGGACCGAGATTCAAGGTTTACGTCGTACTTTTGGTGCAGCCTGCAAGAGAGTTTGGGAACTCACCTTCAGTTTAGCTCAGCATATCATCCGCAGACAGATGGCCAGTCAGAGCGCACCATCCAGACTCTTGAGAATATGTTGCGGTCATGTACACTTGACTTCGGTGGGTCGTGGGAAGATCACCTGCACCTGGTGGAGTTCTCGTACAATAATAGTTTCCAGGCCAGTATTCAGATGGCTCCGTTCGAAGCTCTGTATGGTAGGAAGTGCAGGTCCCCGCTAGCATGGGACGATGTCGGAGAGAGGCAGATGCTCGGTCCAGAAATGATTGCCCAGACAGTTGAAGTTGTCAGAAGAGTCAGGGATCATCTTCGAGTTGCCCAAGACCGCCAGCGACATTGGGCCGATGCCCATCGGCGTCCCTTAGAGTTTGCTATCGGTGACCATGTATTTCTTAGGATCTCGCCTAACTGCGGCGTCATTCGCTTTGGCGTACGGGGAAAGCTTAGTCCTAGGTATATAGGGCCGTTCGATATTCTGGAGGGAGTAGGAGATGTATCCTATCGTCTTGCTCTTCCATCGTCGCTAAGTGAGGTACATGATGTATTCCATGTGTCCCAATTACGACGGTACGTCCCAGACCCGAGCCATATCCTAGACCATTCGGAATTGGTTGTTGGTACCAACCTTTCGTATGAGGAGAAGCCCGTGTCTATTTTGGACCGGAGGGAGAAGATACTCAAGAACACGACTATTAGTTTAGTCCGTGTTGCTTGGGGTCATCACTCTCTAGGTGAGTCAACGTGGGAGCGTGAGGATGATATCCGATCGCGATATCCCTACCTGTTTGACTCGTAAGATATAATGTCTTTCTTATGCCTTATGCTCTTCATTCCTTGATTGCATGTATGATTGTATGATTAAACTGCTTAGTGTAGTTGTTGTTGCTTAGTGTAGCTTGTTGTGGCAATCTTTAGCTCCTTGATTAAATTTCGAGGACGAAATTCTTTTAAGGTGGGTAGAGTTGTCACCCCCATTTCCCGTATTTTGTATTAATACTCGTAGTTGGATTTTGGCATGTATTTTTATTTTTCTGGACTTGTAGAATTTTAGGTTTTTTCGTATTTTGGGTTTCGGCCCGGCTCGATTTTAATTGGTTTGGTTTGAGTTGGTTTGATTTTAAAACCTCATGGAACACCTTAACCCATTTTCCACCCTCATTCCACCACAACCACCCCCATTAAATCCCACCAAACTTTTCTCTCTCTTCTTTACTCTCCATTAATTTCTCGATCTTCTTCTTCCTTCTTCCACATAACACTCCACCCATAGGCAAGTGCACCTTGCCACCAAATAAGCACCATATTTTATTTGTCCATTAGCTAGATTAAGCCATGGAGAACAACATTAGAACTTGGCATTTTGTGAATTGGAGCTTCCATTTTTCTAGATCTAGATTTTAATCATTTTCAGAAATTCTTGGTTTTGATCTATCAAACTTCGATTTTTGCTTGTTTTGATGCTTCTATGTGGAAGAGAATTCAATTTTACACAAGTTAGAACTTTGAAAATCCAGATTTCGTTTTGATTTGGCCAAGATATGAAGAATTGAACTTTTGGTATTCTTGAGGCTTCTTCTCAGCCTGGAGAAGAAGACTTCAGCCTGCGCTCTTTAGCGCAGTGCTGAACCGCGCATCCCCCTCGGCCAGCCCTCTTTAGTGCAGTGCTGACCAGCACAGCTTGTCCCTTGGCGAACTGCGCACCCCCCCATGCGCCATCGGCCCATGCGCCCTCGGCCGTGCGCCATCGGCCCATGCGCCCTTGGATGTGCGCCATCGGCCCATGCACCCTTCGCCCCCGGCGCCCTGGGCCGTGCGCCATCGACCCCTGCGCCATCTGCCCCTGGCGTACTTAACCCCTGCGCCATCTGCCCCCGGCGCACTTGGCCCCCTGCGTCATCCATCCCCGGCGAACTTGGCCCCCTGCGCCATCTGCCCCCGACGCACTTAACCCCTGTGCCATCCATCCCCGGCGCACTTGGCCCCTTGCGCCATCTGCCCCCGGCGCACTTGACCCCTGCGCCATCCACCCCCTGCGCAACCCACTTGCCCATGATGGTTTGGTTTATTTCTTGGACTTGGCTTTTCTTTTGTGGGTTGGGTTTGAGATCTTGTTCCACACAGCACGACTATCTTGACCCAACACGACCTGGCACGGTTTTCGATGATTTTGCTTATGACTAATGCGGTTTTCCTGATTCTGTGAAGTATGATTTTAGTACCTCTGATCTTCTTAATAGTGACCCGATGGGGTACACACTTGACTTGTAACCTGTGATTTATGATTTATCTCGGTAACCAGATACTTGATAGTGGCCCATGGCGGCACACTCTTGACTCGTAACTTGACTTGACTTGATGCCGTTGCGATGGCTAACTTGACTCTTGTAACTAACTCTGACACCGTGGGTGTTCCTGCTTGCTTGTTTGTGCAATCCACTTGTCTTGTCTTGCATCATGTCTAGGACGTGACTTCCTGGGTATTACGGCCAGGGATTCGCGCTAATATGGATTAGGCTAATGATTAGATCAAACTAGAACATGGAAAATTTCCAGTCACAGGCAATCTCGTTATCTGGGCGCCTTAATTGGACTTGTAGCTTGCCGACGAGTAGAGCACATTTCCAGCACACTGTCATGTGTTGCACCTCTAAGTCACCTAAGGGTATATCGTTTCTTGGGCGATGTACCCAACCATACTCTCAACCCGCGGAAGGATAACTGGATAGTCTGCAGGGCTTGGGACTGGAGAATTTTCACTTGCATCTTGTTAGTAATTAGGCTTGTGATAACCCTAGTTAGTTAAAGTAGTAAGCCGTAGTAATTGCTTGGCCGCTTGTGAATGTATGGTGTCCAGCCTGGTCTAAGTCTCGTCTAAGTCCCTATACCTGGTACTCCTGTACATGATTGTTTTACTTATCTTAAACAATAAATGGATAGGGACAAGTGCTATTTAGGCGAAGGGTTACAACCCCGGTCCTTGTTTGGTTTACGGGTTATAATCTGGCTCCCGGAATGGTTCAATGTCCCTAGTCGTTTATTGTCCTATTGTACTTTTATTACCTGTACTTTCCTTCAATTTTCTTATGTTCTGATATGCTGGTTTTGTTCTTATTTCGTGGCCTCCCTTGTGGCACTTGCTCTTTCTGGGGTTTGACCCAGCTGGTTTTGTGTGGCCAGATTTCGGAGCAGCTCCCGAGGATCTACCGAACCTCCAGCCCGATGGTGGCGACTAGAAGGAATTCGGGCTACGAGTGGGTTTCCTATTTTGTTTCACTCACTCTATTGTAAAATTATTCTTTTGAGGCGTTTAGCCGACGAGCACTTGTTAGCTCGATGCACATTTACTTACTGTCTGTCTACGGACTGTAAACATGATTAACAAATCCTAGGGTTGATCATGTATGACTTAACTCTTGCTAGTCCTCGCATTTTGTATGACTAGCTTCATGGTCAGCTGAATATGTAATATTTAGGACGCCTTTTATTGTATATTTGGTGGTCTAACATCTTGTAATTATATTACTTGCTTGAGATTGAGACAATAAGCTTGACCTTAAGAGACCGTTGGCTTGTAGTAAACCCTCATATCTAGACAGCCGTGACCGTATAGCGAGGTGGTTTCCATTTCAATATACGTAGCTGGCTATGTTCGCCCCCGCTCTCCAGTATTCTGGTTCTGGGGCGTGACACCCCTGACCGTGGTACTCAGGGGTCCCCATCCTAGACATGATGCAAGACAAAACGGGTTCATTTGTACAAGCATAATCATCCACGGTGTCCAGGTTATTCAATCTTGTCATGTCAGGTTAGCCGTCGCAACAACATTTCGAGAAATATCATGTCAGGTTTATTTGTCAAGAGTGCGCCGCGGCGAGCCACTATCAAGAATTATTATGTCAAGTTATCATATCAAGTTTACTTGTCAGGAGTGCGCCACGGCGGGCCACTATCATGTCATGTCATTTGTCAAAAGTGCACCACAACGGGTCACCATCGTGTCAGGAAACATATTAAATTAATGGCACAAGCATACAAGTGGTAATTAAATATTAGCTGAGGAAGGGCTGTGGGGGACTCATGCGGCTCAGAAAATTTTACATGCGGCCAGCAAATCACTATCAATCATAATATAATTGTAAAGACAAATAAGACAAAAGATAGTGGGACCCATAATTTAATGCAAGTATACCATACGGCTCAATTTAAATATTCATGCAAGCAGTCATGCGGCTAGAAATTATTATTTAACTGGCCATGCAAGCGGTTGGCCATATGCGGCTACAATAAATACAATTGTCTAATGGCCAAGCAATTATACTTCTGCGGCCAGCAAGTGTTGGAGGGGTGCATATGCGGCTCACTTACTGTACAAAAACTCTACAAGCAAAATATACATGCATGCTTGCATTAAATAATACATGCATAAGTACAAAATATATTTTGTACTCCCATGCGGCCAACCTACTGTACAAAATATACATGCATTAATATAATGCATTCAAATAATGCTTGCAAGTAAAAACATAGGATTTCCATGCATTAATAACATGCGGCTACACTAACAATGCATGCGGCCACCATTGATTCCCATGCGGCCACCCATGAAATTTCCATGCAAAGGCTATTGGCAAGCATACAAGTGCTTGCATGCAAGGGCATGCACAAAAGAAAAATACTTCATGCGGTTGCACGTGTTGGCTGCCAATACAATTTGCTTATGCATGCAAAATGCATTACATATTATTTAATATAGGCCATGCACTATTTAATATATGTGGCTAATGCAAATGCCAAAGCACCATTTAATACATGCTAGTGCATGCAAATGCCATGCATGCAAACTACTTGCTAGTGCATGCCCAAGCCATATGCGGCCATTAGCAACCATATGCGGCCAAGAACTTAGTTGCAAATGCAAGCAATGCATTTGCTAATAATTGCTAAAGCATTTAATGCTAATGGTGCTAATCCATTCATGCGGCCTAGTATATTAATAAGCCTGCAAGCTACTGCTTGCTTAGGCTAAAGGCATTTAAATAATGCCATAAAAGGCCAACTTGCTCCCATATGCGGCTAGGTGAGTTGCAAAATGCAAGCACTTATGCTACTACATGCTAACATTAATGCTAATGTATTAAATGTTAAGACCACTCCATATGCGGCCAGGGACTCTCATATGCGGCCAATAATTATTAAATAAGCCCAAGCAAGCTTGCAACTGCAGCTAAGTGACGCAAGCATTAAATGCTAAGCCATGCTAACGTGGCCAAGCATTAAATGTTAAGCCTAAGCCTTGCTCCCATATGCTGATGCAACATTGTTCCCATATACATGCATTAAATGCTAAGGTGCGGCCAACAATTGTAAAGGAGATTAAATAATACACTTCCATATAAAGCCATGCGGCTCATTTAGGAATAGCCATATGCGGCTGACTTGTCCATGCGACAGGGAAGAACACTTGCCGCATGAAATAGTCATGCGGTCAAGTACTGTTCTTCTCCTCCAATTTTCGAGAAGAAAAACATCATGAAGCCATGCTTCCAAGCTCCATAATCCCATCATCCAAAGTTCAAATCCGAGCTTCCATAGGTCAAAATGGGGCAGAATGAAATTCTCTACAACATGGAACCATCAACTAGGAAAAATATGCAAGTTTGTTAGATCAAAATTTATGAGAACCGAAAATACCACAAAATTAGATCTACAAGAAATTAACCATGGAAATGAAAAATGCTAAGTACTAAAGTGGGTCAGAAACACATGAGGAAGACAGTGCAACAATAAAAATGGGATTCTTCCATGAAGCAAGATGCACTTCTCTAAGCTCTCCACTCTCTCAGGTTGGTGGAGAAGTAATGGTGGGGAAGAAGAAAGTTTAATGAAGAGAGAGAAAGGGGAGTGGGATATTTAATGAAAAGGGTGGTGGTAGGTAGGAGTGGTTTGGTTCACATAAAATTAAGCAAAACCGAACCAAGCCAACAAACCGAACCGAACCAAGATAAACCCATCAATGAAATGCCAAAATAAATCAAGCAGGAAGACATGCAATACGGGTCAGAATACGTACACGTATTCCAAATAAATCAAACTGTCACTGTGTTCCAACAATTTTTGAGATAGACAAAAAGCTCAATTTTACATAAAATAAAGTACTAAAATGATCCTTGTTAATTATAGAAATTTATACTATTTTTTCTGGAATTTATAAACCCTCATAAATATTTATTAAAAATCAGTAAACATATATACTGAAAATGAGTTCTGTTTTCCTATTTTTATAAAATACCAAAATTACTTATTAAATGCTGGAAAAATTATAATAAATTAGCTAAATTAACATAGTATTTAAATGCAATTTTTTTTCAGATTTTTACAGCACTTAAAATATACATAAAAATAAAAAAAAGCAAGCAACAGTTTCTGGAAATTAATTAATTAATTATTTACTATTTTGTCCATGTATTCGAAATTGAACCAAAGTCCAGATACAGGACCCAGAGCCATGAATCAAGTCCAATATGACTTGTACAGACTCTAAATGTATTAGACACAATTGGGCCCAAAAATCCATGCTAGGCTTGGACATCAATTGGTCATAATCAATAAAAAGCAGTAATTTATATACATAAATATATTTTTAAAGTGCTAAAATATACAAATCACAATTTAAATAATAAAAATGACTTGTGAATTTATGCACAATAATATTTTGTACAAAGTAGAATTTGAAATACATATATAAATATACAACAACAATATTTATATATATATATATATATATATATATATATATATATATATATATATATATATATATATATATATATATATATATATATATATATATATATATATATATATATACAAATACTGTATACATATATGTAGCAGTGTATATATAATATATATATATACATACATAAATACATATACATATATACCTATATATATAAATACATATATACATATATAAATATAATAAAATAACTAAAACCAAAACAAAACCAAAAAGAAAGAAGGGGGCTCAAACTCGGGTCAGGCAAAGGGGTCGGATTTTAGGCGTGGTCGGGCTGGCTAGGGGGTCAGCCCGAATCATGTGTTAGGAAATAGGTTCGGGTTAGTTTTAGTTTAAAGTTAGGTTAATAGGTTTAAACCCGATAGCACGAATCTAAACCCGCTAACCCTTAGCCTAAATAACAGTTCGACTCGTGTCCAGACTGTTCAGGACACGAGCAAATGGTCGCGTGTCCGCGCCCAGCACGACACTGTAAACACGTGTCCAACCTTACCACTAGAGTCGTCGTGTCCAGGCGAATCACATAGGTGAGACTGGGACACGCACGGCACGGTTTTTATAGCTGTTACTTACGTGTCTGGTCGAGCTAGGAGTTGTGGAGGGTGCTGACGGCGGCTAGAGGCGTCGTCGTCGTGGCGCTCGGGTGGCGCTGCACTCGCCTGGCCTCGACGAACTCGATGGTGGCGGTTGGGGGTGGTGTAGGCGGCTGTGGAGGTGGCGCTGGGGGGTGGCCGGAGTTAGGGTTTCGACGAAGAAGAAGTGGGGGAGACGGTGGTCGTGGTGGTCGGAAATGAAGTAGGGTTAGGGTTACGGTCTGTGGAGCATTTATAGGCGAGTAGGGCGGTTAATTTAGGTCCTTAGATTAGGATTAGGGTTAGGGTTACGGCGAGTGTATGCCGGAGACGACGACAGCGCGCGATCGTCGGGGACAGTTGGGTTTAGGGTTTTGCAGAAAACCCCCTGAAGATTGGGATATTACATAAAAGTCCACCGCCTTAGCTATTGCAAATATTTAATTTGCACAAAGACCCCCGCTATGGTTCTGTACAAATTTTAATTTGCACAGACAAATCGGTTTTTGCAAAAAGTGTTTAAAACAATTAAAAGTATTACAAATAGATATTAAAACAATTCAATTAATTACAAAATAATATATTTTGATTTAAAAATTAATTAAAAGTCATTTAAAAATTCTAGAAAAATTCCTAATAATTATTATAAATCATTTTAAAGCTAAATAGGTCATTAACATCTAATTTACACTAATTAAACCAAATTTGAAAAATAGGGGTTGACATTATGCACCACTGTTATTTGAACAAATATTTGTATCTCTAGAATTTTGGTTGCCTAGAAATAATTTAGTACAAATATTTTTGCTTTCATATGTTTTGGAGCACCCAAATGAGTGTATGCATTATAGGTATTACGTTGCATGTCCGAGAGAAACAAGTCGTTCTCGAACTAAATTTTGTAGGTCGCAACGAGTTGTTGGTCCTTTAAAGGCCAAAAGTGACATATTTCAACTTTTAAACCTCATAAAATTAGAATTTTTTTTTATAAAGTTGATGTCTAATTTTCCTACAAACTATCGTAGACCCGAAGTTTTACGTTTAAATAACTTATAACCTATTTATGAAATATAGTACACAAAAATAATACAATTTTTTTTTCCATATGTCAAACCTTAGCTCTCGAAGTTAACAAAAATAATTATCTTGCATGAAGCTTAGATGCTAAGTTTCACCCTAGCTCCCTATATCTAGTACACATGCTGTACACTCCTCCAAAAGAGAAGCCAATTAGTCCTGGAGACTGGGCTTAAGCTATAAGTTTTTGTGTGTACATTCATGTGAATTTGAAGAATGAGTAATTCAATATAGAATATTCAATAATTATGTGGGAACCCTTGAAGGATAAATATGACCACCAGAATGCAGTCATCCTCCCATCAGCGAAGAATGACTGGATCAATCTTCACTACCAGAATTTCAATACCGCATCCGAATCCAACTCGGCTATATTCAACATTGCAACAAGGCTTGAGTTGTGTGAAGAACTGATTATTCAGGAGAGAATGATAGACAAAATCTCTCTCAACATTTCATGCCACGGATGTACTGTTGCAACTACAATATATATAACATAATTATTCTAAAAATTATAAACTCATATATGTGCTGGTAGTCGCTGCAAGAACCTCATAAAAAATTATAATTTTAGACCTATTTGGAACATTAGCATTCCTTGAAGCCAATTCCAAGAACACTAACAGCTACCCTATTCTGTATGAAGGGCCGGATTACGGGCCATTTTTTCGGCCCTATCATTTTGTTTCCAAATAGATTACATTCTGAAGGTGGGTCGGATCAGGACAATTTTTTCCAAAGACCAGGGCTGGACCGGGCCACTTTTTTCGATCCAGTTATCTTGATTCCGACCTGGCCCGGCCCGGCCCATTATCCACTACTTAATCCCACCATAATTTTCCGCCACAAAACCACTCGCTGCGCTCCCTTTCCCAAAAACCCTAATTCCCAAAGTTTCGTCATCCCCAAGTCTACATCCCTACTGAAAGGAGGCAATTTTACCGAAATATCCGTCGTAGAATAAAGGGAGGGACAGTGCGATCAACTGGCACGAAACCTAGTCCATCCTAACCCTAGATTCTTCACCCCTCTTCTCGCATCCGGCAGCACCGATCACGACATCAAGGTATAAAATCGCCTAAAATTTGATTATTTTCTTTGTTGTATGTTCTAAAGCTTGGATCTTGGTTAGTTTCTCTCATCGTAATCGAAGTTTCGCGTAGTCCCGTTACTAGATGTCAACGGAGCGTAAGATTTGTTGAAAAATGACTCTTTTTTTATTCATGGATATCTCTGATGAAAAGTTGTAGAATTTATTAAAGTTTGGATTTTGATTAGTTTCTCTCGTTGTAATCAAAGTTATGGACTGTGATTCGATTGGTTTCGCGTAGTCCCCATTTCTTGATTCTATAGTTCTAGATGACCATGAAGCATGGTATTTGTTGTTACTTGATCTTTTCCTAATGAAATCTTCAATTAAAAGTTTGGATTTTAACAGAAGGTAGCAAATGGCTTTTTTCCCATTTTGCTGCAATTGAAGTTATTGAATTAGACGGATTTCACACACACATTTTTTGGGAGGATCCTATACTAAGAGGTGCAAAATTAAAAAATAATAAAAATATACTTAAATAAATAAATGAGTAATGTAAGATAAAACCAAATAACATACTAAAACCAACAAAAGCATTTTAAACCTAACCATGTGAACTAGCTTAGTCAAAGGAACTGACAAGAATTTGTATTTTCTAACAAGGAATAACAAAATGAAAGGATCACAACTTGTAAAATAAAAGCAGAATCATTAGAACAATCAGTCATTTTCATCAAATTCCGTCAAATCATCGTCACCATCATCACTTTTGTATCAGGTAAGGGTTATCTCCATGCCTCAAAGCTTTTCCTAAAAAAGAAATAGGTGTGCCTTTTTTCTTGTTGGTGTCTTGCTGCAAGGCGTGCCTCTGCGAGGTACAGATGGCACGCCTTGTTGTGAGTCACGCCTTGGACTACTATACTTGCAACCCTCTTTATAGTAATATCATTGATCTTTATAGTAATATCATAGTTCTGGTTATAGGCCTATTTAGACCCCATAGATAGTTAGTAGCAATGGTTAGTAAAAAAAAATTAAACTTGTTTAATATTTATTATGTAAGCGAATGGTTGATGAACAATAATATTTTCTTTATATTTTTTGTTTGTTAATAGTTCTTTAAATTTCTCACCCTGGGCTTTAATTAGCCTATAATTCTTAGGTTTATCATTGTTTTGGAGTCGTACCACCGTGTTTAATTCTCCAACATTATGTATAAAAGGGTTATGTTAACATGTGTCCTAAAGGCACATGATGACACATTGCAACATTTATCAAATAATTGTGTATTTATCAATGTAAAATGTACATTGATAACGAAAAAAGGTTACTTTGTTTAATATACTGGTGGGAGTATCTATGTAAAATGTGTCTTTATCAATGTGTTATCATATGCCCTTAGCACATAGTCCTATACATAATACCGAAAGCATTTAAATGCCACCTAGGTGCTAGGCACCGTTGCACTTCCTAGCCGCCTTTCACAACACTGGCTGCACATATTTAAGGTAGTTTGGCAAAATTCTGTGGCCTTCACAACTCCTGTGTCCTAGTGCCTTATTTTCGAGATAAATAATGCAGAAATCAATTTTCTCATTGCATGCACGAATCGATTTTCTCTTTGCAACATATATATTTTTTGTTTTCTGTTGAAAATTATTCTTCGGAAAGTTGCAAGATTGTTCCTCTCTTGAAAATGAAGTGAATCTTATTCTAGAACTGCAGTATCCTTATTAATTGATCTTTAGATCTTAAAAAAAAGATCTTTAGATCTTAAAAGATATAACATTGTTCAATCCTAATCTGTGTCAAAATGCCGGACTATTGTTTAGAGGCTAATGCGCGTTCATGGGTTTGTTGTTCCCCTCACTATATTTTTGTGTAAGAGCAGAGCAGTTGGAACTTGGAAGAACGTAATGTATCTTAAAACCAATCTATAAGAGCATCTCCAACCCAAAACATGAAAATGAAACATCAAGATACTCGTTTGATTACTTGTAAAGTACTTTGATACCTCATTTGATATCTCAATAAGGTCATCTTATCCAAGTAATCAACGCGTTCATGGGTTTGTTGTTCCCCTCACTATATTTTTGTGTAAGAGCAGAGCAGTTGGAACTTGGAAGAACGTAATGTATCTTAAAAAAACCGATCTACAAGAGCATATCCAATCCAAAACATGAAAATGAAACATCAAAATACTCATTTGATTACTTGTAAAGTACTTTGATACCTCATTTGATGTCTCAATAAAGTCATCTAATCCAAGTAATCAAATGAGGTACCAAATTTGATGCCCCATTTCATGTCTCCATTGGAGTGGTGATGGAATTTGAGACATCAAAATGACTGGAACCAATAATGTATACAGGAGGTTGGAGAACCAAATTTGACGTCCCATTTGACCTCCATTGGAGTTTGAGACGTCAAAATGGTAGTTATGCCATTCGATGTCCCATTTGATGTTCCCGTTATAGCTGCTCTAATTCATGAAACTAGGATGAAGGCTAAAAGAAATATTTCAGTTTCAATTATAGAAACCAAAATACTAAACTGGACATAGCATATTTAAAGACAAATGGATTCCGAATAGAAAAACGACGACTGTGAAACTAAATTGCTTGAAGAACTCCTGTATCTGAAGCAAGGAAAGTTGACATTGATAGAATACACAAAGATATATAGTAAGCTGATTGCTAGCTGTGTGAGGGAAGGAAGACAGAGACCAGATCAGTTGGTCTGCTTTATTTACGCCAGTGCACAAGCAAAAATTCTTGGCATGAATATAATCCTAAAGTACTTAAAAAACTCAAAATAGTAAATGAAGGTGGCAGATTCCAAATAAGGGATATTGGCACAGGGCGATATGAGAATATCAGCAACGTTTGACGATTGGGAGCCTATGATAACTAAGGTTGCGTGCATCTAGAACAAACTTGTTTATACATTTGGTCTATAAGCTTATGTTAATAGTCAAGAAACTCAAAAACATTTTGTGATTTTTTTCCTTGGTGCGGTAGTTATTTTCAATTTTTCTCTTTTTTATTTTATTTGTATTTTCCTTAGTCTTTGAAAGCCTTATCGTAATCTATACTAATATATAATTCAAGTAGCAGGGGTACAACTTTAAATTACTAAAAAATATATTATAATTTAGGGATAAATATGTTATTTACTCTAACCGGTTGAATGAGATAACTTAAGATCCCCTCGGTTAATTATCAGTTAGATATTCCTATATTTAAGTTGTTTAGAGATATAAAATTTTCTACTTTATCTTAAATTTTAGATCAACTCTAGCAACAAAATCAAATTTGAGGGACTCTTTATAAAGTAAGGAGAGATGGCGGACGTGCTAGCAAACGGAAGAGCAGCGTGCTACAAGGTTATCTCTCTCTCTCTTTCCATTTTTTTGGCTAAAATAGTATTCAAATAGATTACTAACGATTGATTTTATTTTAGGCTAGAGATGCATTTTATGCTTGCTTGGAAAAAGAGGCAAACAAGAAGCCAACGGAGTTGGGACACGTCGGCCTCCTTTACCCGGCTGAGTGCAAGAAATCCAGAGCCAACTTTGTCAGCAAATGTCGCCCCACCTGGGTCTGTTCGTGGTTTTCTCTTTACCAATCATTGATCTCTTCTTTTCCTCCTCTTTTTTTTGTTATTTTCTCTATGCTTTTGGTGGTAATCAGGTGAAGCATTTCGATAGACAATATTGTGCAAAGAAGAAACTGCAAAGGCTACTTGATAACGACGAATCACGGAGAGGTCCCATCTCTCTCCCACAGCATTATACTTTCAAGTCTTGAAGCCCTTTCCCTAAAGTAATGGTTTATTCTTAACTCTTCTTATAAAATTAGAACAATTCCCTCAAATAGAAAATTAGAACAATTACCTCAAATTTCTACTATAGTTGCTTGGAAATCAAGAAATTATATAAATTTATGGTATTTTTATGATTGGTTCTCAAAAAAGGATTTTATTTCTTTTGGAAGGTTTCGAAGGTTTTCTTTTTGATAGTTTGAATCATCAAATGTTTTCTGCTATCTTTTTTTTTTTTTTTTGATCTTCAAAAAATTTGTTCAATTTTAATATTTAAATCGATTTTTTTTTTTACTATTTTTCACAATATAATACGGTTATATTTTAATTTCTGCTGTTCTTTTGATTTCTTTTTGATATTTTGAATCATAAAAAAAATTGAGACTAGATTAGATGTATATTTTGTTGCTGTTGTGTGGATTTATTGTTTGTTATTAGTTTATCTTGGTTAGATATGGACTTTGCATATGTACTGAATATGGAAGAAATTATCATGTTGTATGCATTGTCTATACATACATCTCTAATAATATGTATGTAATATGATTTATGAGTATGTTGATTGTGAACAACTCTAATGGTTGTTGGTAATATGTCCATTTTAATACTTGCATCGAGTTTTGGGCTGAGATTAATTGCCAAAAGATTGTAGACAACTTTTAAAATTAAATACAGGACATGTAAGATGCTTATTGATAATTATCAAGTTTTTAAGTAAAAAAATATTACTTTTTAGTTTTTACTTAAAACTATTATCCTGACACAAATGGTCAAAGATGCCCAAAAAAAAACCTCGTGGGACGTGGATGAGGAAGATTTTGAAACATAGAGTTACATACACCATTTTAATTTATACTCACCATTTTAATTTATGAATGGCCTACCATATTCTAGTAGAGAAATATACAAAATATTATTCTTAATATTTACTGTGAGTTTTGATCCCCACGGATTCATGTATATTTTAGTTTCCCTTGCATTGATCAGCACAATCGAATTTTTTAAAAATTTGATTTGTGAACATTAAAAAATAGGTTTAAAATAACTGACTCAGCGTATTATCAGATTGATGAATATATCATACTTAATTTTTAGTAATATAAATAGTATTATTGACTAAGATGGATGGATGGATTGATTGTGTTGTGCTTAATTTTAGTAATATCAATACTATTCATTCAAAGATTGATGTATATTAACTACAACTAACAAAATACATGCAGAGTGGTTTAAAGATTAATCAAATGGTTGCACTACAATATGTTTTGTGGCATTTGCATGCATAGCAATGATAAAGATTTCAAACCATTTTGTACAAGAGTAACAGGGGATTTAATACTCTCATAAAAACAAAACAGAACCACTTGAATCACAGCTCAAGATGATAACGATCAATAGATATGTTGGTTGTGATTGCATGCATAATGTTTGTTTTAAATTATTGGTTTATTGTGCAGATATAGATACTTTGTTCCTTAGAGGCTAATGTCATTGTATTATTGTTTTTCAAATTATTTCTTGTGCTTTTACAGGATAATACATGCGTGGGCGAGCAGTCGTTTCGTGCTGATGAAGATGGAGATTCTGATGCTGATGAATAACATTATGATTTATGTTAAGTTTGGTTGAATGGTGTCTCTGTTATACAAGATTGGTATCAATATTTCTAATGGAAAAATTTTATTGAAAAATAATGATTTTTGCCGAGTAAATTTGGTTGGATGTTGTCGTTACTACATAATATGGTATCAATATTTTTAAACAACGTTGTGTACACCCAACAGTAGTGACTGTGTAGAATAAGTGGAATATCCACTCTTTTGAAAAAAAAAATAAAAAATAAAAAAATGCCCAAAATTCTGTTAAATGATAATTAATAAACGATACAACTATATTACGGTGAAATATAGAGATCACTCCTGCTTTCTGCAACACAGATTTTGCCTCCTATGTTGGTAAGACGACTGGGTGTAACTTAGTTCAGGGATTGAAATATTTGCCTTCGCCCTTCAAGAATATTTGTATGAGAGACATGTTTGTTTCCATTTTTGTATCATCTCGACATAAACATATCACAAATGAAGTAGTAAAAAATATTCCTCTTTTTTACTTACAAGAAAAATCTGGAGACGGCCTGGAGTTAGAGGTGGAGGAAGGATCTATTGGGTATGACCGAGCATTATTCGGTTTTGAACCAAACCGAATCAAGTTCTTTGGTTTTAAATCGAACAGAATCCGAATAGGAGATTTGGTTCGGTTTCGATTTTGAAAATACTAAAAAAAAATTATCCGATTTCGGTCCAAATTAGAATAAAATTATGTAAATATTCTCAATTGTATTTATATTTTATAATTAAAAATGTGTATACTTTGAAAACAATAATTTTATATATGTGTCCAACTTTGATAATTTAACAACTAGTCAAATTTTGAACAAAATTTTAAAATACAATAATTGTTCATATACAACTTATATGTATTTGTAATATAATTTACGCACGATCCCAACTTTGGACATGACCCATTAAACAATATAAATAGTCCAACCGAACAAATCGAGTAAACTGAATCGATTATTCAGTCTTGTTCGGTTTCGATTTTGGTATATTTCGATTCGGTTTTGAATTTTTAGAATTTCGATTTTATTCGGTTTTGGCTATTTTGATTAAGTTGAAACCAAGAAAACAGAATGCTCACCCCTATGTCCGATTCCACTGACTCCATTTTGGAGGACATTTTTTTGAAATAAAAATTTATATATTTTAGAACTTTAGTATGTTTTTTTTATTGAGTGTAACAAAAGTAATATGACCCAATACGGCTCACCCAAAAATGGACAATTACTCTTTAAAGGAAATGGATTGTGTTTTAGATTTGTATGGTGGAGTTCGGCCCAAACTCTATAGATCATTTTTTTAGGTGTCATTTTTTTCATGCCTGCAAGCAACGTTAAGGGAGAGATTCGAACCGTGTCCATCTCCACGGGACCTCCTGTATATCTACATCCAAGATGTGGTTAAAAAATATATTCTACATTGTAGTAGGTCTATAGGAGGAGGGGAGATTGCAACACAAAGATTAGACATGTGTTTTTAATTTTTCAAAATCTTCTCCCTTTTTAGTCTAAAAAACATAAAGATTGGTACAACTGTCGTCAAAGTTGGTCCTTCAAACTACATCCAAAAGATCCAAGAGCAGTAGTGTTGCTGTAATAACCCTAAACTTTAATATGTAATATTTAGAATTAACTAAGTTAATTGTATCGTTATTTGAAAGTTTTCTAGTAATTAAATCTTTTAATTAATGAATTATTGTGAATAAGGATACCAGATTTAGGATATAGACTTTTGGTACTGAATATGTTCGTTTTAGATTTTGTGTATGTTAACTTTTTAGTGACGAATATTCGTCATTAAAAGACTAATTTTGCCACTGAAAGTCCTAAAATGTATCATTAAAAAGTTGAGTATCTAAAATAATCCTTTAGTTAATAGTAATCCCCAGCTCATACTAATTACCCACCTAACCCCATACCCTCATTAGCCTAATGGAACAAACTTAAAAGAATAATCTATTGTAAGAGGCGAATTAGAATGTGGGGATGGGGATGGGGATGGGGATGGGATTTTGTTTTAGTCCCACATCGGTTGGGAAGTAGGAAGGAAGGGTGTAGTTCTCCTTATAAAATGAAACATGGTGTTCCAAATTAAAACATGATCCTTCAGGCAGTAAACGGGACATGATGAGAGGTAAAGACTCGCTAAATTTTTGCGAGATGGGTGGCCGCCTTAAAGCCTGTTACGACAAGTGGGCCATTCCAAGTTTTTACCGTCTGATCCCAACTACCAACATTACCATAAAAAACCAACCAACTTACCGAAGCTATTTAAGACATTATTACTAGTCTCCCATAAGATACTAGTAAAATCATGTGCACTGTACCTAAAATAATTTTTTTTTCTAATATTATAAAATATAATTTATATATTTAAATTTGAATTTATTATATATATATATATATATATATATATATATATATATATATATATATATATATATATATATATGTATGTTTGGACATTTTCACTAACCTCTAGCCGGATTAGTGCGGGAGGAGGGGCTCAACCTCGGGTTTCCCCGTCGGGAGCCCCTCTCTCGTGCCACTTGTATGTATATATGAGGAGGGATCCGCATGGGATGCTTGAGGATACAAAAATTCGGAGATGTATATTCCTCCTCTCTCTCTCTCACTATATATATATATATATATATATATATATATATATATATGAGAAGTGATCTGCAATTTCGTATTCCCTCATTTTTTGCATCCCCAAACATTTTTATGTTAACAACCGTTGGATGTTGTTTAAGTCATTTAATCTTAACAATTGATTTGAATGGTTCAAATCTATGGTTAAAATTAGATGACTTAAGCAACATCCAACGGTGGATAGCATGGAAATTCTTGGGTCAAACCATTGATCCCTCCTCTCTCTCTCTCTCTCTCTCTCTCTCTATATATATATATATATATATATATATATATAAATTTATTTTAAATTTAATTATAATTTATTATGGATATATGTAAATAAAACAAAGGGTATTCGGTTATGCGGAAGAAAATTAAAAAATAGGGTATCCGGTTGTATGGAAAAAATTGAGAGAGTTTAAATCTTTTTCTTCTGTAATTTCTAAAAAAATAAAATGATTCATGATATACATACGACTTAGACTGCTCAATCTTGAGCCGTTTTAAATATCCTTGAACCATTTTGAAGCCCTCTTATATAGTAGGAGACAACTATTGCTAAAATACACTTAGGGTGTGTTTGATTGCAAGGTGGAAAATACGTGGAAAAGAAATTAATTTCATGAAATTATTTTTCTAGGAAAAAAAATTCCATGGAATTTTAAAAAATTTCATGGAAAACTTAATTTGGTTGTTTGATTGTCATTATTTTTCACGAAAAATAGTTATTTTCCATGGAAAATGATATTTTCCTATGGGTTAGACAAGTTTTATTTTCCACCATTTTAGAAGAAAATATGGAAAATAATAGTTTTTTGGAAAATAATTTCATGGAAAATATAAGCTATCAAACACTACAATTGATGGAAAATTTGTGTTGGAAATATTTTCAATGGAAAAAATACCCAATCAAACACAGCCTTATTCTTACCGAGTTAATTGTTGCCTACATTGACAATTTCCTTGGACAAACCTTAATTTTCTATCTTGAAGATCTATCAAAGACATTTTCTAGGTTACGAGACTTCTTCCTCTTCCTCACCTCCTTGTCGCTGCGGTTGGTCTTCTATTGTATCATTACTACTACCTTTGGGTGGCAAGTAATTTGTTGATGTTTTTCTTATGCAACACAAGCATAAGAGCCCATATTTTTCTTCTCCTATGTGTTAACAACTTGGTCTTGTTGGCAAGGGTGGAGCCAAAAAAAGGAAAAATTAGCGGAAATTTTCCTATAGCGATAAAAAATTAGACAAAATTAGTGGTAGGAATAGAAGTTTTCGAAATTAGGTAGGCCGATAGAGGACGACAGACGGTCTGGCGGAATTGAGCCATGCGCAATTTCCGTCGGACCGTCCGGCGAAAATTGGGCGAAGTCCAATTTCCGCCGGACCGTCCGGCGGAAATAGAGCACGCTCGACGGTTCGCGGGAACGGGTTCGGTTCGGCTATGTAGTTGGGAGTCAGGGGATTTAATAGGCCGGTTCCGGTTGGTTGTTGGGGTTTATGGAGGTTGGTTGTTGGGGTTTATGGAGGGAGTAAATATGGTGGTTGGAAGTTAGGGGGGGAGGTTATATGAAGAAGAGTTCACAGAAGAAGTAGAGCGGGAAGGAGAAGAAGAAGAAGAAGGAGGAGGAGAAGAAGAATTAGAAGCAGCGGGAAGGTGAAGAAGAAGAAGGAGGAGGAGGAGAAGAAGAATTAGAAGCAGCGGGAAGAAGAGAAGTGACGTTGTAAGTTTGATTGCATATGTTGCTGTAAGTTTGATTATTTATATATTTAGGATATCCTATTATTATTATTCCAATGGACTATCCTCTCAATTCAGTAGTTTGGAAATATTGAAAGAAAATCCGAGTGGTTTTGGATAAGTGAAAATTTATTCCATCATCTACTCTGTTCTGGTATGTTGCAAGATAATATGAATTTTCACAAGTTATCTCATTGTCTGAGTGAAAAGTGAGGGAAAACATTGACAATTTATTCCATCATTTTTTTTGATATACTAAATTGTTGGATATGATTTTTTTTTTTATCTTCTTCCCAAAGAAAACATTGACAAAACAAGAAAAGTGAGGGAAAATGAGATAGGGAAAGAAAACACCAAAATCCGATGGACTAAATCCTAGGACTAATCCTAACACTAATATATACCCCAACCCTAATCCAAACCCTAAATTATGCGTTTTGACAAGCATAACTATTAAAATATGCATTTTGACAAACATATTTTTACAGATGGCTAGCCAAAACGATGGTCGTATACCGGAGGGCCCCACTACATAATTGATTGAGCAGCAGCGTGAGTCGCATATATCTAGTCTGATATTTACTGGAGAGGTATATTAAAATTTAATTTTGTTAGTCTTTAAAATGTATATATTTTATATGTTCAATAATAACATAGTTCGCATATTTTTATATATAGCTATGTGATTATAAACCTGATGTGCGGTCTCGAGAACATGTCACATGGCGCTATGAAGGTCAACTTGGTTTTTGGAAGTTGACTAGCAACCAAGAAGCTTTGTTGCACGTATTTGGTTTTCAGCACATTGATCAAATACGTTTTCTACGTCACGATAGAGACCTGATCCTCAGTCTAGTAGAGCGTTGGTGGCCCGAAAGAAATACGTTCCAGTTACCTTTCGGCGAAATGTCTATTGTCCTTAAAGATGTTGCAAATATTTTAGGACTACCTATTACAGGTGAACCTATAATATTTGATGAGTCATTTTCTGCTGAGACTGCGATCATGGAGTACCTAGGTGTGGTGGCACCCAAATTGAAAGGCAAAAGCTTAGTGACGTATACATGGCTCCGCAAGAATTTTATGCACATAGATCGTATTGGTGACGAAAAATATCAGTTGATGAGGAACGGGTAAGTATAACATTTATTGTTAGTATTTATAGATTATATAACAATTTAGTTTAGCTAATATAATCATTTCATAATTTGTCCAGGTCATTGCTTGCACTAGAGCCTATTTACTAGGCCTAATTAGTGCAGTTATGTTTCCCGACTCATCGGAAAGGGTCAACTTACGATTTTTGTCATTTCTGAAAGATTTGACGGAACCCACGATTCATGCTTGGGGAGCGTCAGTGCTGGCATATCTATACAGTACTATGTCATATTTTGTGCAGTTCCAGTCAAAGGATAAATTAATGAAAAATTTAAATGGATGCGTGACATTGATCCAGGTACGAAAATCCCATGAATTTGGTATACATTTAAAATTTGTACACTTATATCATATAATTATTAGGTTTGGTCCTACGAGTACTTTCCTATCGGTAGGCCAGTCTCTCGTATCAGTAGCGATACACATGTCTTTCCGACAGCTTTACGGTGGATTACAGATGCAGTAGATCCCGCACACTGTGTCCAGTCGGTTGTCCCGATATATCGGGGCCAATTTGATTCACTACAGATTTCAGAGGTAAATTTAATCATTCTATATTCATTTATTAAGTTTATTATGTTTTATTATCTTATAATTATTTGTCCTAAAATAGGTTCAACTTGTGCATTATTGTATGAATCCCTATCCTTCTGAGATAGAACGAACAACATATGACTTAAGTCTTCATAGATTTTTCATAATATACCATGGAGACATAATGTATCATCCAGCTGATCATGTTATGCGGCAATTCGGTATGATACAACATATACCCGAAGATCCGCCATGCTACAATCGTGGTAGAGGAAGTGCAACCGCAAGAGCTTGCAAATTAATTCCAGCATGGAATTCCAGACTGGAGACACATAACATCTCACATTTATCTCAGGACATAGCAAATATGGAGGATTGTAAGTTATTTTACAGTCTTCATACATTTTTTTTCCATATGGTATCCTATGCTCATATTTTTAACGCGGTACAGTACACGGGGATATTGCATATAGAACTTGGTGGGGATCTCCAATTATAAGCAACAGACTCTACTTATATCAGGAGCCTTGATTCCAGCATAGAGCTATAGATGATTACAGCTTGCGTGGATTTTGTGAACATGTAATAAGAACTTATGTAAGTAATTTGTTATTCTAAGCCAATGTTATTTTAGGTTCCAGCTTTGGAGCATATTTCATGCTCATATTTCAGTTTACATAAGAACTAATGTAAGTATTGTGTTATTATTTTAGGTTCCAGCTTTGGAGCAAGCATATGATAATCTGTAATGCCTGTGGTTCGTATTACGTATTTCTGGAATACGTGTACGTATTTATTCTTGTATTGCATGATTTCCTTGCTTAATTTTCTCCCTGGGCTTGGTTTATTCTTGGTTTGGGTTGGCTTGGTTCGGTTGGGATTGCTCTTGGTTCATCATGAACCAAGGGGTTAACCCCCTACCTACCACCACCACTCATATTTATTACCTATTCTTCTTCTCTCTCTTCATTAATCTCTTCTTCTTCTTCCATTTACTCCCTTCACCTACCAAAGAGAGGGAGAGAGAGGTCTAGGCAAGTGCAACTTGCTTCCATAAGAGAGCCCATTTTTATTGTTCTATTAGCTTCTCCTCATGTTTCTAAGACACATTAGAACTTGTCATTTTCCATTTTGAGGCTTTAATTTTTGTAGATCTAGAAATTAGTTATTTTTAGATTTTGGTGGTTTTGATCTATCAAACTTCTTTGTTTTTAAGGTTTGATGGTTCCATGTTGTAGAGAATTTTATTCTACCCAATTTTGACCTTTGAAAAGTTAGATTTGGACTTGTTTTGACCAAGTTATGGACTTTTGAAGCTTTGGGTTCAACCATGGAGTTCTTGCTGATTTGGAGAAGACAGTGAGCAGTATGCGCGAGCTTTTTAGCTTGCGCCACTGAGCTGCGCGCGCTCTTTAGCGCAGCGCAGTCTGACTCATACGCTGCCTTTTGGAAGCGTATGTCTTGCATACGCTGCCTTGATGAGGAGTCGTATGGACCTCATACGCTGCCTTGATGAGGAGTCGTATGGACCTCATACGCTGCCTTGAAGAGGAGTCGTATGGAGTACATACGCTGCCTTTTGGAAGCGTATGTCTTGCGTACGCTGACTTGAGCGTAGCCTGACTTGAGCGTAGCCTAACTTGAGCGTAGCCCGACTTGAGCGTAGCCTGACCTGAGCGTAGCCTGACTTGAGCGTAGCCTGACTTGAGCGAAGCCTGACCTGAGCGTAGCCTGACCTGAGCGTAGCCTGACCTGAGCGTAGCCTGGCGTGAGCGTAGCCTGACTTGAGCGCAGCCTGACTTGAGCGCAGTCTGACTCAGGCGCAACCTGATGTTTAGGCTCAACTGGACCTGACCCTACTTACCCTGGATCTTCTATAGCCCTGTATATTGATATTTTATTAGATATTTAACGTCCATTTTATATCCTTACGCCTTTTGTCCTGAACTTGATAATCACGAACTTACTTGATATGTTTGGAATTGGTAATTGAGCATGACGTGATAGTGACCCGTAGTGGTACACTCCTGACATAATAACCTGACATGACCTGATAGTGGCCCGTCGTGGCGTACTCCTGACAAGTACACTTGGCATGATAACCTGACATGATTATCTCAATAGCTGTTACGACGGCTACCTGACATGACATGACCTGTATAATTAATCTGGACACCGTGGGCGATTGTGTTTGTATAAATAAACCAGTCCTGTCTTGCATCATGTCTAGGACAGGGACTCCTGAGTACCACGGTCAGGAGTACCTACTAAAATGGACTAAGGCTAATAACTAGATTAATACATTAGTCATGACGAGATTTCCCAGCCACAGGCAATCCCGTTACCTGGGCACGCCTTGGGATCTGTAGCCTGCCGTCGAGTAGGGCACATTTCCAGCACACTGTCATGTGTTGCACCCTTCAAGCTACCTAAGGGTACATTCATTTCCTGGATGATGTACCCACCTGAATTCAACTCTAATCTTTTAACCCGGGTAACCTGGATGGTCTGCAGGACTTGTGGCTGTGGAATAATCTCACTGCATCTTGTTAGTAATTAGGCTTGTGACAACCCTAGTTAGTTAAAGTATCAAGCCGTAATTCTTGCTCGGCCGTGAAGTGATGGAATGGAGTCTAACCAGTCTAGTCTTGCCATGATCCTGTTCCAGATTATTGAATGACCAGAATGCTTGTATTTATTTTACCGATAAATGGTGAGAATTCCAAGTCCTGTTCAGACGAAGGGTTACAACCCCGGTCCTTGTTTGGTTTACGGGTTGTAACCTGGTTATCTGAATAGTTCCATGGTTATCTCGTCGTATATCATCCTGGTGTATTTTTCTTATTTCCAGTTCTTACTTTTATTTATATCTTGTGCTGATTGCTGGTTTTAGTTCTTAAGTGAAGCCTCCTTTGTGGCACTTGCTCTTTCTGGGGTCTGACCCAGCTGGTTTTGTATGGCCAGATTTCGGAGCAGCTCCAGAGGATCTACTGTCACGCCCCAGAACCAGAATACTGGAGAGCGGGGGCAGACATAGCCAGCTACGTATATGAAATAGAATCCATCTCGCTATACGGTCACGGCTGTCTAGATACATGAGGGTTTAACTACAAGCCAGCAGTCTGTTAAGGTCATGAACAAGCCTATTGTCTCAATCACAAGCAAGTAAGTAAAAGTTACAAGATGTATGATCATTAAATATACAATAGTAAGGCGTCCCAAACATTACATATTCAGCTGATCATGAAGCTAGTCGTTACAAAATGTCAGGACTAGCAAGAGTTTAGTCATACATGATCAACCCTAGGATCTGTCAATCATGTTACAGCCCGTAGGCAGACAGTAAGTACAATCGAGCTAAACAGGTGCTCGTCGGCTAAACGCCTCAAAAGAATATTTTTACAATAGAGTGGGTGAGTCAAAAATAACCCACTCGTTGCCCTGGTTACGCCTGGTGTTCACCATCGGGCTGGAAAAGCGGTAGTTCCTCTGGAGCTGCTCCGAAATCTGGCCATACAAAACCAGCTGGGTCAGATCCCAGAAAGAGCAAGTGCCACAAAGGAAGCTTCACTTAGGAACTAAAGCCAGCAATCAGCACAAGAGTATAAAATAAGGTAAAAACTGGAATTAAAGTAAATACATCAGGATGATATACGACGAGATAACCATGGAACTATTCAGATAACCAGGTTACAACCCGTAAACCAAACAAGGACCGGGGTTGTAACCCTTCGTCTGAACGGAACTTGGTTTTCCACCATTTATCGGCAAGATACTATAAAAAATCAGGATATGTAACAGGATCAAGACAAGACTAGACTTGGTTAGGCTCCATCCAATCATTTCACGGCCAAGCAAGAACTACGGCTTGATACTTTAACTAACTAGGGTTGTCACAAGCCTAATTACTAACAAGATGCAGTGAGATTATTCCACAGCCACAAGCCCTGCAGACCATCCAGGTTACCCGGGTTAAAAGATTAGGGTTGAATTCAGGTGGGTACATCGTCCAGGAAACGAATGTACCCTTAGGTAGCTTGAAGGGTGCAACACATGACAGTGTGCTGGAAATGTGCCCTACTCGACGGCAGGCTACAGATCCCAAGGCGTGCCCAGGTAACGGGATTGCCTGTAGCTGGGAGATCTCTTCATGACTAATGTATTAATCTGGTTATTAGCCTTAGTCCATTTTAGTAGGTACTCCTGACCATGGTACTCAGGAGTCCCCTCCTAGACATGATGCAAGACAAGACTGGTTTATTTGTACAAGCACAATCGCCCACGGTGTCCAGATTAATTATACATGTCATGTCATGTCAGGTAGCCGTCGCAACAGCTGTTCAAGATAATCATGTCGGTGTACTTGTCAGGAGTGCGCCACGACGGGCCACTATCATGTCATGTCAGGTTACTAGTCACAGCATATCATGTACAATTGTCATTTCAATCAATTCGTAATTTATCAAGTTCAGGACAAAAGGCGTAAGGATATAAAATGGGCATAAAATATATATATAATAATAATAATAATAATAAGATAACAAGACAGGGCACAAAAGTCCATGTGGCTGGGTCAATACAGGTTCATGCGGCTGGGACTGCACGCTCATGCGGCTCAGGGAGCCCAAGGCGCAGACGGCTGAAAAAGGCGGGTTCATGCGGACGAAGGGGAGTCAGCTTATGCGGCTGCGAAGGGAGCAATCGCCATGCGGCCGGGGTTCAACAGCATATGCGGCTATGATCAGACGAAGTCCTATGCGGCTGAGCATGGGCGATACATATGCGGCTGGATGGTGGATGGGCCTTATGCGGCCCAAAACAGAAGAGCATATGCGGCTGGGTGCGAAGGAACTCATACAGCTGAAAGCTAGCCGCATGAAGTCCATGCGACTCAAGATAGCAGGGGCTCATGCGGCTGAGTCTGAACAAAGCTATGCGGCTCAATTACTTGCCGCATGAAGATTCATGCGGTCAAGTACTCAAGCAAGTCTTATGCGGCTAGAAAGGACTTTCCATGCGGCTGAGCTCGAACGAGTCTCATGCGGCTGGAAAGGCCATGCGGTCAGAGACTTCCCGCATGAGGATTCATGCGGCCAAGTACTGCTCTTCTTCTCCACTTGTCCGAGAAGAGGAGCCAAGCAACCATGGCTTCCAAACTACACAAAACCTTCATCCGGAGCCCAAATCGGAACTTCCTTAGGTCAAAATGGGGTAGAACGAAATTCTCTACAACATAGAACCATCAAAACTAAGAAATAACAAGATTAAGTAGATCAAAACCCAAGAAATCCAAAAATAATGTAAACATAGATCTACAAGAATCTAGCCATGGAAAGTGAAAATGCCAAGTTCTAAAGTAAGTTAGAATGCTGTAAGGAAGAGAATGAAGTAATAAAATTGGAGTTCCTCCATGAAGCAAGTTGCACTTGCCTAGACCTCTCTCTCTCTCTCTCCCTCTGGTAGGTAAGAAGTAAATGAGGAAGAAGAAGATGAGTAATGAAGAGAGAGAAAGAAGAATGGTAATAAATACCAAAGGTAGAGGTAGGTAGGGGGTTCATCCATGGGTTCATCATGAACCAATAGCAAATCCCAAACCGAACCAAGCCAACCCGAACCAAGAATAAACCGAGCCAAGAAGGAAAAGCTAAGCCAGAAATTAAGTAATACAAGATAAAATACGTACACGTATTCTAAATACGTAATACGAACAACAGGCATTCAACTCTACCCTCCTTAAAAGAATTCCGTCCTTAGAATTTAATCAAGAGGCTAGAGGAGCAATGACAAGCTACATTAATCACATGCAAGCTATAACTAGGCAGACAATCACTCATTCAAGCAAGAAATCGAAGGCATGAGGCATAAGAAAGATATTATACCTCACGAGTCAAACAAGTCGGGATATCGCGATCGGATATCGTCCTCACGCTCCCACGTTGACTCACCCAAAGAGTGATGACCCCAAGCAACTCGGACTAACTTGATAGTCTTGTTCTTGAGTGTCTTCTCTCTCCGGTCCAATATAGACACGGGCCTCTCCTCATACGAAAGGTTGGTACCAACAACCAATTTCGAATGATCCAGGATGTGGCTCGGGTCCGGGATATACCGTCGTAATTGGGATACATGGAACACGTCATGCACCTCGCTTAGCGACGGCGGAAGAGCGAGACGATAGGACACATCTCCTACTCGCTCCAGAATATCGAACGGCCCTATATACCTAGGACTAAGCTTTTTCCGTACGCCAAAACGAATGACGCCACGGTTAGGCGAAATCCTCAGGAATACATGGTCGCCGACAGAAAACTCGAGAGGGCGCCGATGAGAATCGGCCCAATGACGCTGGCGATCTTGGGCAACTCGAAGATGATCCCTGACTCTTCTGACCACTTCAACTGTCTGGGCAATCATTTCTGGACCGAGCATCTGCCTCTCTCCGACATCGTCCCAGGCTAGCGGGGATCGACACTTTCTACCATACAGTACCTCGAACGGCGCCATCTGGATGCTGGCCTGGAAACTGTTGTTGTACGAGAATTCCACCAGGTGCAAGTGATCTTCCCACGAACCACCGAAGTCAAGTGTACAGGACCGCAACATGTCTTCAAGAGTCTAGATCGTACGCTCCGACTGACCATCTGTCTGCGGATGATACGCTGAACTGAACTGGAGACGAGTTCCCAAACTCTCCTGCAGGCTATGCCAAAGTACAACGTAAATCTTGAATCTCGGTCCGAGGTGATGCTGACTGGCACTCCGTGCAATCTGACAATCTACCTGAGGTACATCTCTGCTAGCTGAGCCGTCGACTGACCAACTCTGAACGAAAGAAAGTGAGCCACTTTCGTGAGCCGATCAACTATAACCCAGATAGCATCTCTACCAGGTGGGGATCTAGGTAATCCAGTCACAAAATCCATGGTCACATGCTCCCACTTCCATTCTGGAATTGGCAAGGGCTGAAGAAGTCCAGCCGGTCTCTGATGTTCGGCTTTAACTTGTTGGCAAACCAAACACCGAGAGACAAACCGAGCTATCTCCCGCTTCATGCCATTTCACCAGAAATGCTGCCGGATATCACGGTACATCTTCGTACTGCCAGGATGGATGGAATACTGAGAACTGTGCGCCTCTGACATGATTTCCTGTCTGATATCTCCACTAGGTACACAAAGACGCTGACCATGCCTAAGTGTACCATCCTTATGAATGCATAACTCTGGTCTTCGTCCTGCCTTACACTCTGTTCTGAGTCGCTGAAGCTTAGAATCTGCCGACTGCGCCATCCGGATCCTCTCGACTATAGTGGACTGAACTTGCATACTGACCATTAATGCCACACTGGAAGGGAGAACAACTTTAATACCCATCTTCTGAAGATCTGCTAACAGCTCTGGTTGCGCTGTTAGGAAATAAACTCCGGCTCTTCTGCTCAATGCATCTGCTACAACGTTGGCCTTCCCGGGATGATACTTCAAGTTGACATCATAATCCACAAGAAGCTCCAGCCATCTCCTCTGACGCATGTTAAGATCCTTCTGGGTGAAAACATACTTCAGGCTCTTGTGGTCGGTGAATATCTTCACCCTGTCTCCGTACAAGTAGTGCCTCCACAACTTAAGTGCAAACACTACTGCTGCCAGCTCCAAGTCATGGGTTGGGTAATTCCTCTAATGATCACAAAGTTGTCGTGACGCATAAGCTATTACCTTCCCATGCTGCATCAGAACACATCCTAGGCCTCTACCTGAAGCATCACAGTACACTGAGAATCCTCCGGTCCCATCTGGAAGCGTGAGAATGGGTGCCGTTATCAGGCCTCGCTTCAACTTCTCAAATGATTCCTGACACTCTGCTGTCCAAGCAAACTGTGCATCCTTGCGGGTTAACTGGGTCAATGGCGCTGAAATTCGAGCAAAATCTGAAACAAACCGCCGGTAGTAGCCGGCCAATCCCAGAAAACTGCAAACTTCTGCAACTGTGCTGGGCACCGGCCACGACTCAATAGCCACAATCTTCTGGGGATCCACTTCTACTCCTCCTCGAGTGATGATATGACCCAAGTACGAAATGCGATCGAGCCAGAACTCGCATTTACTGAACTTGGCGTACAACTGGTGCTCCCTGAGAATCTGAAGAACAACTCTGAGATGCTGCTCATGCTCCGCCTCACTCTTATTGTAGACCAAGATGTCATCCAAGAACACAATCACAAACTGATCCAAGTAAGGCATGAAGATGCGATTCATGAGATCCATGAATACCGTCGGCGCATTGGTTGCTCCAAAAGGCATAACAAGGAACTCCCAATGCCCGTATCTCGATCTAAAAGCTGTCTTCGGGATGTCCTGCTCTCTGACTCTGATCTGATGATATCCTGAGCGCAAGTCGATCTTCGAGAATACTGATGCCCCTTTGAGCTGATCAAACAAGTCATCTATCATCGGGAGAGGGTATCTGTTCTTGATTGTCACTGAGTTCAAGGTACGATAATCAACACATAACCTGGACGTACCATCCTTCTTTTTCACAAGAAGCATCAGGGCTCCCCAAGGCGATCCACTTGCACGAATGAATCCCTTGGATCGAAGTTCTTCAATCATCTTGTACAAGATCTCCAACTCTGAAGGTGCCATCCTGTAGACTCTCTCTGATACTGGGACTGTCCCGGGAATCAAGTCTATAGTAAACTCGATCTCCCGCTCCGGAGGCATACCTGGAAGCTCTTCTGGGAAAACATCTGGAAACTCTTCGACTACCCTGGGCAACTGAACTGCTGCTACTGCCATCCGCAATATCGGAGGAGAAGGCTCAACTGCACCTCGAGAGAAAGAAAACTCCGGCTCTCCTGGAATGCTAAAAATAACCATATGGCACTCTATTCTAGCATACTGGTTCCTCAACCAATCCATCCCTAGGACCACATTATAGTCGGCCATCGGGAACTCTATCAATCTAGCAGGGAATTCTCTACCGCTAACTACGATCCGACACGAGGAAAACACCCTATCGACTCCCACAAGTCCGTTACCAGTAAGTATATTGAGCCTTACTGATAATGACTCGGGCTCCAATCCTACCCGTGTCGCGAATCGTGCAGATATAAAAGAATACGATGCACCAGAATCAAATAAAGCTGAAGCTGGAAAGGAGTTGACGAGAATAGTACCTGCCACTACCTCTTCTGGTGCCAATCCTTCCTCCACGGTCATCACCATAGCCTGACCGTGCCCTCGGGGTGCTGGTCCCCTCTGCTGAAATCCTCGCTGCCTGCTCTGACTCTGGGCTTGGACTTGTGCATACTGCTGGAGGTTCTGCTGCTGGAACATCTGGGACTGAGGCGGCAAGGGCCTCGACAAAGGATACTGCTGCTGCTGCTGGACCGGTGCTGGTCCTCTCACCGAAGAGCTAGAAAGGTTGGATGATGATGAACCACCCCTATTCGGGCAAGATCCAACCCTATGGTCTGCTGCTCCACAAGCCAGACACAATTCCTGCGCCCTGCGGCACTCTGCCACTATATGGCCTGGCTTTCCACAATGAGAACATCCCACTGCGAAAGACTGCTTCTGATTCTGCTGCTGCGGGTTCGTCGGGGTTGAATGCTGAACCGACGTTACTGAGGCCGCTCGCCTCGGAGCTCCAATAGTCAAAGCCCTGGCTGCCGGGGCTGGGGCTGAAGACTGATTCATCTGGCCGTGGGATCTCTTCCGACCTCCGGCCCTATCCACAATCCTCTGGGAGGTATACTCATGCCTTCTAGCTGCTCTCAAGACGGCATCAAAAGTCTGATGCTCAAACTGCTCAACTGCCAACAAGATCTCCAGGTGAAGCCCCTGCTGAAATCGCTGGGCTCTATCATACTCGGTTGCCACCAAGGTGGGAGCAAATCGACTGAGTCTGGAAAACTCGGCCGCATATCCGTCGACCGTTCTGCCTCCTTGCTTCAAGTTGGTGAACCGGATCTGTAGATCATACCGAGCTACAACATCAAAATACTTGGTCTGGAATTTCTCTCTGAATACTGCCCAAGCAATGGGTGCTGCTAATCCAACGGCCTGAGCTGCCCACCAGCTGCGGGCAAGATCTAGCAACTGCAGGCGCACCACGGCTACCTTCTCATTCTCTGGGGTCCTGGCTGCTTCTAGAATCACCTCTGTGTCCTGAAGCCAAGCATCTGCTGCGATCGCATCTTCACTACCGTCGAAGAAGGGAGGGTTCAAGCGCTTGAAGCTGTTGGCCGCGCTGTTACCCTGATGACCTTCTCTAGTCAAAGCATCCGTCACGGCCTGGTGCAAGACATCTCCACGACGATCATGGAAAGCTATCAAGGTCCTGACGAGACCTACCAAAGTGCCGTCATCTGGCTCTGCGGGCTGGACGGGCCGAATTGGTGACTCTCTGTAATGCCTGTGGTCCGTATTACGTATTTCTGGAATACGTGTACGTATTTTATTCTGTATTGCATGATTCCTTGTTTAGCTTGCATCTTGGCTTGGTTATTTCTTGGCTTGGTTCGGCTTGGCTCGGTTTTCTTTGGTTCAATATGAACCAATGTGAACCCCTACCTACCACCACCATTGTATTTATTAATCCATTCTCTCTATTCTCTCTCTTCATTAATCTTCTTCTTCCCTATTACTTCCTTACCTACCAGAGAGAGAAGAGAGAGGTCTAGGCAAGTGCAACTTGCTTCATGGAGGAACTCTGATTTTATTGCTCCATTCTCTTCTTTACTACATTATTAAACACTTTAGTACTTGGCTTTTCTAATTTCCATGGCTAGATTCTTGTAGATCTAAGTTTACATTATTTTCAGATTTTGTGGGTTTTAATCTACTAAATCTTGTTATTTTTGAGTTTTGATGGTTCCATGTTGTAGAGAATTTCGTTCTACCCCATTTTGACCTATGGAAGTTCGGATTTAGGCTCCGGATGATGGAGTTATGGAGCTTGAGGACTTGGCTCTCATGGAGTTCTTCTTCTCTGAAATTTTGAAGAAGATGAACAGTGCTTGACTTGATCGCATGAATATTCACGCGGCAAGTGTTCTATCCAGCCGCATGACTGGAAGTTCTTGAGCCGCATGAGAGTCTGACTCACTTAACCGCATAACTCGCTCAATTCCCAGCCGCATAAGTTCTGAACTCTGCAGCCGCATGCGCCATTCCCGCTAGCCGCATGAGGACTTCACCCTGAGCCGCATGAACTCAACACTCGCGAGCCGCATACGTACACTTGCTCCCAGCCGCATAGGCATTACTCCCCGCAGCCGCATGAGTACTCTTCCCTTCTGAGCCGCATATGGTTTCCCTCCCCCGCAGCCGCATGGGTTGCTTCTTCTCGAGCCGCATGGAACCACACTTCCCCCCCCGGTCGTATGTACCTGATTGGCCAGCTAGCCGCATGAGACCCATTCTCCCAGCCGCATGAGTTCCCTATCTTCCTGACCGCATGCGTCCCCTTATCTTAGACGCATGGGATCCAGTGACCATGGCCGCATGCGCTCTTCTAATTGGGCTGCATGAGTCTACCCTTTTCTGACCGCATATGACTTAGCCGCATGGCTCTTCTATAGCCCTGAATATTAATATTTTATTAGATATTTTACGTCCATTTATATCCTTACGCCTTTTGTCATGAACTTGATAATCATGGATTTGTTTAATATGTTTGGAAATGATACCTGAGCATGACACGATAGTGACCCGTAATGGTGCACTCTTGACAAGAAAACCTGACATGACCTGATAGTGGCCCGTCGTGGCGCACTCCTGACAAGAACACTTGACACGATGAACCTGACATGATATATCTGATAAGCTGTTGCGACGGCTACCTGACACGACATGACCTGTATAATTACATGGACACCGTGGGCGATTGTGCTTGTACAAATAAACCAGTCCTGTCTTGCATCATGTCTAGGGAGGGAGCTCCTGAGTACCACGGTCAGGAGTACCTATTGAAATGGACTAAGGTTAATAACTAGATTAACACATTAGTCATGAAGAGATTTCCCAGCTACAGGCAATCCCGTTACCTGGACGCGCCTGGGATCTGTAGCCTGCCGTCGAGTAGGGCACATTTCCAGCACACTGTCTTGTGTTGCACCTTTCAAGCTACTTAAGGGTACATGCATTTCCTGGACGGTGTACCCACCTGAATTCAACCCCTAATTTCGACATGGGTAACCTGGATGGTCTGCAGGGCTTGTGGCTGTGGAATAATCTCACTGCATCTTGTTAGTAATTAGGCTTGTGATAACCCTAGTTAGTTAAAGTATCAAGCCGTAATTCTTGCTTGGCCGTGAATGATTGGATGGAGTCTAACCGGTCTAGTCTTGCCCTCATCCTGTTCCAGATTATTGAATGACCAGAATGCTTATAATTATTTTACCGATAAATGGTGAGAATTCCAAGTTCTGTTCAGACGAAGGGTTACAACCCCGGTCCTTGTTTGGTTTATGGGTTGTAACCTGGTTATCTGAATAGTTCCATGGTTATCTCGTCGTATATCATCCTGATGTATTTTCTTAATTTTCAGTTCTTACTTTTATTTATATCTTGTGCTGATTGCTGGTTTTAGTTCCTAAGTGAAGCTTCCTTTGTGGCACTTACTCTTTCTGGGGTCTGACCCAGCTGGTTTTGTATGGCCAGATTTCGGAGCAGCTCCAGAGGATCTACCGACCTTCCAGCCAGATGGTGGCCACTAGACGGAACCCTGGCAACGAGTGGGTTTATTTTTGATCTTCCACTTTATTGTAAAAATATTCTTTTGAGGCGTTTAGCCGACGAGCACCTGTTTAGCTCGATTGCACTTTACTTACTGTCTGCCTACGGGCTGTAACATGATTGACAGATCCTAGGGTTGATCATGTATGACTAAACTCTTGCTAGTCCTCACATTTTGTAACGACTAGCTTCATGATCAGCTGAATATGTAATATTTGGGACGCCTTATTATTGTATATTTAATGATCATACATCTTGTAACATTTACTTACTTGCTTGTGATTGAGACACTAGGCTTGTTTATGACCATAGGAGACTGTTGGCTTGTAGTAAACCCTCATGTATCTAGACAGCCGTGACCGTATAGCGAGATGGAATCCATTTCAATATACGTAGCTGGCTATGTCTGCCCCCGCTCTCCAGTATTCTGGTTCTGGGGCGTGACATGGTTTAAGTGGTGGCCCATGCAGGTCTTGTAAATCAAGATATGTGAGGGTTTACCGAATAGATGTCTCAATCAGTATTCGTCCTTGATCTCTGCTCGTATCTTCTGAATCCCTGGATTCTTGTCCTGATCATGTGCTTGTATCGTTGATCTGTCCTGGTCCTTCCTTATTGTTCCCTATGTCATCTTCTTCAGCGGCATTGTTCATGGTCCTACCGACCAGCAAGGCGGAGCACCTCCCGCGGACCAGCAGCAACCCGGAGATCAAGTCCAGCACTCCGGAGTAGCCTCCAGGGTCGAGCCTATTGGAGAAGAGCCTCCAGTTCAGCCAGTCCAGCCTGCCGAGCCTGATGATGGCACATTAGTAGGACTCATCAGGACCTTGATAGCTTCTCAAGATCGTCGTGGAGATGCCTTGCAACAGGCAGTGACGGATGCTTTGACCAGAGGAGGTCATCAGGGTAACAGCGCGGCCAACAGCTTCAAGCGCTTGAACCCTCCATTCTTCGACGGTAGTGAAGATGCTATCGCGGCAGATGCATGGCTTCAGGATACTGAAGTGATTCTCGACGCAGCCAGGACTCCGGAGAATGAGAAGGTAGCCGTGGTGCGCCTGTAGTTGTTAGATCTTGCTCGTAGCTGGTAGGCGGCGCAGGCCGTTGGGTTAGTGGCCCCTATTTCATGGACAGTGTTCAGGGAGAGATTCCAGACCAAGTATTTCGATGTCGTGGCTCGGTATAATCTGCAGACGAGGTTTACCAATCTGAAGCAAGGAGGCAGGACGGTCGATGGATATGCGACCGAGTTTTCCAGACTCAGTCGGTTTGCTCCTACCTTGGTGGCAACCGAGTATGATAGAGCCCAGCGATTCCAGCAGGGACTTCACCTAGAGATCTTGTTGGCAGTTGAGCAGTTTGAGCATCAGACTTTTGATGCAGTCTTGAGAGCAGCCCGGAGGCATGAGTATACCTCCCAGAGGATTGTGGATAGGGCCGGAGGTCGGAAGAGATCCCACGGCCAGATTAATCAGTCTTCAGCACCAGTCCCGGCAGCCAGGGCCTTGACTATTGGAGCTCCGAGACGGGCGGCCTCAGTGACGCCGGTTCAGCATTCCACTCCGATGCACCCTCAGCAGCAGCAGAAGCAGAAGCAGTCTTCCGCAGTGGGATGTTCTCATTGTGGGAAGCCAGGCCATGTAGTGGCAGAGTGTCGTAGGGCACAGGGATTGTGTCTGGCTTGTGGAGCACCAGACCATAGGGTTGGATCCTGCCCGAATAGGGGTGGTTCATCATCGTCCAACCTTTCTAGCTCTTCGGTGAGAGGACCAGCACCGGTCCAGCAGCAGCAGCAGCAGCAGTATCCATTGTCGAGGCCCTTGCCGCCTCAGTCCCAGATGTTCCAGCAGCAGAACCCCCAGCAGCATGCACAAGCCCAAGCCTTGAGTCAGAATAGGCAGCGAGGATTTCAGCAGAGGGGACCGGCACCCCGAGGGATTCATTCGTGCTAGTGGATCGCCTTGGGGAGCCCCGATGCTTCTTGTGAAAAAGAAGGATGGTACGTCCAGGTTATGTGTTGATTATCGTACCTTGAACTCAGTGACAATCAAGAACAGATACCCTCTTCCGAGGATAGATGACTTGTTTGATCAACTCAAGGGGGCTTCAGTATTCTCGAAGATTGATTTGCGCTCAGGTTATCATCAGATCAGAGTCAGAGAGCAGGACATCCCGAAGACAGCTTTTAGATCGAGATATGGGCATTGGGAATTCCTTGTTATGCCTTTTGGAGCAACCAATGCGCCGACAGTATTCATGGACCTCATGAATCGCATCTTCATGCCTTACTTGGATCAGTTTGTGATTGTGTTCTTGGATGACATTCTGGTCTACAGCAAGAGTGAGGCAGAGCATGAGCAGCATCTCCGTATAGTTCTTCAGATCCTCAGAGAGCACCAGTTATATGCCAAGTTCAGTAAATGCGAGTTCTGGCTCGATCGCATTTCGTACTTGGGTCATATCATCACTCGAGGAGGAGTAGAAGTGGATCCCGAGAAGATTGTGGCTATTGAGTCATGGCCAGTGCCCAGCACAGTTGCAGAGGTTCGTAGTTTTCTTGGATTGGTCGGCTACTACCGGCGGTTTGTTTCGGATTTTACTCGAATTTCAGCGCCATTGACGCAGTTGACCCGCAAGGATGCGTAGTTTGCTTGGACAGCAGAGTGTCAGAGTTCTTTTGAGCAGTTGAAGCGAGGCCTGATAACAGCTCCTATTCTCACGCTTCCAGATGGGACCGGAGGATTCTCAGTGTACTGTGATACTTCAGGCAGAGGTTTAGGATGTGTTCTGATGCAGCATGGAAAGGTAATAGCTTATGCGTCACGACAACTTCGTGATCATGAGAGGAATTACCCAACCCATGACTTGGAGCTGGCAGCAGTGGTGTTTGCACTTAAGTTGTGGAGGCACTACTTGTATGGAGACAGGGTGGAGATTTTCACCGACCATAAGAGCCTGAAGTATGTTTTCACCCAGAAGGACCTTAACATGCGTCAGAGAAGGTGGCTGGAGCTTCTTGTGGATTATGATGTCAACCTGCAGTATCATCCTGGGAAGGCCAATATTGTTGCGGATGCATTGAGCAGGAGAGCGGGAGTTTATTTTCTAACAGCGCAACCAGAGATGTTAGCAGATCTTCAGAAGATGGGTATTGAAGTTGTTCTCCCTTCCAGTGTGGCCTTGATGGCCAGTATGCAAGTTCAGTCCACTATAGTCGAGAGGATCCGGATGGCGCAGTCGGCAGATTCCAAGCTTCAGCGACTCAGAGCAGAGTGTGAGGCAGGACGAAGACCGGAGTTATGCATTCATGAGGATGGTACACTTCGACATGGTAAGCGTCTTTGTGTACCCAGCGGAGATATCCGGCAGGAGATCATGTCAGAAGCGCACAGTTCGCAGTATTCCATCCATCCCGGCAGTACGAAGATGTATCGTGATATCCGGCAGCATTTCTGGTGGAATGGCATGAAGCGGGAGATAGCTCGGTTTGTCTCTCGGTGTTTGGTTTGCCAACAAGTTAAAACCGAACATCAGAGACCGGCTGGACTTCTTCAGCCCTTACCGATTCCAGAATGGAAGTGGGAGCATGTGACCATAGATTTTGTGACTGGACTACCTAGATCCCCAGCTGGTAGAGATGCTATCTGGGTTATAGTTGACAGGCTCACGAAAGTGGCTCACTTTCTTCCATTCAGAGTTGGTCAGTCGACGGCTCAGTTAGCAGAGATGTATCTCAGGCAGATTTTCAGATTGCACGGTGTGCCAGTCAGTATCACCTCGGACCGAGATTCAAGATTTACGTCGCGCTTTTGGCGTAGCTTACAAGAGAGTTTGGGAACTCATCTCCAGTTCAGTTCAGCATATCACCCGCAGACAGATGGCCAGTCGGAGCGCACGATCCAGACTCTTGAAGACATGTTGCGGTCTTGCACACTTAACTTCGGTGGTTCATGGGAAGATCACTTGCACCTGGTGGAATTCTCGTACAACAACAGTTTCCAGGCCAGTATCCATATGGCACCGTTCGAGGCACTGTATGGTAGGAAGTGCAGATCCCCGCTAGCCTGGGATGATGTTGGAGAGAGACAGATGCTCGGTCCAGAAATGATTGCCCAGACAGTTGAAGTGGTCAGGCGAGTCAGAGATCATCTTCGAGTTGCCCAAGATCGCCAGCGCCATTGGGCCGATTCTTATCGGCGCCCTCTCTAGTTTTCGGTCGACGATCATGTATTCCTGAGGATTTTGCCTAACCGTGGCGTCATTCGTTTCGGCGTACGGGGCAAGCTTAGTCCTAGGTATATAGGACCGTTTGACATTCTGGAGCGAGTAGGAGATGTATCCTATCGTCTCGCTCTTCCGTCATTGCTGAGCGAGGTGCATGACGTGTTCCATGTATCCCAATTACGACGGTATATCCCGGACCCGAGCCACATCCTGGATTATTCGGAATTGGTTGTTGGTACCAACCTTTCGTATGAGGAGAGGCCCGTGTCCATATTGGACCGGAGAGAGAAGATCCTCAAGAACAAGACTATCAAGTTAGTCCGAGTTGCTTGGGGTCATCACTCTTTGGGGGAGTCAACGTGGGAGCGTGAGGATGATATCCGATCGCGATATCCCGACTTGTTTGACTCGTGAGGTATAATGTCTTTCTTATGCCTCATGCCTTCGATTCCTTGCTTGAATGAGTGATTGTCCGCCTAGTTATAACTTGCATGTGATTAATGTAGCTTGTCATTGCTCCTCTAGCCTCTTGATTAAATTCTGAGGACGGAATTCTTTTAAGGTGGGTAGAGTTGTAATACCTGTGGTTCGTATTACATATTTCTGGAATACGTGTACGTATTTATTTTTGTATTGCATGATTTCTTTGCTTAATTTCCTCCCTGGGCTTGGTTTATTCTTGGTTTGGGTTGGCTTGGTTCGGTTTGGGATTGTTCTTGGTTCATCATGAACCAAGGGGTGAACCCCCTACCTACCACCACCACTCATATTTATTACCTATTCTTCTTCTCTCTCTTCATTAATCTCTTCTTCCTTCTCCATTAAACCCACCACCAACCAAGAATACCCCTTAGGCAAGTGCAACTTGCTTCCACAAGAGAGCCCATTTTTATTGTTCCATTAGCTTTTCCTCATGTTTCTAAGACACATTAGAACTTGTCATTTTCTATTTTGAGGCTTTAATTTTTGTAGATCTATAAATTAGTTATTTTTGGATTTTGGTGGTTTTGATCTATCAAACTTCTTTGTTTTCAAGTTTTGATGGTTCCATATTGTAGAAAATTTTATTTTACCCAATTTTGACCTTTGAAAAGTTGGATTTGGACTTATTTTGACCAAGTTATGGACTTTTGAAGCTTTGGGTTCAACTATGGAGTTCTTGCTGATTTGGAGAAGACAGTGAGCAGTGCGCGAGCTTTTTAGCTTGCGTCACTGAGCTGCAAGCGCTCTTTAGCGCAGCGCAGTCTGACTCATACGCTGCCTTTTGGAGGCGTATGTCTTGCATAGTTGCCTTGGCAAGGAGTCGTATGGACCTCATACGCTGCCTTGGCAAGGAGTCGTATGGACCTCATACGCTGCCTTGAAGAGGAGTCGTATGGAGTACATACGCTGCCTTTTGGAAGCGTATGTCTTGCACAGCCTGACCTGAGCGTAGCCTGACCTGAGCGTAGCCTGACTTGAGCGCAGCCTGACTTGAGCGCTGTCTGACTCAGGTGCAACCTGATGTTTAGGCGCAACTGGACCTGACCCTACTTACCCTGGATCTTCTATAGCCCTGTATATTGATATTTTATTAGATATTTAACGTCCAGGAGTACCATGGTCAGGAGTACCTACTAAAATGGACTAAGGCTAATAACTAGATTAATACATTAGTCATGACGAGATTTTCCAGCCACAGGCAATCCCGTTACCTGGGCATGCCTTGGGATCTGTAGCCTGCCGTCGAGTAGGGCACATTTCCAGCACACTGTCATGTGTTGCACCCTTCAAGCTACCTAAGGGTACATTCATTTCCTGGACGATGTACCCACCTGAATTCAACTCTAATCTTTTAACCCGGGTAACCTGGATGGTCTGCAGGGCTTGTGGCTGTGGAATAATCTCACTGCATCTTGTTAGTAATTAGGCTTGTGACAACCCTAGTTAGTTAAAGTATCAAGCCGTAATTCTTGCTTGGCCGTGAAGTGATGGGACGGAGTCTAACCAGTCTAGTCTTTCCCTGATCCTATTCCAGATTATTGAATGACCAGAATGCTTGTATTTATTTTACCGATAAATGGTGAGAATTCCAAGTCCTGTTCAGACGAAGGGTTACAACCCCGGTCCTTGTTTGGTTTACGGGTTATAACCTGGTTATCTGAATAGTTCCATGGTTATCTCATCGTATATCATCCTGGTGTATTTTTCTTATTTTTAGTTCTTACTTTTATTTATATCTTGTGCTGATTGCTGGTTTTAGTTCTTAAGTGAAGCCTCCTTTGTGGCACTTGCTCTTTCTGGGGTCTGACCCAGCTGGTTTTGTATGGCCAGATTTCGGAGCAGCTCCAGAGGATCTACCGACCTTCCTGCCAGATGGTGAACACTAGAAGGAATCCCGACAACGAGTGGATTTTATTTTGCTCTTCCACTCCCTTGTAAAAATACTCTTTTGAGGCGTTTAGCCGACGAGCACCTGTTTAGCTCGATTGCACTTACTTACTGTCTACCTACGGGCTGTAACATGATTAACAGATCCTAGGGTTGATCATGTATGACTAAATTCTTGCTAGTCCTGACATTTTGTAACGACTAGCTTCATGATCAACTGAATATGTAATGTTTGGGACGCCTTACTATTGTATATTTAATGATCATACATCTTGTGACTTTTACTTACTTGCTTGTGATTGAGACACTAGGCTTGTTCATGACCTTAAGAGACTGTTGGCTTGTAGATAAACCCTCATGTATCTAGACAGCCGTGACCGTATAGCGAGATGGATTCCATTTCATATACGTAGCTGGCTATGTCTGCCCTCGCTCTCCAGTATTCTGGTTCTGGGGCGTGACACAACTGCAAACCAAACATCACCCAAAAAAAAAACCAACCAAAAAAATAACCAACATCAAAAAACCATTAAACCAACTGTCACGCCCCAGAACCAGAATACTGGAGAGCGGGGGCAGACATAGCCAGCTACGTATATTGAAATAGAATACATCTCAACTATACGGTCACGGCTGTCTAGATATGAGGGTTTACTACAAGCCAGCAGTCTTCTTAAAGTCAAGCCTATTGTCTCAATCTCCAGCAATTAACAGAGTTACAAGATGTTAGAGCATCAAATATATATATATAAGGCGTCCCAAATATTACATATTGGATGATCATGAAGCTAGTCGTACAAAATGATAGGACTAGCAAGAGTTCAGTCATACATGATCAACCCTAGGATTTGTTAATCATGTTTACAGTCCGTAGGCAGACAGTAAATAAATGTGCATCGAGCTAACAGGTGCTCGTCGGCTAAACGCCTCAAAAGAATAAATTTACATATAAGTGGGTGAAACAAAAAGAAAAATCCACTCGTAGCCCGGGTTCCGTCTAGTGTTCACCATTGGGCTGGAAGCTTGGTAGATCCTCGGGAGCTGCTCCGAAATCTGGCCACACAAAACTAGCTGGGTCAAACCCCAGAAAGAGCAAGTGCCATAAGGAGGCCACAAATAAGAACAAAAGCCAGCATATCAGAACATAAAGAATAAAAGAAAGTACAAGTAGTAAAGTACACAGGGCGATAAACGACTAGGGACGTGGAACCATTCCGGGAGCCAGGTTACAATTCTTAAACCAAACAAGGACCGGAATTGTACCCCTTCTCCTGAATAGCTCACTGTCTCTACCCATTTATCGTTAGAGATAAGTAAAACAATCATGATCAAGAGTTCCAGGTACAGGGATAGACAAGACTTAGACAAAGCTGGACACCATTCATTCACAATCGGCCAAGCAAGTACTACGGCTTACTACTTTAACTAACTAGGGTTATCACAAGCCTAATTACTAACAAGATGCAAGTGAGAATTCCAGTCCCAAGCCCTGCAGACCATCCAGTTATCCTTCCGCGGGTTGAGAGTTATAGGTGGGTACATTGCCCGGAAGACAAATGTACCCTTAGGTGACTTAGAGGGTGCAACACATGACAGTGTGCTGGAAATGTGCTCTACTCGTCGGCAAGCTACAAGTCCATTAAAGTGCCCAGATAACGAGATTGCCTGTGACTGGGAATTCTCTATGTTCTAGTTTGATCTAATCATTAGCCTAATCCAATTTAGCGCGAGTCCCTGGCCGTGGTACCCAGGAAGTCACGTCCTAGACATGATGCAAGACAAGACAAGTGGATTGTACAAGCAAGCAAGCAGGAACACCCATGGTGTCAAGTTGATTATACGAGTCGAGTTACAAGTTACAAGTCAAGTCAAGTCAGGTCAAGTACAGGTCAAGTCAAGTACATGTCAAGAGTGCGCCGCCACGGGCTACTATCAAGTCAGGTTGGTCATGTCAGGAGTGCACCACTACGGGTCACTGTCATGTTATGCTAGTTCCTTGTCATACCATGCCGTGTACAATAGTCATTCCAAACCTATTAAGTAAAATCAAGTTCATGACAAAAGGCGTAAGGATATAAAATGGACGTAAAATATCTAATAAAATACCAATATATATAGGGCTATAGAAGAGCCAAGCTTAAAGAAATAAACAATTCATCATAGACAAGTGGGTTGTGCAAGGGGGGTCAGGGGTTGGGCTGCGCAGGGTATGTACTGCGCATGGAAGAGCTGCGCAAGAGTTGCCTTGCGCAAGGGTTACCTTGCGCAAGGGTAGACTGCGCAGGGGTGGATTGCGCAAGGGTGGATTGCGCAGAGGTGGATTGCGCAAGGGTGGATTGCGCAAGGGTGGCTTGCGCAGAGGTCGGCTTGCGCATGGCTGGCTTGCGCATGGATGGCTTGCGCCAGCGCAATCCAGCGCAGCGCAAAGCACTGGCTGAGGTCATGCGCAATCGGCCCTGCGCTAAATAGCACAGGCCGGGTGTGCGCAACCGGTCATGCGCTAAAGAGCGCAAGGCAGAGGGATGTTCTTCCTGGCCGAGAGCAGGTCCAAGAACACCAAGAACTTCAATTCTTCATAACTTTGTCAAATCAAAACCAAATCTAGATTTTCAAAGTTCTAACTTGAGTAAAATCGAATTCTCTTCCACATGGAAGCATCTAAACATGCAAAAATCGAAGTTTAATAGATCAAAACCAAGGATTTTCGAAAATGGTTAAAACCTAGATCTAGAAGAATGAAAGCTCCAAATCACAAAATGTCAAGTTCTAAAGTTGTTCTCCATGGCCTAATCTAGTTAATGGGCAAATAAAAAGTGGTGCTTATTTGATGGCAAGGTGCACTTGCCTATGGGTTGGGGAGTTGTGTGGAAGAAGGAAGAAGAAGAAGTTGAAAGAAATTAATGGAGTTATGGAGGAGAGAGAAGAAGTTGGTGGGTTTTAATGAGGGTGGTTGTGATGGAATGGACGGGGAGAATAGGCTAAGGTATTCCACTCATGATGAACCAAACCAAACCAAACCAACTCCACAAAATAAAACCAAGCCATGGTCCAAACCCATTTACGAGAACCAAAATCCGCAAGTCGAGAAAATAAAATACGTGCCAAAATCAAATTACGAGTACAAATACGAAATACAGGAAATAGGGGTGACACCAACTCACTAGAAAAAAACCATTAAACCAAACTCCACCCAAAAAAAAACCAAAAACAAAACACCCAAACCGATAAACCAATAAACTCTAACCCTCTTCCACCCAACCCAGCCAACCCAGCCAACTGGCTCAATTTCCGCCAGACCGTGCTCAATTTCCGCCAGACCGTCTGGCTGAACATATTGTTGTAGCTATTTTCTCAAACTTCTTATCTTCCAGCAAATATTTAATAATAGTTTATCTCTACAGCAAATTTTCGGGAAGGCTGAGAGTAGGAATAAAAAAAAAATTACCTAATAAACTCACAAAACAAAAATCAACACAACCTACCCAAGAATTGAATCATGGATATACCAAATAAACACCCAAACACTTTACCAAATGAGCTAAACTACTACTTGTGATACTATATTTTTAGCTCTATTGATTGTTTGGGAAGAGGGAAAAATTGGGAGAAGAAAAATATTGAGATAAAAATAAGAGAAAAATTAGAAGTAGTGATATTTGGGAAGGGGGAGAAAAAATTTGGGAGAAAAATTCATGTGGGTTTCACTCAAAAAATTCTCCCAAAAGTGGAAGAAAATGGAAAGAGTTGAGAGAAATGTCGAAAAAATTACTCAACTACCCTTCGTATCAATTATGATTTGAAAAAAAAATCTCGGATTAAATGATAGTTATATCTTTCTTCACAAACAAATAAAATATTACTTTTAAACTTTTTCTTTTCCTACTTTTGGTCATTCAAATAAGTGAAGGAAACATTAAACTCTACTTTTATTTTATTTTCCTCCATTTTTATTTTTTCTCAATTTTTTCTTTTCCTCCTAAAAAAAATGTTTCCAAACACGATGTACATATATCAGTCCACCTTATGTTCCGCACCTGCTTGATGGGGATTTATATAGGCAATGAATCACATAATATTATGCTCAATTACACAATTTGATTCTCTGTGGAAATTAAATTGACACAAGTGGAAGAGCTTAAATTACTTTGGGTGCAAGCACCGAGGAAATGAGAAGTGGTCAAAGAGAAGAGTTGACGGAACATGCATGAATATGATAGAGATTGACCCGTGCCTGCCAATACCAAACATAATTGTTGGGTTTGTAGCCTTTTGTTTTAATTTTTAGTCCCACATCGGCTAGAAAGGAATGTGTATCTCTACATATATGAGTCTATTCTTTTTATGGAGATACACATGTAGTGCACATGGGTGTGTACCATGTGGGATTAATTATTAATGGTATAAAGGCTTAATCAACAATTAAGAAGCTGTAAGCTTTTTGTTCTTGGAAATTTATTTCCATGGAGCTAAGCTCGACTCGGGCTCGGACTCGGGATCAAGGGCTCATGTGACGTTTTGTTGGCGCACTTTGCACTTAGCACGGCGTACGCAGTGTGCGTAGGGTGCGTAAAAGGGGCTGTGTGCGTATGGCTGGCTGCATATTAGAGCGGGAACGGTTGCAGCAGTTGCTGCACGTTCAGGAGTGGTTCTGCCACTACCCTGAAGTTCAGGCAACTGCTTGGCAACCGTCCCGTGGGCTATATATGCAGGTTCTCTCCTCTCTCAGAGGGTAGTAGTAATCAGAATTCCAAGGAGAAAAACTCTAAGTGTTCTTTAACACAACAGAGTAGTGAGCGTGTTCTTTAACACAAACACTAGTATTTTTTTAGTACGCGTGGGTTCTGTTACTTCAAACAGAGAAAGAAGAGTAGAGCCATTGCCAGAGGAGTTCGCCGTCTTCCGAGGAGTCAGAAGAGCAGGAGTGTTCCAAGGTTTTTCGTCAACCTTGCTGGTTCCTGGAAGCTGTTCGCAGAGGACGAATAAAGCTTTGAGCAACGGTGATAATTCACCCCAGCATTTCCGTCTCTCGCCTGTCATCCTTCTGTTGCCTTTAGCAGTTCTGTCAGTATCTTCTTTTTAGAAGGCACTACTGTCAGTTTGCTACGATCACGAAAATCTCTTTAGATTATTCGTGTATTGCGATATTTTTTTAGATCTCGTAATTTGCAGAATCCTTCTGGATCTCTGTTGCAAAACCTTTTTTAAGGAATTGCATTTGAAACGTTGTCTTTACAACTGTTTCAATTTCTGTATTTTCCATCGAATAACGTGTCCCGGCGTTCCCGGCAATAACAATTACCAAACAAACCAAAATGTCGCAAGTGACTTATTTGTCAAGCATAATTACAACATTTGCTATTGTAATTGGACCGTTATGTATTTACAGAAGATCAAATATTAAAAATTTATATAAATGTTTCAACAAATGTGGTTGTATTTACATTTTCAGACTTTTAAATTTCCAGTGACTATACTAGGTAGACTGGAATAACTTCCTAAGATTACTAGTTTTTGAATGAAAATTCTGTCATTTTCTTCTATTATACAAAACTTCAAGTATAGAAGTCATACTTAAATCCCAAGCAAGTCTCAGTTTTTCTTCTTCCTTTTTAGGAATATGATCCTTCCTCCATGATATGACAACCGTTCACCAACAATCAAATTCTTGATTATTTGTTAGGATTTATTGAGTTTCATCATTAGTGACATGGTCCCACCATTTCATTGTGAGTCAAATTTCAAGTGTGTCTATTTTAATATTTGAACAATCATTTATTGACTTGCACGCAACATGATGAGTGTTGGTTGAAGTATTTGTATTGTGGAGGATTTTACCAGTGGACAAAGTTGAAATCCACCAATAATCATTTATTTTTGTTATCAATTCTTAGAAAAATAATTATTTAAAATGGAGCCTAGCTCGCACCTGGAATCAAGCATGGGTGAATGACGCAAAGTGATACTTTGATGACGCACTTTGTAAGTATGTCGGACGTATAGATGGCGAAGGAACAACATGGTTGTGGAGGGAGTGGAACAACGAGACCGCGGACGGAAGGAGGGGCCGGTGGCGACCGGGAGCGGTAAGGGTGCGGCTCTGGTTGTGCCTCACTTCCTTCCCAGTTCAGTCACTCCATTAGCTATAAAGCTACTTTGAGTGGAGGAGTTAATGAGCATGAGCATTTTGTTGTTTGAAATGTACTTAATATGTAACATTTCAATGTGTTTTAGCTAGATCATGCAAATCGAAGAACAATATGGCTTAGTTGTCACGTACAAGAATTTTTACTCCACAGAGATAATTTTGTATAACTTACAAAGTTGTTTAGTTTGAAAGCTTTAGAATTTTTCGGAGTACGATAGATTTTTTTTTTTTTTTTTTGAATCCTGAAAAGATTTTTCGATGTTCTCATAAGTACTATATTCTTATATCATAATGTAAATATTTTAGGCTTACAAGTTACATATAAGGCCTTTTAAACACTAAATAAAATATGAGTTTTATTTATTCATCACCACCCAAAAAAATTATAAACTCTGTATAATATGGTGAATTTTTCAAAATTTTCAATCTCTCTTTCTTTCTCTCTCTCTCTTTTGTTTCATATTTTCTTTATTATCGTCTTATTGATTTAGATAAACTTTGAGAAAAGAGTTACACGAATTTTTGACGGAAAAAGTTTGGACGTGGGCGCCGCCAAAAATGAGATGTAGACAAAAGTATTAAGACGGAAAAAGTTTGGACGTGGGCGCCGCCAAAAATGAAATGTAGACAAAAGTATTAAATCCGTAACATAGTGATATAAAAGTGACCATTCAAGGTCTTAGAAATTTTTTTTTTTGGTTGAATCTTGGATTTAAAACTTGTACCTCTTCTTTATCTCATGATATGAGTCCCAACTATTGGTCCATCCCTCACAATTCATTTAAGTTCTCATAATAATCGAGAGTGGTTCAACAATTAGGACCGGCTCTAGAAGCCTAGCGACAACAATAGCGGAGGGAGGAATGAGAAAATGGGATGAGTTCTTTTTAGTCCCATATCGGCTGGGAAATGAAAAGGGATTGGTAGTGGAGCTTATAAAATGGAGGCTTATGGGCTTTGCTAAAACCATGATCCTTCAGGCAGTAAACGGGAAATGATGAGTGGTAACATCTCGCCAAATATTTGCGAGTGGGGTGGGCCGCCTAAAGCCTGTTACGACAAGTGGGCCCCTCTAATGTTTTTACCGTCTGATCCCAAAATAGCCGACACACCTGTCCTAAAAATGTTTTTGAAATATTTTTCCCTAAATAACCATCCTACCTAGTATAATTATAATTATAGTTGTGACTAATAATTAAATTATTATTATAATTAATAAAATAATAAATAAATAAATTATTAATGAGTTATTATAATTATAGTTATGATTAATAACTAAATTATTATTATAATTATGATAAAAGTTATGATTGATAAATTATTAATTACAATTTTAATAATATATTAAATATTAAATTATTAAAAGTAAAATTATTAACCTTGATGAAAATTTATGATAACTAACTATTATTTATTTTCATTAAAATAATAACTAATTGTTAGTTTTAATTTTATTTTTAAAATAATAATAGTGACTAATTTTTAATCAACGATTAGCTAATTTTTAATTAACTATAAATAAAATATTTTTAAAATAGTAATTATAAATTAATATAATGATGATTAATAAATTAGTACTTAAACTATTATAACATATTAATTATTAAATTATAAATTAATAAATATGATTATAATTGTGATTAAAATATTATTAATTAATATTATAATAAAATAGTAATTAACGAATTATTAATCAATATTATAATAAGACTAATAAATTATTAATTATTATTTTTATTGGATATTAATTAATAAATTATTAATTAAGATTACAGTTATAATTAAGAAATTTATTATAATTATGATTAATAAAATTATAAATTATTATTTAAGATTATTATAAATTATTAAAATTCTTAATTAATAAATTATTAACTTAGATTATAATTACGATAACTAACTATTAGTTAATTTTTTATTAAAAATAATACATATTTTTATTTATAAAAAATAATAGTAATGACTAACTTTTAATTAACTGTTAGTTAATTTTGAATAATCTATAAATTAAATATTATAATGAAATTATTAAAACATAACTAAATTTTTTCTCCCAAATCCAACCTCTTTCTTCTAAATCCAATTATAGATTTGGTCTCATACTTTCCATATACAAATTCATCTCCAATTAAACATAGAATTTAATGGATTTGACTCCAAATCTATAAATTTCTAAAATTTAATTCCAAATACGGTTTACCAAACGGACCCTATGCTTATCCAGGTTGATCCAATTTTTACTTAGGATAATTTAACATTTTTTTAGGGGTGTCCACATCTTTTCTCAACCTCCAGAGGAGAGGACGAGTGAGTAGTTTCTAAAATGTTATCTTGCACTCTCTTTCTTTATGTATGTACAAATTAATGTTATATTTAATACAGTAGATATAAAATTTGAATGTCAAAAAGTTAAAAAGAATGCAAAATGATACTTTACAGTGTTAATAACAACAGCGCCCACAATAATTCAAAGAAAACACATACACACATATAATCATGCACTTTGGTGCATGATAATAGCATAGGGAGGTGACATGTAGCTACCCTCCATAGGGTGGCACCTCACCTTCCTCATCATATATATATATAAAATATGATATTCCCCTCTAGAGGAGTGGGTAGTTCATGGCATGGCTCCGAAGAAAAAACGCATATCAGCGGATTCCCGGACGAGAGTGGAAGGGCAAGGAAGGGGTCGTCGCGGCGGCATCCTCCAAGTGGCTCTCTCTCTTCCTCTTCTCCTTCTCCTTCTCGTCGCTACGCTTGTTGGCCTTCTCTTGATGTCCCTCGTCCATCCTACTATTCCGATCTTTGGGTGGCAAGTAATTTCCTGATGTTTTTCTCATGCAACACAAAGCAGAGCCCATATTTATCTCCTCCTTTGTGTTAATAACAGCTTGGTCTTGTTGTTTTGTTGGGGGGTTTTATTATATAGGCAGTGAGTGAATCACACCCGGCGTTCTGCTCAATTACACAATTTGATTCTTCGTGGAAAATTAAATTGACACGTGTGGAAGAGCTTAGCTTTCTTTGGGTGCAAGCACCAAGGAAAGGAGAAAAGAGGTCAAAGCGAAGGGATTGGGACTTGAGAGAGAGAGAGAGAGAGAGAGAGTGGTTGACTCAAGCCAAAGCCCCAAGCATGATTTGTTTCCCATGGTTGATGGTTTTTAAATTTTTTAGTTATTTTAAAAATAAGCTAGCTTAATTATAATTTGATACTTTTAACTATTTTAATTTTTTTACTTAATATTCTAAACTTTTACTCGACAATTTCATACCATCAACTATTTAATATTTTCAAGTTGAGGCCCTATAGAGAAAAAAATTATTGGATGGTCCGGACTCACAACGTGGTAATGGTAAATGGTGAGTCCGACCACTAATTTCATGACGCTTGGCATAAATCCATTATATCACTACATGTTTCTTATTTTGTAGGTTAATTTTTTTTAAAATATTTTTGAAAGAAAAAAATCTATTTTTTTCTAATTATATGCCAAGTGAATATATATATATATATATATATATATATATATATATATATATATATATATATATATATATATATATATATGCCAAAAAAAAAAAAAAAAAAAAAAAAAAAAAAAAAAAAAAATATATATATATATATATGCCAAGTGAATATATATATATATATATATATATATATATATATATATATAATTTAATTTTTTATTTCAAATATTATGCCAAGTGTCAAAAATTAGTGGTCAAACTCACCATTCACCAGCTCCACGTGATGAACTTGGACCACACAATAATTTCTCCCTGTAGAGATAGTGTTCCTCTTTTTGTACAGTGTACAATATTAGTAAAAAAATTATAGGTTTTTGGCAACCTTTAATAAATCTATCTCTGGTGGGAGTGATCGAGGACTAGATTGAATTGTAAGTTATATGCCTTTATCTTATCTATTTTAAAAATATTTGTTGCATTGGTATTTTGGAAAAAAAATCTTTTCGAGCTTGAAGTGAATGACACTTTTAACAAATAAAATGTAACTTTAATCTAAATCAATGTTTTAAAAAATGTAACTGCAACTGTATCGGACCGGCTGGTTCAACTCGTGAACCGATAGTCTTTTTTGTGTCGAGTCAGTGTTGACCCATTGTAGTTTCGAAAAACGGTTGTAAGTATTTTTGAAAAAAATCATTGTGCAGAAAGGGATGAAATTGGATCACTTTGATTAACCCAATGGTTGAAACGCTGGTTCAATGTCTTGTCCGAATTGATTTTCGATCCGTTTTTAAAACACCGATCTAAACGGTTAAAGATTAAGAGAAGTACTCGTCTAATTTGATATGATTAGAATCAAGCTCGGAATGACACATGCATGTATCCTCTGATTTCTGTCAAGAATGACGCTATATTTACCTCCAAAAATCTTATTCTTCAATATCTCTCCGCCACATGCCGTTTTCTTATTGACCTAAGCAAATAGGAGGAGAAGGTTGGAAAAAGATATGAGCAAATAGGAAAAGATCACGTAACGAATGGACACGGAGAAATAAAATTTTGGAGTTGCATATAATATTTTTCTTCTGGTCAAAAGGTTCCCTAAGTGAGTGAGACTTCTAATATTTGTTTTCCTCAACAAGCGGCCACTCCAAATAACCTTTTTACTGATGACTAGTCATGATCCTTAGCACACAAGCACCCTTTTTTTTTTTTCTCCCAATAGCCAGCCATGCTCACATTTCAAAAATATTCTACATAATCCAAACTTGACTAGTGCTGGTGACTGGTGAGGCTTCCAGTCTCTTTCTTCAGTCGTCGCCTTTCTTGCATGCTGGTGCTTGGCCATCAAGTAATTGTAGACTTGTAGTCTATATGTAATATATATATATATTTGAACTCTCAAACATCAGCAGTCTCAACTCAACCCAAGTATTGCACCACACCAGTTTACTGCAGCATCAGAGACTGATATGGGGCTTAGTGTTTCTTCCTTGCTCGCTCTAGGGAAAAAAATGATCACCCCCACGAAGTCGCCACCTTCGTCGGCGTCCTCGTCGCCGCCGCAGTCGTCTGACGTAGGAAAGTGCGACGAGGCCGACGGGGACGGGAAGGGAAGGCCGGCGGCGGTGGCCGGGAGCGGCAAGGGTGCGGCTCTGGTTGTGCCTCACTTCCCAGTCCAGTCTCATCCTCGCCTAATCTAAGCACGTTCGGTTCGGCCTCTAGTCTCCTCCTCTGCGTGCTAGTTTGCGTGGGCCGGAGTAGATGAGCCCAGGCCCGTTTTGTTGTTCTTGTTGTTGATTACTTGGACTTGTATAGTAGTTAAAATAAGCATTGCAAAATATATTGTTGTTTGTTAAAGTAATTATGCCCAACTTGCAATTGGATATTCTGTACCACCATATTTTGTCATTTTAATATTGGGCTAATTATAGTTTAGACCCTGGATTTTATACCAGTTTAGATTTTAAGGCCTATGATATCCAATTGGAAAGTTTACGTCATGTATTTTATTTTTTGTTTAATCTTTTCCATTATACCTTTCATTTTATATTAAAAAAAAATATTCTCAGGCATTAGGAGGAAGGGCATAATGGAAACTAAAAAATAATATTCATGGTCCAAATTCTCCAATTGGACATGTTAGGATTTAAACTCTAAATTGGTATAAAATTTAGGGTGTAAACACTAACTAGCCCTTTTAATATTCGGTTTTTTTTTTTTTGACAAGTTAATATCCTAAATCTTATTTTTGGCACTTACTTGAAATATTCTAGTTTTACACCTAACCAAAAACTTAAAAAGACAATAATATCCTTTTATCATAACTTAAAAAAAAATAGAAAGACCTAGTCTTCTTCCTGCTAATCGAATATGACTTATGCAATTATTAAATATCCTCAATTTTATGCATATTTTATTAATAAAATTATGTATATTTTGAACAAAATAATTCTATGTATCGGTTACATTTATGGTTAATTTTGATTCGATTTTGATTTTGGATTTGTAACCTTTGATTTTTGCTATTTCAGTTCAAATCCATTGAAGCCGAATAAACCGATTTGGTGTGTTTAGTTGCAAGGAATTGACAAAAGTAAACCCATAAGTAATAAAAGTTGATCCTATCTTATTATTCCATCCAGTTCATATTTGTTCAGTTCAAATAAAAAAAAAACAAATAGAAATTACAAATAGGATTATGAAAAAAATTCTACCTAGTTTGCTAGGAAATGTTGAAAACATAGGTGAATAGTTTATGGTAAATTCTAAAGCTACTCCAAGTTTTACTTGAGAGTAGTTCAATTTTATTAAAATATTAACAAGTTTGTGACTCCCATTTGTTAATTGAGGCTAGTCCAATTTTTTTAAGGACTGTCAATTTTGTTGGCAGTTCTAACACCACTGCCAACAAAATTGACAGTCAGTCCTAACATAAAGTAGTACTGTCAACTTTGTTGCGGTCCTACTTGGTATAAGGACTGCCAACTTTGTTGGGATTATTATGTCCAAACAGAGAGTTTAGATAGGACTGTTAACAAAGTTACAGTTCTACTTTAGTTGGCATTCTTATGTCCTCGTCCCTGCATCCCCGCCGACGTCCGCTCCCTTGTATCCTGCCCCCTCACGGGTGTCCGCTGCTGGAGAGCCCCCGTTCGCACCCCCGATCAGTCCCTGATTTCGATGACGTGAGAATGTGAGAATTGGACAGTCAAAAATAAAATTGAAACGGTTCTAAATAAATTTTTTACCAAATTGGATTGTCCCGAAATAACTGCGCTTTTAAAATTTACGCTAGTTTGTTTCACACAAATTTGGTTATGTTACCCGTGTATGTTAGCAAACCAAGATTTGAGCTTTTTAAAGTTCTGACACTGGTAGTTGGATTCCCACTTCCTTCTGCTCCTCTTTCTGGTAGTTGGTTATGCTGCATCCCCGCCGACGTCCGCTCCCTTGTATCCTGCCCCCTCACGGGTGTCCGCTGCTGGAGAGCCCCCGTTCGCACCCCCGATCAGTCCCTGATTTCGATGACGTGAGAATGTGAGAATTGGACAGTCAAAAATAAAATTGAAACGGTTCTAAATAAATTTTTTACCAAATTGGATTGTCCCGAAATAACTGCGCTTTTAAAATTTACGCTAGTTTGTTTCACACAAATTTGGTTATGTTACCCGTGTATGTTAGCAAACCAAGATTTGAGCTTTTTAAAGTTCTGACACTGGTAGTTGGATTCCCACTTCCTTCTGCTCCTCTTTCTGGTAGTTGGTTATGCTGCATCCCCGCCGACGTCCGCTCCCTTGTATCCTGCCCCCTCACGGGTGTCCGCTGCTGGAGAGCCCCCGTTCGCACCCCCGATCAGTCCCTGATTTCGATGACGTGAGAATGTGAGAATTGGACAGTCAAAAATAAAATTGAAACGGTTCTAAATAAATTTTTTACCAAATTGGATTGTCCCGAAATAACTGCGCTTTTAAAATTTACGCTAGTTTGTTTCACACAAATTTGGTTATGTTACCCGTGTATGTTAGCAAACCAAGATTTGAGCTTTTTAAAGTTCTGACACTGGTAGTTGGATTCCCACTTCCTTCTGCTCCTCTTTCTCAAATCTTGAAAGATGGGGAGCGTGAACCACAGGTCATCCCGGAGCCTGCTGTCGCCGGCCCAGAACCCGGCCTGCACCCGGGCCCACCAGATCACCGCCCTAGCCCTCGTCGCCGTCACCTTCATCCTCACCCGAGCCTTCGACCGCCTCTCCTGCTCCTCCTCCTCCTCCTTCAACCCTTCCTCCTCCTCCTCGCTCTCTCCTCCTCCTCTCTTCGACCGTGGCATCCTCCGCTGGCCCAACAGAGGCTTCGGCTCCGCCCTCGCCCTCAAGATCTACGTCTACAGCGAGGAGGAGATCGACGGACTCGCCCTGCTGATGCGCGGGAGGGAAGGGAAGATCTCCGCCGACGACTGCCTCAAGGGCCAGTGGGGCACCCAGGTCCAAATCTTCTCATCTAAGCTTCTATACCCCGAAAAAAAAGATTGGATCTTTCCGTTGAACCATTAGGAAATACTTCATATTTCAACCTAAGCGTGTCCAATTGGCATATCCTTTGAATTGCAGTTTAAGTTCATGCAACAAAGGAGCTTCCTCTAAGTTTCCCCTAGGCTACAAAGAGTACTAGACGAAAAATGTGAGATTGGTACGACTTATGGTTATTACCATACGTGTATTTGTTTTCTAGTAACGGATAAAAATATCCTTCCTTAAGTGAAAAAAACAGTCACCATAATCTTGCAAAAACGGGTTCGGATCGGAAAACGAATACATATCTAATATGAAAGTAAATGGAGACGAATTTGTATTTGTTTAGTCGTGTATTAATTGAGTTATGTTATATTATGTTTGAATACTAATGTACATTTTGAATACGATAGGTTTAGTCATGAATGAATAGGGCAGCGTCTGGTGGTGAAACCGTAGACTAGTATTTCGGATGTGGGGAAACCGTATCCTTACCCGGATGCCATAACAAAAGTAAAATCGATGTTCGAATCCGACTGGATTAGAAATAGTAGATCCGTATCCGGGTGTGATTTGGATCGGAACTGGATAAATCCGGCTCCGAATGCATCCTACTGGTACTGCGTGCCTGTAGAGTGTGGCATATGAATTTAGCATGTAGGCCGAAAATGGTGGGGGAAACCTGCCCAAAGAAATCGAGATCCATCTTGGTGAGTGAGCACGAGTCATGGAGGAAAGGGGACTATTGTTATAGAAGGTAATAGCAGTTACAAGGGTCAGCATAGGCATCACATGCACCTGAACAGTGGAACTGTGGCTTTGTTGATGATAGCTGTAGAGAAACGGTAGCATTGTTGTCATCTAATCCTCTAATTGATTAAAAAAATTTATCAGTGCAGAGCCGTGTCTAGGAGTCCTCAAGTGTCAGCCATCATCTTTTCAAATTGGTTATCTTACTGCCATGAACTTGGGTCTTGGCTTTTATACCAAAGTGGTGCAAATATGAAATAGAGGCCAAGAATGTTTGTGATGAACATTTAAAATGGCACTAAATCCTCTTTATAATTTTTTTGAATTCTCTCTCTAGACTCCATTGTCGAACAAAAAAAAATTGTGCTCCGAATCTGACCCTAAGCTTAACTGACATAACATAAGTTTCGGCTATACACAGAAATGCACTAGAAACTCGAAACCCGGACCCCCGTTCAGCTGCAGTTTCCGGTCATTTGGTAGCAGATGTGTGGTTAAGTATAGCCTATGCAGCTTGCTTGGACATAATAATAGTTCGGATGGTTCAAATCGAGGTTCATTGTACCATGTATACCACCAAATATGTTATGTGGTTGGCTGTGCTTCCTTCACTGCTATCCCTACAACTGTTTGCACTTTTCCAGCCACTTGGGTGGCTTGTAGACTTCACCCTCCAGTTCACTTCATTTGGTGGAACATAGAAGATGTGCATCAGTATTTTGGCTTTTTTTATTGTTGACTTGCGAAATAGGAGATTTCATAAGTCGCGATAATACATGTAGTATGTTACACTGGTACTCCTCCAGAGGACCGTATCTGGATCCATATCCATATCCAACACAACACTTCGTCCTTCACTCATGTCGGATATATAACTCACCCATTTTGAGGCTCCAAACGATCCTAAACATGGCTGAAAGTGATTTTGCATGGTCGTGATCGTGCCAACCGTAATTGAGTGTCAAAGCTTTTTTTTAGAACTCTTCAGAACCTAGTTACTAAAACATGCATAAATGTAACTTTTTGTAAGGTCAATGTATAAAAGATTTATATAAAATTTATGTGTATATATAACCGTATGCATACCGTACCTGTATCCTAATGTTCTAAACAAGCCTCTTCCAAATCCTTATATATCCATATACGAATCGTGTCTCTGTCTATTGTGTGTATTGCCCTTTATTAACCATATCTTGTAATGCTAGCAGAGGTAGAATGTTAACACATAAATAAGCACTGGGAAGATGACTATGAGTCTGGTAACTTGGCTAAGCTAGGACATTATTCTCTACAAGTTGCATGTACGATAATAAAGTATAGAGAATCAGTTTTGATGGTATCATTATTTGCAGCAAAAGCGTGAAAGGCCTAAGGAAGCATAATTTCTGTAGAAGGATCAGACAGAGATTTGATAATTGCTGGGACTAGTATCCCTATCTATCAATTATGATGTTGTTAGTTCATAATTCAATTTGTTATCGGACTTAAACACATTCCAGTGAACCGACTTAGTTTCCTGTTCATCATTTGGTATAAATAGAGATCCAGTTATCAAAATTGTTAGCACTCTATGTTACCAAATTGTAGTATGCTTACTTAGATGTCTGAAAAGTTTTAGATTTTTCTACTCACGCTTGATCGTTCAGCTTCTGATTATATCTGAGAAGCTAAACAGGGGTATGAAAGACGATAATTTTAAAAATGAACGTAGGTATATTTTGCTATTAGTGCGTGAAATAACGTGTAGGCAACTCTAGAGGGGGGATGAATAGAGTTTGTGTCGATAATCACCAAATAAAAATAACTCTATATCACCTCTACAAAACAACTATCAAGATAGTAAATAAATCAGAGAGAAATGCGGAAGTAAATAAAGATCAGAAGAGCATACGCAGACACAACAATTTTAACCTGGTTTCCCTCGTGGAGGACTAGTCCAGGCATGAGAACTCTAGCTCAGGATTGAAATCCACTATTTGTGAAATAGTGTACAACCACGTGCCTTTACTCAGAAGAGCACGCCAACTTCTTACAGATTCGTAGGTGACGAAACTTGAAATTGTCCAAGTGACTTTTCTTTTCAACTCTTGCACAAAAACTTCTTGCTGAATCGTACTTGAGCACCTTGGGACTTAGAAAGTTTTGTGGCTAGTAGATTGGAAGAGTAAGGCTTAGGTAGTATAAGGCTTAGATGATTGAGAGTGAGAGATAGAAAGATGATATGAAATGAGAGAAATCAAGCCTTATTTATAATACTCTGGGGAGGCAGAGTTCGGCCCGAATTCTGTCCCAAGAATTCAAATTTTTGAACGTTGGACAGCTTGTACCAAGCAGGCCCTAAAAATCAGTTCCTGGAAATCAGGGGATAGAGTTCGGCCCGAACTCTGTGTGGGGGACAGAGTTCGGTCCGAACTCTGCCTCCTATGTGGCAGAATGGCCTTTGGGCTTTGTTTGGCTTGGTGGAGCTTGGGCTTGGTTCATGAATTGGTTTGTTTGTATGGTAGAGCTTGGAGAACAAGGTTGTAAAAATCGCTAGTCGGACGCTAGTCGGTTCGTGAGGACTAGGGATTAATCGGATTAATCGGGAACTAGTCGGGGACTAGTCAGATTAATCGTTTTGAGTTTTTTTTTTTTTATATATATATATATATATATATATATATATATATATCTTAAAATATTTATACAATATATATGCTATATGTCGTGTGTGTGCTGCTGGTATTAGTAATAGATATATAATAAATATGATATATGCCATGTTCACTGTGTTGTGGGGCTGGTATTATTATTATTGAATGTTCACTGTACAGAAGCAAAAAGACAAAAGTGCACAAAGCACAAGCACAAGCAAAAAAGACTTAAAGTGCACAGAAGAATCGAAATTGCTGCTGCTATGCACAAAAAACAAGCAAAAAAGACAATGAGAAGTGGGAACATATTAAATGTTCACTGTTGTGCAACTGTGCACATAAGAAACAAAAGCTTTTTCTTGGCGGTTGATAAGGAAAGTGAAAGCAAAGCCTTCTCTTGCCAAAGCAAAAAAGAGGAAGGATCAAAAAAAAAAAAGCAGCAGCTAAAAAAAAACGCAAAAAAATAAAGAAGGAAACAGCAGCAACATCAGCGGCATGAAGAAGAAGGAGAAGACGAAGAAAGAAAAGAGAAGAAGCATCAGAATTTTTTTTTACCTGCAGACGTCGGTGGCGCGACAGAGGTGGGCAAGTCGTGGACGTCGACGGAGGTGGGTGGTGGACGGCGGACTTCAGCGGCTATCAAGTAAGTTTAGGGTTTTTTCTTTTTTTCTTCTTCTCCTTATGCTGCTTTTTTTCTCTTCTTCTCCTTGAACGGAGAGTCGGCCGACTAGGCCCGCCTGGCCGACTAGGGCCGCCTAGACGGTCGACTAGGACCGCCTTTAAGCTCCTCCGATTTTTTTCGACGACCAGCACAAAAACGAGTCGCCGTCGGCCGACTAGCGACTAGGCGGCCGACTAGTCGGCCGACTAGCCGATTTTTGCAACATTGTTGGAGAGATATGTCTAGGGGTTGAGATGACACAGTGTGACTCAACATACACATTCTCCTAGACTCAATAAATTGAAGATTACAGACTTGGAACAAATAGAACAACCAAGAGCCCTTTGATGACGTCTTTCTTCTGATATTTGAGCAGATCTGAAGACGTCTTTTTTCTTGATAGCAGTCGTCCAAAGATAAGCAGATCTGGAAATCTGAATATTTTCGGGGGCTTCGCCCCCGAACCCCCGACGGGGGGCGCTGCCCCTCGACCCCTGTCCGCTGACGGGGCAGCGGAACTCCCGATGCGAGGTCCCGGATAGGTCGCTAGACGGTTCGGAGAAATCTTTGTATGACGCCGTCTTTGGTCCATAATTAATTCTTCATTGCCTATGTCCTGGTTTGATCATGTTTGATCATGCTTACTGCATGTCGACAAGTACATTTTAGACGAGCAAAATATGTTGCAGTATGATACAAGCATGACAATATGATATAGGACAATTAGGACAATGCTAAGTTTAAGTAGCAACAGATAGTGAGTATAAATATTAGTGACATCATTATGTTAAACTTAATTGACTAGCCATATTCAAAAATACGATGTAATCATTGGGCTAACAATCTTCCCCTTTTTGATTATGGCAAATCGGTTAAGTTTATGACATATACGATAGATGCATGTATCACTAATAAACACATATTGTGTGCTAACTTAAACTTATTTCTCCCCCTTTGACATGATCAAAAAATAAGCTCCCCCGTAATAAAAGATAAAACGAACTCAAGCATAAGTAAAGGAGGAAGGCATAGACAATCATGATCAAGATATACAAAATGAGGAACAATGGGAGAAGTGTGTAAAGACATGTATAGAAACTACATACCAAATGTAGAGTGCCAAATAGAAAATAGCTTGTCAAAACACACATAGTTGGTAAAACTAAAAGAATTTGAAAATAATCAATAGATAGTTTACCAACATGAAATCCAAGAAATACATCCAAAAATATAGTATGATATGAAATATTGCCCTAATTTTGGAAGAGAATTATGAAATAAAGGATTTCAGTCAAAAACTATGGGGATTAGATAATTGTAAAACATAGATATCAAAGAAAAAGATACCAATTGAGATATTGAAATATATATCAATTGAAATAAATAAACTTGAAACATTGATCAAGAAAACTATGATAGTCACAATTGTCACCAATTGAAATATTTGAAATATAAAAACTTTATATCAATTGAAATTTATAAACTTGAAACATTGATCAAGGAAACTATGATAGTCACAATTGTCCACAGATAAACAGTGGAACAAAATAAAGGAGTGATCAATGTAAAATAGAGCAATTGATATAAAATGATCTCATTATTTGCAAATCTATATTGTTTATCCAAAATTCATGCATTTGAACTCAATTACCTTATCATGCTATATGAATATCCTTTAGATCAACATGAAGATAAAGGAGAAAAATGTTTGAAAAAGAGAAATTCAGTCGACTTGAATGCTCCCCCTCAAACTATTACCAATATAGATAAAATCATGAATTTTGGGTAAGTCCTCAATAAGGAAAGCCAAATCAATTAAGCATACAAGGAAAGCCAAATAAAAGAAAGCACAATAGTTATCAAGATAAGATACGAAAGTTAATATTAACGAGATGACTCATATAAAAGAGTGAGATAATGTGATGAAAACAATTGCATATACTCTCATAAACCTTTCACAAAATAACAGTATCATAACCTCAATCACTAATATATAAATAATGATAAAAATATGGGTCAATGATGAACTAGGTATACGAGATATTAAAGGGTATAAATGAATTGAACCAATTTATTTGCTCCCCCTTAAAATATGCGTATCTAGTTCCAAAGCACTTATAGCAAAAAAAAAAAATGATAACTTCAAGATCTAGGGATAAATCAACTATTGATTTCTCCCCCTTGCTCAATGCATATAAGGCTAATGAAAACGTCATAGAATGAATAATATCATCTTTAGAAGATATATCCAATTAATAGTCACTAAAGATGAATGATCAAAATAATATTTTAATTAAGCACATTTAATCAACTATTGATTTCTTCCCCTTGCTCAATGCATATAAGGCTAATGAAAACGTCATAGAACGAATAATATCATCTTTAGAAGATATATCCAATTAATAGTCACTAAAGATGAATGATCAAAATAATATTTTAATTAAGCACATTTAATCAGAAGAGACATACATTAGCCTATAGAAGAATTAAATATGGTATATCAATGCATGTTACCTTTTGAGAAAAAATGTCATCATGAAAAGGAATAAAGTCAATTAAATCAATCATGATGAAAGTCAAAAAAATACAAAAAAATAAAACTCAAATATCATGTCCATGATTATCTAATTAAGAAATGATCAACCAATATATATATATATATATATATATATATATATATATATATATATATATATATATATATATATAGCCTATGATGATCTAATTGAAATTGGAATTACCGTCTGATTTGAAAAGAAGAAAAAAAGAAAAAAAAAAAGAAAAAAAAAGAAAAAAAAATATATATATACACCAATTTATTGCTTTAAATGGACTATGTATGTTCTACCACATATGTATCTATCAACGGGTAATAATCTAACCTTGCTAATACTAAATGAGAAACCAATGAAGTTCAAATAGCAAAGAGCATATGTGATAATCCATGAGTAGTCAAAGTAGAGTAATAAATTAACTTGATAACCACATAATTAGATAATATAGGACTTCTCAATCATTAGGATCATTCATAAAGTAAACCAATAAATAATTATGATCTGTCATAAATCTCATCTAAAAACCATATAAACAAACCAATGGAAAATATAGAAAAGAGTCAATCTTATTTAAATGATTACAAATTTATTCCAAAGAAATGATAATATGATAAGATCATGACTCAAAAGATGAGAGAAATTTAAGGGATGCTTACCAATGATTAGTATGGAAGGAAGTTAAAGCGATGAATCACAAACCTCAATGGAAACATGATTAAATAAAAAAATTTGTCAAACTAATTTTAGAGACCAAACATATGTATCTAAAATAGAATACAAATCTCATCAAAAAAAAATCATAAATCATGTTTTTGTAAACTAGAATATTACATATAGATTGAAATTCAAGAAGATAGCTAGATGAGTGAAAGTGAACAAAAATTACGTAGCTTAACAATACATCGTAAATAAGCAAGCTACATAACTAATTAAGATTAATGAGGTAGACCATTAACATGATAAATGTTCTCATTAAATCTTAAGTCACTAACACTAAAGATACATGCTTAAACATAGAGTTCACAGTAAGGGTAATACATTTTGAATGATCTAAATGATTTATATACTCTTTATTAAGCAAGGATAAGAGTATAAGATAGCAAGTAAATGAATTAAACTCTCATCAAGTAAAGGACAAAAGAGATGTTCATGAAAACACAATAGAACAAATCTCTTTGCCAAGTATTGAGATTAACCTAAGATAATGAAATAATAGATTATATAGAGAATGCAAAATTATAACCATTATGAAAGTGTATTATCTAGAAATGGAAAATCTCATCGCAAAATCTCAACCATTATGAAAGTGTATTCTCTGGAAATCAGGGGACAGATTCGGCCCGAACTCTGTGTGGGGGCAGAGTTCGGCCCGAACTCTGCCTCCTAGGTGGTAGAATGGCCTTTGGGCTTTGTTTGGCTTGGTGGAGCTTGGGCTTGGTTCAGGAATTTGTCTGTTTTTATGGTAGAGTTTGGAGAGATATGTCTAGGGGTTGAGATGACACAATGCGACTCAACATACACATTTTCCTAGACTCAATAAATTGAAGATTACAGACTTGGAACAAATAGAAAAATCAAGAGCCCTTTGATGACGTCTTTCTTCTGATATTTGAGCAGACCTGAAGACGTCTTTTTTCTTGATAGCAGTCGTCCAAAGATGAGCATATCTGGAAATCTGAATATCTTTCGGGAGCATATCTAGAAAAATCAAGAGCCCTTTGATGACGTCTTTCTTCTGATATTTGAGCGGAACCCCCGATGCGAGGCCTCGGTCGGATAGGTCGCTAGGCGGTTCGGAGAAATCTCTTTGTATGACGCCGTCTTTGGTCCATCATTAATTCTTCATTGCCTATGTCCTGGTTTGATCATGTTTAATCATGCTTACTGCATGTCTACAAGTACATGTTAGGCGAGCAAAATATGTTGCAGTACGATACAAGCATGGCAATATGATATAGGACAATTAGGACAATGCTAAGTTTAAGTAGCAACAGATAGATGAGTATATGAATATTAGTGACATCATTATGTTAAACTTAATTGACTAGCCATATTCAAAAACACGATGTAATCATTGGGCTAACAGTGCGGTGTCACTATTTATTGGATATTTTTATCGCATAGCATTTTCTTCAGCAATATTAGTACTTGTTATATTCATGAGTGACATGCCAGCTTGTTTCTTAGGGGTGCAACCCGGGCGGGCTAAACCCGAACCCGATTGGGTAAACCCGTTAATGGATTGGATTAGGGTTGAAGATATTCGGGTTCGGGTTAAAATATTTGAACCTGATCAAAAATCGGGTTGGGCTTGGGTTCATGTGTTGGATAATCCGAAGAACCCGACATATATATATATATATATATATATATATATATATATATATATATATATACTACTTAAATAAAAAGTTTAAACTATAATTTTTTTCACCCCAACTCTTCAAGTCCTTGTCCTAAATCTCATTTCAGTTTTATTTTGTAATGATTGAGACTTGATTGCTATTTGATTATGCATTTAATATTACTCTTGTTTAAAATTATTTCAAATATCATATTTGAGTCCGATAAACCCGATGGATCCGACCCAACCCGATCCTCCGGACTTGGTCTTGGGCTTCATATGTTGAACCCGAAGTCGGGTCGGGCTCGGACTCGGGCTAGGCTTATGATCTATCGGGTTGGGCTCGGGTTGACCTCAAACCCGACCCAACCCGTCCGAGTTGCACCCCTATTGTTTCTTGGTGAGATCAACATTAGAACTTGCAGTTTCAATCATTTTGGATGGCCAAGCAATATGTTGCATGGTCAAAAATATGACACAAGACAATACATACACAACACTGATTTTGGCTTGTCCTAGTGTATTTCAAAGTGGCTGTTCAATGTCTGAAACATGTCTGCCACGGACACGCCAATCATTTTGGAGTGTCCATGCTTCCTAGAATAAGTATGACTTGCAGGCACATTGCTGTTGCTTTTGGCAGATCATATATATATCCTAAAACTTTGTTCATAGAAAAGCAAAGGGTAACCAAAGCGAGTGTTCTAAAATGCATTAAAAAGCGGTGCCTGGGCGCTAGGCGCTAGGCGCCCCCTTGCTGCTTAACGGCAGCTTACCGCTTTCTATAGCATTGACCAAATTTGACTTGAGTATGGTTAAGTGCCCTTAGGATTTCGCTCAGCTAGGCTTCATATATGAAAGAAGCATATTGACTGAATATGCAGTTGAGGTTGTATATATATCTGAGTTGTATCTTATAGTCTTTCTTACTCATTTCTGGTTCTGTTTAGGTCAAGATACATCAGTTACTTCTCAAGTCAAAGTTCCGGACGTTGAAGAAAAAGGAAGCAGATTTTTTCTTTGTTCCATCTTATGTTAAATGTGTTAGGATGATGGGTGGTTTAAATGACAAGGAAATCAACCAGACATATGTGAAGGTGAGATACTATTTTCAAATGTATGACATATTCCATTAGTTCTACACCTAAAGTCCTCCATAGTTTGATGTACTGTTCAAGGGGGGTGTATATCGCAGGTGTATAGTGTGTGTTTTTTTTTAACCTTTTTCTAGTTATTTATCATTTGTTTTTTTGTGTTACTGTATGTTTCTGTTTTCAAGTGGACTTCTAACAAGCACCTGGTATTTTACTTGTAATGATCTTCCTGGTATTATACTTGTAATGGTCATTCCTACATATAGACATTTTGGTCAAGGAGAATATAGGTGTCCCTTGGCAGACTTACCTTATAGCTGAGGTTATTCAACAGCATTTCATCAATTTTGGTCCTATTCTTATTCACAGCATCAATTTTGGTCCTATTCTTTTTCACAGCTATGCTTCATAGCTGGCACCACTTATATGTGAAAAGATTTAGATCTCATCATTTATTTTGTGAAATAGATCAACCCTGTTCTCTTGTCCAGTAGTAACTATTAACACAGAAACCGCTAGTTGCTGATGTTTTTTTTTTAATCACAGGTGCTAGGTCAAATGCCATATTTCCGCCTGTCTGGTGGGAGCAACCATGTGTTTGTTTTCCCAAGGTACGCGACGTTTCCCACATTTGTTATGAATATTCCAAGCATGTTCCCACTGTAAAAACATCCAAGCATGTTCCCACTGTAAAAACACTCAGCAGGCTGATGATCATGTTTATTGATTTAAATTATCTGCAACTTCCAAGTGTGCCGTAACATGACTCGTCATTACTGCAGTGGTGCTGGTGCTCATTTGTTTCGTTCTTGGGCAACGTTTTTGAATCGTTCAATCATTCTTACTCCAGAGGTACACCATGGAATACCTTTGACTTGTTATGAAGTTGCCTTTGTAGAAGATAGATGTCAATCATTTATACTAGTTGATATAACTTCTAATTGTTGTGCTCTTTTCCTACTTATTTTTAGAATAATATCTCAATACTCTTCAAGATTAAGTAGTACTATAAAGAGGAATTAGGGGATTGGTAAATAGGGAGTTAAAAGAACTTATAGGTCCTGGGTTCAAATCCTGTGTTGTGAGGCATTGTGCTTTCCCTAGGTTAAAAGAATATCAGGTTTAGGTTGAAGGGATTGTGTTAAAAGAGCTTTAGGTCCCTTGGTAAAGAACTTTAGTGCTATGTTAGCTAGGATTAGGTTGAAGGGTTGTCCATTCCCTTATCTCTCAATAAGATATTACAACATTGCTGATTTCTACCGTATGGAATATCATTTGTCAGATACAAACATATTTATTTTCCGAAAGATGTCACCACTGAACTGCCTATTATACTTTCCACCATTGGATTTGGTGGGGAAAAATATATATTATCTAGAGTTTTAAACATTTTGTTTGCATCAGCCATATTGAAGACAAATTTCTGTAGGTACTCGTCGGTGGATAGTACTACTAGTATAGAAAACAGAGACAAAGACAATAGTCAATTCATCATTCTCTACCAAGCAAAATACGATCCTTGCTAGATAGCTTTTGATTACAAGGATCATCAATACACCTAACTCAAGAAACCTGACACAATGAATTAAATCCATGAAAAAGACATGAATAAGAAATCCTAAAGCCGAAGAAAGAACTAGCATAAATTAAGCGGTTTGGAAAGGAGAAGAAAGAAGATGAGAAGAAGAAAGGTTCTCACAGACCTGGTAGATCAGGATGGTTCTGGGACCATGTCAAAATCTAGTGTATATGAGCAAGAAGAGAAGGGAATAAAAAAGAGTGGAAATTTTATTTCTCAACATAAAGGAGACTTATACAACAGGGGATTATTCATATACTATTAAAATTATCCAAATTGTCCAGACAATCAACTGGTTTCTCTGGGCAAGAAAGCCCACTATTTCAGCAGCCGCACAGCAGGATGAATTGACCAGTTTGATTAGTCGCTGTATAGAACCGAGTCTTTTGAACAATTACAATCGTCTTGATATTGCATTGTCTTCAGTTAATGGCAATTGTTTGACATATTCCTTATTAGTACTTTGAGTGCTCATTGAAATGCAATTCATATATCATATTGTCAGATATTATTTTATTATAACCAACTGCATTTATTTTTGCCACAGTTTTTTTCTTCATAGTTAATGTTTCTGTGTTAAGTTAATCTGGCTACAGAACCTGCTTTAAATTGTTTCTGTTGAATTAATACAGGGGGATCGGACTGATAAGCGAGACGTAAGTTCTTATAATACATGGAAAGACATTATAATTCCTGGTAATGTTGATGATGGGATGACTACATTTCATGGGTCGACTTTAGTCTCGCCTATTCCCTTGTCAAAGAGGAAATATTTGGCCAACTTTCTAGGACGTGCCCAAGGAAAAGTTGGTCGTCTACAATTGGTGGATCTCTCCAAGCAATATCCTGATAAGGTTAGTCTTTTATTCTTTTTGTTTTTCTTGTCTTCCGAATGTTTAAAAAAATGGAGTCAAGAAGCTTTTCTTTCCGATTAAATTGATGAACTATTGTTGTAAAAGAAAATTGATGAGTTTGTTTTCATAATAGTAAAACTTATATGGTAAGTGTTAAGAGTATATGAATGTATTATGCCTCTCTTTTTATTTACTCTCTTTTCTAGTCCCATATCTAATAATGTAATGTGGGGACCTCTCAACTCGTATAATCGAAGGCCTTATAGTGCCTCAATAAAGCATCCATTATTTTCTCTTTCATGGCACTAGAGCAGGGGACTCTCTAACCCCTGCTCTCCTATATTTCTCCACCAAAATTTTCTTCCACTTCTGCCCTAATCCTAATTTGTCACTTGGCTCCTTAGTCCTTCGCCATCAACCATTTCTTACCTGTTTCCCGCCCACAACACCCCTAACCGACCCCACCTTCTATCCGCCTCCTTCCCATGACCCTCCTGCTTATAGCCCCACCAAAACCAGCTGTCCTGTCACCCTTTCCCCATCACATACACTGCCAAACTAGCAGTCCACACAGCAAACTAGTACCCCAGCCCAGCCAAACCGAACCGAGCGGAACCTCGTAATATGGGAAACTGTCAACACATATAAATAGAGCATCAGTAAAGCATCGATTATTCTCTCTTTCACGAGTAAGTAAAAGAAAATGTAATCCATTTGAAATTGCAATTTATACTTGTCACTTTACAAAAAATGCAGGACTCAGCAAAAACTACAACTGGTGTGCAATTAAAAAAAGGTTTAGCATAATATTTGTTTGCAATAAGGGCCACTGTGGATAACACTATGTGATGTTACTTCTATACTGTAGTCAAAAGAATTGTCACTAGGAAATCTAAGGAACTCCTGATGTCAATAGTGTTATTGGCAGATAGTATACTCTTATGTTTGTAAGACCAAGGGTTTGTTGATAATATAAGCACAAGACCCAAGTCACTCTATAAAGATTAAAGAAGTTCATAATTATTGAAATAGATTAATGATCAAGATTAAATAGATAAAAAAAGTTTTGTGTGAGATTTTGTATTCTAATACTTTTAGTTGGCATTCCTTTTCACTCTAGGTTCATATGTTACAGAGATGAATGTAATTCTCTATAGCAACTTGTATCATCTTACCTCTTCGTCTAGATTCTTTATAGTATAGGGGAACTTGGAGGATGTTCCTTGTTGGGTGAGGTGAAACGACATATCCAAATGGTAGGTTTCCTACCTACCAAATAACCGTCTAGGTTTTATGACATGAAATATCTCATGCTAAAAAATACCTTGGCTAGGAACTTGGCACCAAAATAGAAGGTTAAGTCAGGTCGACAGCCTGGAGCTCCCTTTTGCTCCATAGCTGACCACATTATGGTGGGAGGCTTGGATGATGATGATAAGGGTCACTCTTCTAGTTGGCATATAAGGGTCACTCTAACCAAGAATTCCCTAAAATAGAGGATTCATACTGAAGTAACTGAACAAATTATTGTTTAGAAATTTGTTCAAAGAAAAAATATATATAAACTACAATAGCTGCAACGTGCATGTCCAAAATTTCTTGGTAACATATGAACTATGCTTATGACAATGATATATTTATTGTATGACAATTCCTTGTTGAGTTGACATGCTTGGACCTGTTTGGATGCCCATTTAAATTCATCATTCTGAGTTAAAACGTCAGCAGTTCAATAAATATTGTTTGGATGTTTACATCTGAGGATGTACACTCTGAATTTTTTTCTTTCAAAAAATAGCATTTAAACTCTCTTTTCATAGAGTAAAAAAAAAGCTGCGTTTAAACTCTCTTTTCAGGGAGTTTGGTGATTCTCTCACTATTCTCTCTCTCTCACACTCGGTTCTCTCTCTCTCTCTCTCTCCACCATCTCCATGGACTGTTGGGGGACGACGACCTCCACCATCTCCATGGACTGTTTGGTGCCGACCGAGCACTAGTACGACCGGAGCGATGGGGAGGATGACCTTCACTGACGACAACCTCCATGATGGGTCCGGTCGCCGTCTCCGGATTTGGAGCAAGTGCGGAGCGCGGTGTCGAGCAAGAGCGGAGTTCAGGCGGTTTGCCGAGGAGAGGATGGTGCACCACCAGCGGGAGCTCGCGGAGCTCGATGAAGTCCTCTCTTTCAGTCCCTAGCCGTAGTCGACCTAGCCCCCCTCCTCGACCTCGTTGTCCGTGACTTGGCTGCCGTTCTAGAGGCACGGGGCTCCTTGACCTTAGGGCCCTGGCCGCCGTCGAGAGAGCGGTCGACTTGCCCCCCTCCTCGATCTGGCTGCAGTCGATCTGGCCCCCTTGTCGACCTCGTCGTCCGTGGACACAGACTGTGACAGGGAACACAACAAATTACCAAACACAAATTTAATTTTTTTTTTCCAGGAAACTAATTTTCAGACGAAAGTAACCAAAAGCAAACTCGGAATCTGTATATCTAGAAAACAATTTTATAATATCATCTTTGAAAACCGTTTTCAGAAATTTTTTTTTAGAAAACGTATCCAAACGGACCCTTATTTTGCGCATCTTACCAATTAAATGAAAGAGGATGCTTCATGTAGTAAATTATTTCCTCGACAATCTTACCAATTTAGTGAGAGAGGATGCTTAACATAGTTCTTTTTCTCAAGGGCCTATGGTTTGATTTATTGTTTTCCCACGTTAAGTTCATATTTTTTTTCCATCATGCCATGAGATGTTTTGACAGAAATATGATGATTGGATTTCATATATACTAGAGCAAATAAGGTATAGAGATTGAACAAATTTTATCTTGAAGATATTATGCTACCTGACTCTCTAGTTTGCCTGCTCATTGATTCTTGTCATGAGGAGATTAGATGACCACTCACTAAACTTCAAAGATACCTGGAAAAATTGAAAGGAATAAAGAGAAATGGAACAATTTAACTTGAAGTTATTGATTTTATCAGGGTGTCAACTAACTTGCATGCTCATTGATTCTTGTTAAATGGAGATCATATGACTCCTAAAGAGAGGGCATATCATCAATGAAGAATTGAAGATTACTTGGCTCAAGTGGAAAACTGGAAGGTTGGACAGTGTATCATCATGTTTGACTAGGAGATGTAAAGAAGAAAGCAGCTAGTGAACCTCACTTGGGAGTATGTTCATTCCCCATTTGGATCGCGCCTCTGGGGAGCACTTTAAGAGTTAATACTTAATCGAGAGAAGATGACTACTCTCTTTTAACTCTGTACTTGGTTTTACTAACTGTTCCCTACTGGTATTGTACGTGCTCCTGGGTCATAATATATTCCAAATACCAGTCTTTCAACCTTTTTTTGACATTAGTATTAACTACTAAGGTCTTTTCACCTTAGTAATTCATACTAATGTCAAAAATTCAAAATAGTAGAAAAGGAAGAGTCTGCCTGAGAAGAACTTTACAATGAAATTACATTTTTGCTTTTATATCTCATGATAGTTCATTCTCTAGAAGAGTGGTTCATACAAAGGACTGTTATCTCTCTTGGTTTTGATTTTTCTTTGCAATTTCACCTTCCTCCAGATATCATGCATATTGATTTCATGAACAGTTGGAAGCTCCGGAGTTGAAGCTCACGGGACCTAACAAGTTGGGAAGGACCGAATACTTCAATCACTTGAGAAATGCCAAGTTCTGCCTTGCTCCACGTGGGGAATCATCGTGGACACTTCGCTTTTATGAATCGTTCTTTGTGGTCTCTCTCTCTCTCTCACACACACACACACACACACACACACATTCTGATGCATGATTTGTGTGCGATGGCCTTTCTTCTAATGCAGTGAACTGTAAAACAGGAATGTGTCCCGGTCATTTTATCTGATCAAGTGGAACTACCTTTCCAGAATGTGATCGACTACACCCAGATATCCATCAAGTGGCCATCAACTCAGATTGGTGCTCAACTCCTAGATTACCTAGAATCTATTCCCAGTAAGTTTTTACTTTGTGACTTGGTTCTCCCATGATGTCGATGTGCCTGCTGTGGGCAATATCACCACCTTCCTAATAACCGGAGATTTTTATCAGATGAAGTTATAGAAGGTATGATAGCTCGCGGCCGACAATTTCGATGCCTATGGGTGTATGCAGCAGAAACCGAGCCCTGCTCTGCTACGTTGGGGATCTTGTGGGAGCTGCAGAGGAAGGTGAGGCAATTCCACCAATCTGCAGAAACATTTTGGCTTCACAACAGATCAATTGTTAACAGAGACTTGGTTGAGTTCCATCAATGGAGGACTCCTGTGCCATTGCCGTGATCTCACTGATATTCTCAGTGATTCAAGTTAGAATGGTCCGTTTTCCGTGTTGTTAGCATTTCATTTTTCTTCTTTTTTGATTTTTTTATTGCAAATTTGTATACACAACATTTTGAAAGCTTTAGATGTACAAGTAGTTTGGCTGGTAGCTTTGTTCAATTCGTGTCACCCTGGCCAAAAGGGTGTACACTTATTTGTGCTACAATTCTTTCTTCCTACAGACCTGGTGTTATAGTTCTTGAGACAACAAAAGAGTAATTCAATAATTCGTGTTTGGGTTAATTTAGCTACCCCGTTCAAGGTTAGATGGGTTTTCTTTGAAGCTCACCTACAGAATCCATTTGAGTCGCTTGATCCTTGGGAGAAGATTATTTCTCACTAGGTTGTAGAGTATAACGAAGCTCATTCTGGCTATAACCGACGAAAACGCATTGTCTCGTCTTTGCCTCAACTTTGACTTTTCATGCTTCGATACATGCATGAGGATAATGCATCCAAAAGTTCGTAGATGGTTGTATGATGGCTCATTGTCATTCCACACTTTATGCAACCTACAAGAAAACACTAGGAGAAATTAATAATATAAGCTCCAATATATGGACCTCACTCCACTAGTGTCTGTTCATCCACTCTACTATGCCACTGAGCTGAGGTATTTTTTGCGGAGTCTCCTGGTGTTGTATTTGTTGCTCTATGCAATAAGCACCAAAGAGAATATGTACTCTCTTCACTTATTTGAACAAACGCACTTCACCTTAATGTTTGTTCTTCTTTTAGCAGGGGCATGAAACTCGTACCTGATCCTTGATCTTTATGATAAAGACTCAAATCTTCCTAGAACAATAATCAATAAACATTAAAAAGTAAGAAGCACCATCAATAGTTTTTTACTTTCATTGATCGCAAACATCTGAGTTAATCAACTCGAGCAATGTCGGCTTCCTCGGAAATGGAAGACTATGAAATGACACCTTGAGTTGCTTTTCAGCCATACAATATAGGCATCTCTGCAACTTCGCAAGCTTCAAACCAAGAAGGACCTTCAGGTTCGCTCAGTAGCTTATTCCTTTCTCGATAATGTGACTGAGTCGACTGTGCCACACCTATGTAGATGCATCAGTAACTGCGTTAACCTCCTGTGTCCCCCATATGCACTCCCTTCCGTATAGTAGAGACCGTAATTCTTGTTTCCCATGGCAGTAACCATTGAACCCATTATAAGCTTTCATTGTTCATTCCCAAAGAAAATAAAGAACCCCTCATCATCCTAACCGATACTAGGTTGAAGCAGTTGTCTAGGACGTGACGAACTCCCTTTAGAATCAAAGTAGCTCTTGTATTGGTGCACATCTACAATGACAATGCCCTTCCACATATTAATTGTCGTTGCCCATCTTAATTTAACACTCCAAAATTACCAGTCGAGTAAATGGCAAATAATGTCCTATTATGATACATGTGCACTGAAGTCCCCGAGTCCACCAGCCAATTGTTGTTATCGCATGCAAAGTTTATTGTCACCTTCATCTACAAAGATGATATCATTTCCATGCACTAAAGCTGATGTTGTAGAGTTCTTGCTTTGTTTTCCCTTTATCCTTCTTTTCTATCTTTCACGCAAAATAATTTCTTTAAATGTGGTCCTTTTTTTCACAATAATATTACTCAGAGTCTTCGTATCGACTTTTGAACTTTTATATGCTCTTGTCTATGTCGCATAAACTCCTACTTTTGATCCTCTTCCAGTTCTTTGACACCAATGTCTCAAACTGTGATGAAGAAGTACATGCCTAAATATTTTTTTTGCATCTTCTCATTCAATAGTTTGCTCTTGGTGAACTCCAGAGTCAAAATACATTCGGGAGCAGAAGTGATCATAGTCACTTGTACAGTTTCTCACTAGTCTGACAAAGTACCTAGCAACCAAAGCACATGAACCTCGTCGTCAAATTTGACCTATATTGGTGACAATTGATCAGTCATGTTCCAGAACTCATTCACATGATCCATGGTCGGTATATCATCCTTGTACCTTAATTAGATCTATTATATGTCGAATCAAAAATAGCTTGTTGATGTTGGTCTTCTTGGTACGAATCAACGTGGATATCCTAGAACGAATCTCTCCTCGAATCAACCGCAAATTCTCAATCTTCTTCTTCCTCTTCTTGAAGGTTGTACCCTGTCATTTTTGTGAAATTCTCACACAACCATCACTATGTTGATCTCTCGAAATTAGGTCATGAATTGAGTCATATCATTTCCAATCCCGAGTTAAACTCAGAATGTTGGATCCCATTAAAGTCACTTGATTCAGATCCTTAATCCGTTCAAGCCATTCCCAACGGTATTAAAGTCACTTGAATCAGATCTTAATCCGTTCAACCCAGTCCCAACGGTATACCACCAGTATATCGACAGTATATGTAGTGCCCCGTCCCTACATCGTGCCCCGTTGTTCGTCCACGGGGTGCGCGAGAAAGGAACACTGTCGCTATCGACTCGGTCGGGACCGATAGGTCGGGATCGATAGAATCGATCGAACGGGAACGGTTGAATTAAGATCCATTTTCCGTTATGGAATGGCTTCTTCGGAACCAAGTCCCATATTCAGCGGGCTGCGCCTCAAGGATTGACTTTGCGGCTGAGTCGGGAGAGACCTCCCGTTGCTCTGCTTTTCACGCCGCTTGCGTTGGTTTTGGCTTTATTTTCTGAATGCATTTTCGTGAATGTTTTTGATGGTTTTCATGGCTTACGTTTCAAACTTCGCATTCGTATCGAAATTTCCTTTAATAACACAGTGTTCTAATCGGTTGCTTGTGCGATTTCAGGTGATCGCGTAGGCAACGTCTAGCGCGGCCAACCAGTTTCTCGCCTCAAATAAATACTAAGGTGAGTGGCTGACCCTTCTCCCCTCGACCCTCTTCTCTAATACATTATCAATACTAGACATGTGCTATGCTAGATGTAATGCAACGACATGAATGATATTCCGATGAACGGTCACACGACGTCCCACGAACACGAACTATACAGATGTTTGTCATAAAATATTATCGTGCTTGCAATTATCAAATCATATAGAACCGTGCTAAGGAAGGATGAATCGATTAAATGAATGTCGCAACGATACTATAAGATGTGCCTTGAAATAACAAATTAACTTAGCACGGTCATGGACAACTTGTCGACAAGGGCGATTGTTTCTTCGGACGGTATCCCGAGGCCACGGGACCGTTCCGGCCTAGGAAGAAACACGGATAGCTATGCCGGATGCATGCCACGGTAGGCAGTGGCTTTCAACGGGGCTCGCTACCCGCGCTGAAGGACCTCTGTCTACCAAGCTATATGTCCAGGATGGCTTGTCGTGCCAGTGACCTTCACGAACGCACTCTATTACGTTTTATTATTATTCACATGACAGGGAAGAACATGGTAAGTTTACGCTACGACGGCGCGCTCTGTCGGGGGTAAGATCTATCGTCATTATTCGGTTGTGTCTTCAAATATAAGTTTGAATTGAGTAGGATGGCTAGCAACTTCATTAAATATTTGCATGCACGCTCACTTGAATTCTTCAACAAATGAGAGCACGGGATTTAAATTGCCATGTACCAGCACAAAGTGTAAAGTGCTGACCCTCGCTCTCAATAGGTACTCGGGACCAGGATAGCGTGCCAAGGAACTGAAGGCGACGCTCCTTTCTTTTGAATCCTTGCTAGAGCGAAGGCTAGCTCTGCAACATTTTGAAGACTCCGACCCAACTGCATCATGAGTCACAAACTCTCGCCGATTCCAGGTCTTAGAGAGTCATTTTGATGTTTGTAAAAAGGGATGTAAATATATGGAATGACTATCTCATCGATGTCGGTTGTGAGCCCGCGAGGCCTCTTTTGTAATCGAGTCTGTAACCTAACTTATTATCAATAAAAATGCAAGTTTCCTTTTCTAAATGAATGTGTTCAATTTCTCTGCGTACTCTTACATATGCTGTTGTTTCGGATAACCTTATGAACCGCCTTGTGCAAGCGCAACTTAGGCTTGCATGGCATCACGCCCGGGGGACGACTATCGATTCTATCGAATCGGGGCGTGACATAATGGTATCAGAGCACGGCTTTACGTCATTGGCCTCCAGTGTCGAGTTTTTAGTCTCAAAATCGTTGGTTCCGTGTCGATGAGATATGTCGTTCCATACGAGTGAGCCCGTAATAAGTTTTGTGACTAATGTATTTTGCCTTCAAAAATCCCAGAAGGCACGTCGGTGAACGTGGCGGCGAACGAAGAAAGTGCTTCGAGCGGCTCGAGTAGCTCGAGACCCGGACCCTCAAACGATGCCATGGAGCGGATGTTGCGCATGCTGGAATTGCAACAACGACAAGCTGAGGAGAGTCAACGCCAGAATGAGCAACATCGATGGCAGACGGAGGCACGTCAAACTCAGTTCGAGGCCCGATTCGAAGCACAATTCAAGTTGCAGCAGAAGCAGCTTGATACTCTCCAGCAGATCGTTCAGACGGTGGTGGCCAACAACAACAACTCCGTGACAACTCATGCCGTAACCGAGCCTGCGGTCAGACAAAGTAAAGTCGATCCGGAGGCACCCGGTCTTGACGTGATAGTCCTAGACATGAAGGACTTCGATATCATTCTGGGAATGGATTGGATCAGGCTGTGCAACGCAACCATAGACTGCGCCAGAAAGACGGTCACCTTTCGTATTCCAGGGGTGCCTGAATTTTGCTTTTCGTGTGGTGAGGCGTCGTCGACCTGCATGCTGATTTCGGCAATTTCTGCTCGGAGGATGCTGCATTCTGGGTACGAAGGCTATTTGGCGTCCGTCCGAGACATGAGACAGGATGGTACAAATGCGGGCCAGACCGACGTTGTGGCAGAATTCCCCGATGTGTTCCCGGACGAGCTACCCGATATGCCCCCCGATCGAGAAATCGAGTTCAGCATCGATACATTTTTCGATACTCGACCGATTTCCAAGGCCCCGTACAGAATGGCTCCCGCCGAGCTGAAGGAACTCAAGGTCCAGCTACAAGAGTTACTCGATAAAGGGTTTATTCGGCCTAGTGTTTCACCGTGGGGAGCGCCCGTATTGTTCGTGAAGAAGAAGGATGGGTCCATGCGTCTGTGCGTCGATTATCGAGAGCTGAACAAGGCCACCATCTGGAACAAGTACCCATTGCCCCGCATAGACGACCTATTCGATCAACTGCAAGGCGCCTCGGTATTTTCGAAGATTGATCTCCGCTCAGACTATCATCAACTCAAGATCAAGTCAGACGACGTACAAAAGTCTGCCTTTCGCACTCGATACGGCCACTACGAGGTCCTGGTGATGCTATTCGGCCTGACGAACGCTCCTGCCGCCTTCATGGATCTGATGAATCGGGTATTTCGACCATTCCTTGATAAATTTGTGGTAGTCTTTATTGATGATATTCTCGTCTACTCGAAGGACAGGGCGCAGCATGCAGAACATCTACGGGCCGTGCTCCAGACACTTCGAGAACATGAGTTGTACGTGAAGCAGAGTAAGTGCGAATTTTGGCTCAGCAGCGTATCCTTTCTTGGTCATATCATTTCGTCCGAAGGCATTGTAGTCGACCCGAAGAAAGTGGAAGCTGTTGCTGATTGGAAGCGGCCTGCGTCCGCTAGTGAGATTCGAAGATTTCTTGGTTTGGCGGGATACTATCGACGCTTCGTGAAAGACTTCACGAAGATTGCATCGCCACTGACTTGCCTCACTCAAAAGGGAGTCGTGTATGAGTGGTCGGATGACTGTGAAGCTTCATTCCAGGAGCTAAAACATCGACTAATTTCGGCACCTATACTCGCACTTCCGGATGTGCCAGAGGGTTTTCAGATATTCAGCGATGCTTTAGGCCAGGGCTTGGGATGTGTGCTCATACAGCGAAACAAGGTAATATCCTTCGCCTCCAGACAGTTAAAGCCGCACGAGAAGAACTATCCTACGCATGACTTGGAGTTAGCGGCGATTGTGTTCGCGTTGAAATTGTGGCGTCACTATCTATATGGCGTGGCGTGCGCAATCTATACCGACCACAAGAGCCTCAAGTATCTCTTCACCCAGAAGGAATTGAACTTGTGACAGAGGCGCTGGCTCGAACTGATCAAAGACTATGACTTGACGATCGACTACACTCCGGACAAGGGAAATGTTGTGGCGAAGCTCTGAGTCGAAAATATCTTGTCGTGCTATCCATCAACCGCAGACTACTACAAGATCTAGAAGAAATGGGCATCGATCTCCGGGTTCGATTCAGGGATATACGGTTGGCGCAGCTGCAGTTAGAGCCGAGTTTGCTGGAAAAGATCATGGCCGCTCAGAAGGATGATCCGTACCTGAAGAAAATGCGCGAGCAAATTTTGACAGGTAGTGCGACCGACTTTGCGGAAGATAAGACCGGCGTGCTGAGAATGAATGGCCGACTATGTGTTCCGGATGATTCAGAACTACGAAAGGAGATAATGTCGGAGGCGCATTATGCGAAATATACCTTGCATCCAGGCAGCACCAAGATGTATAAGGACCGCCGCACGACCTTCTGGTGGCACGGGATGAAGAGAGATGTGGCGCTCTTCGTGTCGCAATGCATGGCCTGTCAGCAGGTGAAAGCCGAGCATCAGCGACCGGGCAGGGAGATGCAGAACCTTGCCATTCCAGAGTGGAAATGGGATCATGTCACGATGGACTTTATTGTTAGCCTGCCGAAGACACCACGGGGGAGCGACGCCGTCTGGGTCATCGTCGATCGACTAACCAAGTCAGCGCACTTTATTGCCATCAAAGTTACTTGGAGCGTTGATCGCCTGGCGCAGATTTATCTTGACGAGATCGTACGGCTGCACGGAGTTCCAGTATCCATCGTCTCTGATCGGGATTCACGGTTCATGTCGTGGTTCTGGAGTAGCCTTCAGTCGGTGCTGGGTACCAAGTTGCAGTTCAGCTCAGCTTACCATTCTCAGACCGACGGCCAAACGGAGCGCGTTAATCAGATTCTCGAAGACATGCTACGACTCTGCGCAATTGATTTCAAATCAAGCTGGGACGTCCACCTGTCACGACCCGCACCCGCTATAAGGGCACGTGCACGTGACAACGTCCAGTCCTCACCGTAAAAACGACGTAGAACGCTGTAGATTTTCTACTCTAAACAGTTTATATATATATATATCAAAATCTGTCGAGAATATGGTCAACTCCGAACGGAGGACAAGCAATGAATATATATGAGTGCTCAAATCACAACTCTAAGATGATAAAGTAAAGACTGAAAGATAAAGACAACAAGACGATAATAATATAATAACCTGTCAAGTCCAACACAAGAATATATACAAGTCCAAGTCTCTAATACAATCCATAATAATAACAGTCTCAAAAGTAGCTGGAGACAAGGTCCAGTACAAAAGACCTACTCTAACTAAGCAATAGGTAAGGTCTCGTCAGGCGGAGCTAAGCCCTACTGGACCAACGTCTCCAAGTCTATGCCCACTACGTCATCCGGACCGTAGTAGGTACAGTAATCCCCCTCGTCGGCATCTGTAATATTTGTCAACATATCCTGTCAGGATGGAACGAGTACAATCTACTAACAACAGTTCACAAGATATGACAAAAGCTATAAGACTGTAAATAGAGAGTATATACAAGAAAATTATGGAATATACATGTGAGTATCATGGCAAGGTAAGCTGTAAAACTAGAGCTAGAACAAGGCAAGTAAACTGATCATGACATGTACGAGAATCAAGAATCATATATCTAGGTGTGTGAGTACTAGCTAAAATATGTGGCCGGCTTGGGTCTGCACAAGGTCTACTTATCAGCCAATCCTACGTGGAGTGTAGGATTGGTAGCATTCAAGGTCTACAAGAATAAACAAGACGGATAATGACCACACATCTACACTAGTACTCTCCGTCCCCGACTGGTAGAGTGGATCCAAGCAAGACACATTATGACACGGGATTCTACGAGAAGGGAGCAAGTCTCCTCGAAAATCGGTATCCATATACTGTACAAGAACTACAAGGGGCTTGCACAAGATATACCAAGATAACGAGGAATAACATCTCATGTCGGGATCCATGAATATCAATCCGTGTGACCAATGTGTCGAGAACAAGCATATCTACATTAATTACATGAATTATAACAATTATCGTAAATTGGAAAAGTGTCAGAGAATGTACTCGCCTACAATATGATGATATATGTCGACGAGATCCAACGCAGCGTCTCAAGGACCTATAGAGAACAAGATGTATCAATACTATGTTTAGAAAGTAAAGTCAAATCAAAATTAAACCCTATTAAGTCATTCTAGGTCAAGACACGTCAAACTATACTGTACGAGGTCAACCTAAGTCATATTAGGCCTAACCAGGTCAAACTGGGTCAATGCAAGTCAAACGGAATTAATCTAGGTCGATTTGAGTCAACAGTTGACTTACAGTTGACTTTTGGTCAACTGGTCAACTCTGGTCAACTCTGGTCAACTCTGGTCAACCCTAGGTCAATCCTAGGTCAATGGTGACTAATAGTTGACTTTCGATCAACTACCCAAATTTAATGGAATTTGGGACTAAATTGGGTAAAGTGTTGACCCATAGTTGACTTTTGGTCCAAAAAGTCAACCGTGGTCAACCGGGGTCAAGACTAGGTCTAGGCGACTATTTCTAATCATTACCAACCTCTACAACCCATATCCAAGTCCATCTTGGACTTCGAAACTCAAATCTTGGCCGTAGGCCAATTTCCTAATTTACCTTTTCTAAGGTAAATTTCTAGCCTAGGTGGAATCCTAGTTAGCCTACCTATGCTTGGTATTTTGACCCGTGCTCCCTAGGGTAGTAAGATACTAGCCTATACATATATACCTACCAAGGTACCTAGGTAAAGCGGACGTCTAGTCCATGATACGGCCCATTGCCGATATCTTGAATATTTCAAGATACGCAATGGTACGGCACGATACCGGCGCCCTACAACCCCAATTTCAACTCGAAAGCCTACCCGCAAAATCTAATTCACGTATTCTAACTCCACGCCAAGTTTCGTCGCGATCCGATACTCGGAGCTCAAATTTTCCTTCTAACTCGATTTCTTCTAAAACTCCCTTCTAGCCCTTATTCTAATTCTCCTTCTTAACTCTTCTTCTAACTTCTTCTTCTAACTTCTTCTAACTTCTTCTTCCTATTCCTCCTCTAATTCTTCCTCTAACTCCTTCTTCCTATTCTTCTTCTAATTTTCTAACTTCTTCTAATTTCCTTCTTCTCTAACTTCCTCTCATTTCTAACTCCTAACCTCTTCTTCCTATTTTCCTAACTTCTTCTAATTTCTTCTTCTTATAACTTCTTCTTATTCTAACTATCATCTATCCATATATATATATATATATATATATATATATATATATATATATATATATATATATATATATATATATATATATACTAAAGGGGGGGGGGGGGGGTTACATAGACTAAATAGGGGGGCAAAATGGGGGTTTTAGGGGGGGGGGGAACTGGCAGCTACTGCTGCCAGTTGCTGCTGCTGCTACTGCAGCTTCTCTTCTTCTTCTCCATCTTCTCTTACTCCCTCTCATCTACCTCTCCCTCTCTCTCTCTCTCTCTCTCTCTATATATATATATATATATATATATATATATATATATATATATATATATATATATATATATATATATCCACCTATCTATCTATATATATATATATATATATCTATATATATATATATATATCCCTATACTCAAACACACACACATCTATCTATATATATATATATATATATATATATATATATATAAATACACTCACACACATATATCTACATATATATAAATACACACACACATATCTCTACATATATATAAATACACCCACACACACATATAGATATATATATAAATCTAGACACACACACACAAACACTCACACACTCACAAACACACACTCACTCATACACCACCACCATCTCATGACAAACACCACCACCACTCTCATTCCTCTACACTCACACACACAAATTTAAATATATATATATATATATATATATTTTTTTTTTTTTTATATATACATATCTACATATAAATACCACTCTATATATAAAAACCCCTAAAAATCTCTAACCTAGATTTCTAGGGAATCATACAAAATTTGTGGGCAAAGTGTAGAGAATCTCCCCCTCTACAATTATTGTGAAGACATTAAATGCAAAAGAGAATAAATGAAGAATTAATGTCATACCTAAAATGGGTTTTTCTTGGAGGAAGAAAGCTTTGGGAGAAAATGAGTTTTTGAAAGAGAGAGAGAGAGAGTTTGCTTAGTGGAGAAGAAAGGGGGGGGCTCTCCTATATGTGGCCGGCCAAGTGGGGGGGGGGGGGGGGGGGGGGGGATATTGGGTTTGGGTGGGATCCAATAGCCCTCCAAACCCATTAGACTTAGGTTGGGTTCGGTTTGTTTCGGTTTGGTTCGGTTTGTTTCTAATTAACTAATTAAGCTCTAAAATGACTAATTAAGCCATGGAAATATGGTTTATGGTTTTTAACCTAATTATGATGGTATGTGGGCCAATTCCAGCTAGTATGTGGGTCCCACTAGGGTCCAGGCTACCCGGGTCTCCAACTTGAGTCCGAATTGGATAAAATCCAAACCAAACCAAATAAATCCCAAAAAATCACATAAAATAAATAAAAATTCCTAAAAATTATAAAACTTGAAAAATGACACAAATACTCCTAATTCGAAAACTGGGGGTAACAAATCTACCCTCCTTAAAAAAATTTTGTCCTCGAAATTGAATGAGAACTAACACAGCAATCATGAATAGAACAAGGAAAGAAAAGATAGAAATTTACCTCAAGGCTCGAAGAGATATGGGAATCGCTCCCGCATGTCGTCTTCTCTCTCCCAGGTGAACTCACCTGGAGAGTGGTGTCTCCATGCAACGCGAACCAAGATAATGACCTGGTTCCGGAGCACCTTCTCTCTTCGGTCCAAGATCTCAACCGGCTTCTCTGGATAGCTGAGTGTCGGTCCCACTTCGATCTCTGAGTGGTCCAAGATGTGACTGGGATCTGCCATGTACCGTCTCAGCTGCGACACGTGGAACACGCAGTGCACTCCCTCTAGTGCGGGCAGTAACTCCAGTCGGTAAGCCACTGCACCGACCCTGCCCAAGATACGGAATGGTCCGATGTATCGTGGGCTAAGCTTCCCGCCGCCACCAAAACGAATCGTGCCACGCGTCGGAGAAATTCGCAGAAACACAAGATCACCAACCTAGAACAAAACACAAGACTTAGAGCTTGATCTAAAACAATCACAATCAGACTCAAATACTAGAAAAATCTAAACTATACCTCAAACTCCAACGGCCTCCGGTGGCTATCGGCCCAATGCCGCTGCCTATCCTGTGCCACCAGAAGTCGATCTCTGATAACCCTGACCTTCTCTGCAGCATCCACCACCATCTCAGGGCCAAGCAAAACCCTCTCACCGACATCATCCCAAGACAAGGGAGTACGACACCTCCGTCCGTATAGAGCCTCGAAAGGTGACATCTCTATACTGGCTTGGTAGCTGTTGTTGTAAGCAAACTCTACCAAGTGAAGGTGGTCCTCCCAAGATCCCCCGAAGTCCAAGACACAGGTACGCAGCATATCCTTGAGGGTCTGAATCGTCCTCTCCGACTGCCCGTCCGTCTAGGGGTGGTATGCGGTACTGAACTTGAGCGATGTGCCCAAGCTAAGCTGCAAACTCCGCCAAAAGTGGGAAGTAAATCGGCAGTCCCGATCCGAGACTATACTCACTGGAATCCCGTGTAATCGGACTATCTGCCGCACGTACATCTCGGCCAACCTCTCCGTCGACAAACCCACTTTGAAAGGCAAAAAGTGGGCCGATTTGGTCAATCGATCAACAATGACCCAAATCGCATCCTTCCCTCCTGAGAGTGTCCAACACAATCCTCAGGTGCTCCTCGTGCTCCTCTGGCGTCTTCGAATAGATGAGGATGTCATCAATGAAGACCACCACGAACTTGTCAAGGTACTGATGAAATATCTTGTTCATCAAGTTCATGAATACCGCCGGGGCGTTGGTCAACCCAAACGGCATGACGGTATACTCATACTGGCCATAGCGAGTCCGAAAGGCAGTCTTCGAAATGTCATCCCGCTTCACCTTCAGCTGATGGTACCCGGTACGTAAGTCGATCTTCGAGAACACTCTCGCCCCACTCAACTGGTCGAACAAGTCATCAATCCTTGGCAAAGGATACTTTTTCTTGATGGTAAGGTTGTTGAGCGCCCTGTAATCAATACACAGACGTACCGTACCATCCTTCTTGGGGACGAAAAGAACTGGCGCGCCCCAAGGTGAAGAGCTAGATCGAATAAAGCCCTTGTCCTCCAGCTCGTCGACCTGCTTCTTTAGCTCCGCTAACTCACTGTTGTTGATTCTATAGACGTGCTGGGAGATAGGCTCAGCGCCCGGCACTAGGTCTATAGAAAACTCAACATCACGATCTGACGGCATCCCGGGCAGCTCCTTGGAAAAGACATCCAAGAACTCAGCAATGAGTGGATGTGGCAACACCGGCCCCGCCAACAACACTCCGCAGAATCCATCTCCCTGCTCCACTGCACCCCTGGTGAACTCATACTCCGGCTCTCCCGACGGCCTAAACAGAATCCTGCCCCCTCTGCAGTCGATGCTAGCGTGGTGCATGCTCAACCAATCCATACCGAGTACCACATCGTAACTCGGAAGTGGCATTACGAGCAAACACGCACTCAGCTCCCGGCCTCTCAAAGAAACTCTCCGCCCCTTGCAAACATTATTAACTAGGATGATGCCACACCCAGTCATAATCTTGCAAGTCCTACCAAGATACTCAGCAATAATGTTGTGTCTAAGAGCAAAAGATACAGACACAAAACTGTGCGTAGCACCAGAATCAAACAAGGCTAAAGCTGGAAAAGAATCGAGCAGAATAGAACCTGCGACTACATCTGCAATAGGCTCCATCTCCTCAGCTGCAAGAGCAAATGCTCTACCCTGACCACCCCGCTGCTGGTGGTGCTGAACAAACCGCTGCTGCTGGGTTGGAAGTGGACCCCTCTGCTGCACTGCAGGTACTCTCGCCGGTGCTCCCTGAGCTGCTACCGCTCCACGGACTACCCTGCGAGGGTTCGCAGGACAATCCCTCAACTGATGTCCAGCCTCCCCGCAGTAGAGACACATGCCCAGCCTCTTCTGACAGACCTTTCAGATGTGACCGGGCTTCTTGCAGTAGCCGCAAGGAACCCCATGCTGTGCCTACCTCTGCTGAGTGTGCTGTACCTGCTGCTGAACTGGTGCTTTGGCCTGCACCTGCGACTGGTGTTGCTGGAAAGAATGATGCTGAAGCTGAGGGCACTTAGCAGCCCCTGCGCTGCTAGTAGCCCCCGAGAAAAGATCACGCTCCCTCTTGGGTTTCAAGCCCCACTCTCGCTCTACCTTGCGGGCCTCCGCGTAGATCTGGGTATAAGTCTCATAGAAGGAGAGAATGAGGATCTTGATATCCCAAGTGAGCCCCTCCCTGAAACGGCTCGCCCTGATCTCCGGGTCTCGAACCATGTACTCTGCGTATCGGCTCAGACGGCCGAACTCCGCTGCGTACTCCTCCACAGATAGACTGTCCTGCTGCAGATCCTGGAACTGTCGCACCGGGTCAATCTTGTCCGTAGGGGAAAAGAACTTCTCCTTGAAGAGGAGCTTGAACTCTGCCCAAGTACGACCCTCTCCAGCTAGGGCTGGCTCGTTTCTGAACCAGGTGCGCGCAATGTCTAGCAACTGTAAACCTACCGCCTCGACCTTCAGGTCGTCTGCCAGGCGGGAGGCCTTTATCTGCCGCTCGATATCCTCGAGCCAATCATCTGCATAGACCACACCCTCGGTCCCGCTAAAGTCACGGGGCCCGAGCTTCTTGAAGTCCTGGATATCTTCGTACCTCGATCGCATCCCCGGATGCGGAGCCCTCTGCTCCACGGCTGCAAGGGCCAACTGATGGGCATCCTCCATGTCCTGACACATCGCGTCTGTCTGCCTCTGCTGAGCCTCTGCCTGGGCTCTCTGAGTCTCCAGCATCTGCTGGAGGAAGGTAAGCATCTGCCCCATATCTGTAGGCAGAGGAGGTGGAGGTGGAAGTATGTCTGCAACTAGCGGAGGAATCCGCTGCTGAGGAGGAAGAATGCCCCCGACAACTCCCGTCGTAGCCCCTGGCACTGCGGGAAGAGCACCCGCAACCCCAGGGACGGTCATCGAGAGCGCTGGAGGAGTACCCCCGAGAGCCCCAACAGAAGTCCCATCTGCAGGGGAAGTGACCGGAGCCTGTCCGCCAGAGGTAGCAGACCTCTCCGTCTCCCCGTGCTCCTCACCAGGAGAATGAGTCATAACTATCCTGGAGACAAATTGAAAAGAAGATATCAATATGGCACATGAAGGCAATATGAAAGGAAGACAGCTAGAATGCAGTAAATCAATATCAAAGACGGTAAGCAAGATAAGCAAGAAAAGATCCTACTGTGATTGAGCACTCTTAACCTACTACCTCCTATGTGTAACACAGGCTCGTAGTCAACACTCTAAGACGAGTGCCGCCACGACATCGCACTAATTGCAACTTTAAGACCTGCGTGGGCCACCACTAAAACGTGTCATAACCCGCACCCGCTATAAGGGCACGTGCACGTGACAACGTCCAGCCCTCACCGTAAAAACGGCGTAGAACGCTGTAGGTTTTCTACTCTAAACAGTTTATATATATATATATATCAAAACCTGTCGAGAATATGGTCAACTCCGAACGGAGGACAAGCAATGAATATATATGAGTGCTCAAATCACAACTCTAAGATGATAAAGTAAAGACTGAAAGATAAAGACAACAAGACGATAATAATATAATAACCTGTCAAGTCCAACACAAGAATATATACAAGTCCAAGTATCTAATACAATCCATAATAATAACAGTCTCAAAAGTAGCTGGAGACAAGGTCCAGTACAAAAGACCTACTCTAACTAAGCAATAGGTAAGGTCTCGTCAGGCGGAGCTAAGCCCTGCTGGACCAACGTCTCCAAGTCTATGCCCACTACGTCATCCGGACCGTAGTAGGTACAGTAATCCCCCTCGTCGGCATCTGTAATATTTGTCAACATATCCTGTCAGGATGGAACGAGTACAATCTACTAACAACAGTTCACAAGATATGACAAAAGCTATAAGACTGTAAATAGAGAGTATATACAAGAAAATTATGGAATGTACATGTGAGTATCATGGCAAGGTAAGCTGTAAAACTAGAGCTAGAACAAGGCAAGTAAACTGATCATGGCATGTACGAGAATCAAGAATCATATATCTAGGTGTGTGAGTACTAGCTACAATATGTGGCCGGCTTGGGTCTGTACAAGGTCTACTGATCAGCCAATCCTACGTGGAGTGTAGGATTGGTAGCATTCAAGGTCTACAAGAATAAATAAGGCGGATAATAACCACACATCTACACTAGTACTCCCCGTCCCCGACTGGCAGAGTGGATCCAAGCAAGACACGTTATGACACGGGATTCTACGAGAAGGGAGCAAGTCTCCTCGAGAATCGGTGTCCATATACTGCACAAGAACTACAAGGGGCTTGCACAAGATATACCAAGATAACGAGGAATAACATCTCATGTCGGGATCCATGAATACCAATCCGTGTGACCAATGTGTCGAGAACAAGCATATCTACACTAATTACATGAATTATAACAATCATCGTAAATTAGAAAAGTGTCAGAGAATGTACTCGCTTGCAATATGATGATATATGTCAACGGGATCCAATGCAGCGTCTCGAGGACCTATAGAGAACAAGACGTATCAATACTATGTTTAGGAAGTAAAGTCAAATCAAAATTAAACCCTATTAAGTCATTCTAGGTCAAGACACGTCAAACTAGACTGTACGAGGTCAACCTAAGTCATATTAGACCTAACCAGGTCAAACTGGGTCAATGCAAGTCAAACGGAATTAATCTAGGTCGATTTGAGTCAACAGTTGACTTACAGTTGACTTTTGGTCAACTGGTCAACTCTGGTCAACTCCGGTCAACTCTGGTCAACCCTAGGTTAATTCTAGGTCAATGGTGACTAATAGTTGACTTTCGGTCAACTACCCAAGTTTAATAGAATTTGGGACTAAATTGGGTAAAGTGTTGACCCATAGTTGACTTTTGGTCCAAAAAGTCAACCGTGGTCAACCGGGGTCAAGACTAGGTCTAGGCGACTATTTCTAATCATTACCAACCTCTACAACCCATATCCAAGTCTATCTTGGACTTCGAAACTCAAATCTTGGCCGTAGGCCAATTTCCTAATTTACCTTTTCTAAGGTAAATTTCTAGCCTAGGTGGAATCCTAGTTAGCCTACCTACGCTTGGTATTTTGACCCGTGCTCCCTAGGGTAGTAAGATACTAGCCTATACATATATTACCTACCAAGGTACCTAGGTAAAGCGGACGTCTAGTCCATGATACGGCCCATTGCCGATATCTTGAATATTTCAAGATACGCAATGGTACGGCGCGATACCGACGCCCTACAACCCCGATTTTAACTCGGGAGCCTACCCGCAAAATCTAATTCACGTATTCTAACTCCACGCCAAGTTTCGTCGCAATCCGATACTCGGAGCTCAAATTCCCCTTCTAACTCGATTTCTTCTAAAACTCCCTTCTAGCCCTTATTCTAATTCTCCTTCTTAACTCTTCTTCTAACTTCTTCTTCTAACTTCTTCTTCCTATTCCTCCTCTAATTCTTCCTCTAACTCCTTCTTCCTATTCTTCTTCTAATTTTCTAACTTCTTCTAATTTCCTTCTTCTCTAACTTCCTCTCATTTCTAACTCCTAACCTCTTCTTCCTATTTTCCTAACTTCTTCTAATTTCTTCTTCTTATAACTTCTTCTTATTCTAACTATCATCTATATATATATATATATATATATATATAGTTAGAATAAGAAGAAGTTATAAGAAGAAGAAATTCGAAGAAGTTAGGAAAATAGGAAGAAGAGGTTAGGAGTTAGAAATGAGAGGAAGTTAGAGAAGAAGGAAATTAGAAGAAGTTAGAAAATTAGAAGAAGAATAGGAAGAAGGAGTTAGAGGAAGAATTAGAGGAGGAATAGGAAGAAGAAGTTAGAAGAAGAAGTTAGAAGAAGAGTTAAGAAGGAGAATTAGAATAAGGGCTAGAAGGGAGTTTTAGAAGAAATCAAGTTAGAAGGGGAATTTGAGCTCCGAGTATCGGATTGCGACGAAACTTGGCGTGGAGTTAGAATACGTGAATTAGATTTTGCGGGTAGGCTCCCGAGTTGAAATCGGGGTTGTAGGGCGTCGGTATCGCGCCGTACCATTGCGTATCTTGAAATATTCAAGATATCGGCAATGGGCCGTATCATGGACTAGACGTCCGCTTTACCAAGGTACCTTGGTAGGTAATATATGTATAGGCTAGTATCTTACTACCCTAGGGAGCACGGGTCAAAATACCAAGCGTAGGTAGGCTAACTAGGATTCCACCTAGGCTAGAAATTTACCTTAGAAAAGGTAAATTAGAAAATTGGCCTACGGCCAAGATTTGAGTTTCGAAGTCCAAGATAGACTTGGATATGGGTTGTAGAGGTTGGTAATGATTAGAAATAGTCGTCTAGACCTAGTCTTGACCCCGGTTGACCACGGTTGACTTTTTGGACCAAAAGTCAACTATGGGTCAACACTTTACCCAATTTAGTCCCAAATTCCATTAAACTTGGGTAGTTGATCGAAAGTCAACTATTAGTCACCATTGACCTAGAATTGACCTAGGGTTGACCAGAGTTGACCGGAGTTGACCAGAGTTGACCAGTTGACCAAAAGTCAAATGTAAGTCAACTGTTGACTCAAATCGACCTAGATTAATTCCGTTTGACTTGCATTGATCCAGTTTGACCTGGTTAGGTCTAATATAACTTCTTCTTATTCTAACTATCATCTATATATATATATATATATATATATATATATATATATATGGATAGATGATAGTTAGAATAAGAAGAAGTTATAAGAAGAAGAAATTCGAAGAAGTTAGGAAAATAGGAAGAAGAGGTTAGGAGTTAGAAATGAGAGGAAGTTAGAGAAGAAGGAAATTAGAAGAAGTTAGAAAATTAGAAGAAGAATAGGAAGAAGGAGTTAGAGGAAGAATTAGAGGAGGAATAGGAAGAAGAAGTTAGAAGAAGAAGTTAGAAGAAGAGTTAAGAAGGAGAATTAGAATAAGGGCTAGAAGGGAGTTTTAGAAGAAATCAAGTTAGAAGGGGAATTTGAGCTCCGAGTATCGGATTGCGACGAAACTTGGCGTGGAGTTAGAATACGTGAATTAGATTTTGCGGGTAGGCTCCCGAGTTGAAATCGGGGTTGTAGGGCGTCGGTATCGCGCCGTACCATTGCGTATCTTGAAATATTCAAGATATCGGCAATGGGCCGTATCATGGACTAGACGTCCGCTTTACCAAGGTACCTTGGTAGGTAATATATGTATAGGCTAGTATCTTACTACCCTAGGGAGCACGGGTCAAAATACCAAGCGTAGGTAGGCTAACTAGGATTCCACCTAGGCTAGAAATTTACCTTAGAAAAGGTAAATTAGAAAATTGGCCTACGGCCAAGATTTGAGTTTCGAAGTCCAAGATAGACTTGGATATGGGTTGTAGAGGTTGGTAATGATTAGAAATAGTCGTCTAGACCTAGTCTTGACCCCGGTTGACCACGGTTGACTTTTTGGACCAAAAGTCAACTATGGGTCAACACTTTACCCAATTTAGTCCCAAATTCCATTAAACTTGGGTAGTTGATCGAAAGTCAACTATTAGTCACCATTGACCTAGAATTGACCTAGGGTTGACCAGAGTTGACCGGAGTTGACCAGAGTTGACCAGTTGACCAAAAGTCAAATGTAAGTCAACTGTTGACTCAAATCGACCTAGATTAATTCCGTTTGACTTGCATTGATCCAGTTTGACCTGGTTAGGTCTAATATGACTTAGGTTGACCTCGTACAGTCTAGTTTGACGTGTCTTGACCTAGAATGACTTAATAGGGTTTAATTTTGATTTGACTTTACTTCCTAAACATAGTATTGATACGTCTTGTTCTCTATAGGTCCTCGAGACGCTGCGTTGGATCCCGTTGACATATATCATCATAATGCAGGCGAGTACATTCTCTGACACTTTTCTAATTTACGATGATTGTTATAATTCATGTAATTAGTGTAGATATGCTTGTTCTCGACACATTGGTCACACGGATTGGTATTCATGGATCCCGACATGAGATGTTATTCCTCGTTATCTTGGTATATCTTGTGCAAGCCCCTTGTAGTTCTTGTGCAGTATATGGACACCGATTCTCGAGGAGACTTGCTCCCTTCTCGTAGAATCCCGTGTCATAACGTGTCTTGCTTGGATCCACTCTGCCAGTCGGGGACGGGGAGTACTAGTGTAGATGTGTGGTTATTATCCGCCTTGTTTATTCTTGTAGACCTTGAATGCTACCAATCCTACACTCCACGTAGGATTGGCTGATCAGTAGACCTTGTACAGACCCAAGCCGGCCACATATTGTAGCTAGTACTCACACACCTAGATATATGATTCTTGATTCTCGTACATGCCATGATCAGTTTACTTGCCTTGTTCTAGCTCTAGTTTTACAGCTTACCTTGCCATGATACTCACATGTACATTCCATAATTTTCTTGTATACACTCTCTATTTACAGTCTTATAGCTTTTATCATATCTTGTGAACTGTTGTTAGTAGATTGTACTCGTTCCATCCTGACAGGATATGTTGACAAATATTACAGATGCCGACGAGGGGGATTACTGTACCTACTACGGTCCGGATGACGTAGTGGGCATAGACTTGGAGACGTTGGTCCAGCAGGGCTTAGCTCCGCCTGACGAGACCTTACCTATTGCTTAGTTAGAGTAGGTCTTTTGTACTGGACCTTGTCTCCAGCTACTTTTGAGACTGTTATTATTATGGATTGTATTAGAAACTTGGACTTGTATATATTCTTGTGTTGGACTTGACAGGTTATTATATTATTATCGTCTTGTTGTCTTTATCTTTCAGTCTTTACTTTATCATCTTAGAGTTGTGATTTGAGCACTCATATATATTCATTGCTTGTCCTCCGTTCGGAGTTGACCATATTCTCGACAGGTTTTGATATATATATATATATATAAACTGTTTAGAGTAGAAAACCTACAACATTCCACGCCGTTTTTACGGTGAGGGCTGGGCGTTGTCATGTGCACGTGCCCTTATAGCGGGTGCGGGTCGTGACACGTTTTAGTGGTGGCCCACGCAGGTCTTAAAGTCGCAATTAGTGCGATGTCGTGGCGGCACTCGTCTTAGAGTGTTGACTACGAGCCTGTGTTACACATAGGAGGTAGTAGGTTAAGAGTGCTCAATCACAGTAGGATCTTTTCTTGCTTATCTTGCTTACCGTCTTTGATATTGATTTACTGCATTCTAGCTGTCCTCCTTTGATATTGCCTTTATGTGCCATATTGATATCTTCTTTTCAATTTGTCTCCAGGATAGTTATGACTCATTCTTCTGGTGAGGAGCACGGGGAGACGGAGAGGTCTGCTACCTCTGGCGGACAGGCTCCGGTCACTTCCCCTGCAGATGGGACTTCTGTTGGGGCTCTCGGGGGTACTCCTCCAGCGCTCTCGATGACCGTCCCTGGGGTTGCGGGTGCTCTTCCCGCAGTGCCAGGGGCTACGACGGGAGTTGTCGGGGGCATTCTTCCTCCTCAGCAGCGGATTCCTCCGCTAGTTGTAGACATACTTCCACCTCCACTTCCTCTGCCTACAGATATGGGGCAGATGCTTACCTTCCTCCAGCAGATGCTGGAGACTCAGAGAGCCCAGGCAGAGGCTCAGCAGAGGCAGACAGACGCGATGCGTCAGGGCATGGAGGATGCCCATCAGTTGGCCCTTGCAGCCGTGGAGCAGAGGGCTCCGCATTCGGGGATGCGACCGAGGTACGAAGATATCCAGGACTTCAAGAAGCTCGGGCCCCGTGACTTTAGCGGGATCGAGGGTGTGGTCTATGCAGATGATTGGCTCGAGGATATCGAGCGGCAGATGAGGGCCTCCCGCCTGGCAGACGACCTGAAGGTCGAGGCGGTAGGTTTACAGTTGCTAGACATTGCGCACACCTGGTTCAGAAACGAGCCAGCCCTAGCTGGAGAGGGTCGTACTTGGGCAGAGTTCAAGCTCCTCTTCAAGGAGAAGTTCTTTTCCCCTACGGACAAGATTGACCTGGTGCGACAGTTCCAGGATCTGCAGCAGGACAGTCTATCTGTGGAGGAGTACGCAGCGGAGTTCGGCCGTCTGAGCCGATACGCAGAGTACATGGTTCGAGACCCGGAGATCAGGGCGAGCCGTTTCAGGGAGGGGCTCACTTGGGATATCAAGATCCTCATTCCCTCCTTCTATGAGACTTATACCCAGATCTACGCGGAGGCCCGCAAGGTAGAGCGGGAGTGGGGCTTGAAACCCAAGAGGGAGCGTGATCTTTTCTCGGGGGCTACTAGCAGCGCAGGGGCTGCTAAGTGCCCTCAGCTTCAGCATCGTTCTTTCCAGCAACACCAGCCGCAGGTGCAGGCCAAAGCACCAGTTCAGCAGCAGGTGCAGCACACTCAGCAGAGGCAGGCACAACATGGGGTTCCTTGCGGCTACTGCAAGAAGCCCGGTCACATCTGGGAGGTCTGTCGGAAGAGGCTGGGCATGTGCCTCTACTGCGGGGAGGCTGGACATCAGTTGAGGGATTGTCCTGCGAACCCTCGCAGGGTAGTCCGTGGAGCGGTAGCAGCTCAGGGAGCACCGGCGAGAGTACCTGCAGTGCAGCAGAGGGGTCCACTTCCAACCCAGCAGCAGCGGTTTGTTCAGCACCACCAGCAGCGGGGTGGTCAGGGTAGAGCATTTGCTCTTGCAGCTGAGGAGATGGAGCCTATTGCAGATGTAGTCGCAGGTTCTAATCTGCTCGATTCTTTTCCAGCTTTAGCCTTGTTTGATTCTGGTGCTACGCACAGTTTTGTGTCTGTATCTTTTGCTCTTAGACACAATATTATTGCTGAGTATCTTGGTAGGACTTGCAAGATTATGACTGGGTATGGCATCATCCTAGTTAATAATGTTTGCAAGGGACTGAGAGTTTCTTTGAGAGGCCGGGAGCTGAGTGCGTGTTTACTCGTAATGCCACTTCCGAGTTACGATGTGGTACTCGGTATGGATTGGTTGAGCATGCACCACGCTAGCATCGACTGCAGAGGGGGCAGGATTCTGTTTAGGCCGCCGGGAGAGCCGGAGTATGAGTTCACTAGGGGTGCAGTGGAGCAGGGAGATGGATTCTGCGGAGCGTTGTTGGCGGGGCCGGTGTTGCCACATCCACTCATTGCTGAGTTCTTGGATGTCTTTTCCGAGGAGCTTTGTAGGAAATCCTAGACATCCAAATAAAAAGAATATGTCCATAAATTGGAACACTTCTTAGCTGTTCCAGTAGGTGGTGCAAAAACTAATATAAAATGTTCTTTGGAACACATTTATGGTGTTCTAAAACTGGAACACTTTTTACCCGTTCCAGTAAGAGATAAAAAATTAATCTAGAATGCTTTGGTAGACACGCTTTTTTAGTGTTCCAAATCAGGAACGCATATAAACCGTTCCAATATGCATCATTTGGAATACCTTATTGCCGTTCCAATATACATTATTTGGAACACCTTACTTCCGTTCCAATATACATTATTTGGAACGCCTTATTTCCGTTCCAATCAATTTGGCAGCCCGAAAATAGGCACTAAATATAGGCGTTCCAGAAATTATTTGACACGGAATTCTGCCGTTCCAAAATGGGCATTTTGGCATAGTGATACCTAAAATGGGTTTTTCTTGGAGGAAGAAAGCTTTGGGAGAAAATGAGTTTTTGAAAGAGAGAGAGAGAGAGAGAGAGAGAGAGAGTTTGCTTAGTGGAGAAGAAAGGGGGGGCTCTCCTATATGTGGCCGGCCAAGTGGGGGGGGGGGGGGGGGGGGGGGGGAGGGGGATATTGGGTTTGGGTGGGATCCAATAGCCCTCCAAACCCATTAGACTTAGGTTGGATTCGGTTTGTTTCGGTTTGGTTCGGTTTGTTTCTAATTAACTAATTAAGCTCTAAAATGACTAATTAAGCCATGGAAATATGGTTTATGGTTTCTAACCTAATTAGGATGATATGTGGGCCAAGCCCAGCTAGTATGTGGGTCCCACTAGGGTCCAGGCTACCCGGATCTCCAACTTGAGTCCGAATTGGATAAAATCCAAACCAAACCAAATAAATTCCAAAAAATCACATAAAATAAATAAAAATTCCTAAAAATTATAAAACTTGAAAAATGACAAAAATATCCCTAATTCGAAAACTGGGGGTGGCACCACCTACCGCTGGCTGAATTTGCATATAACAATAGCTATCAGTCCAGCATCCAAATGGCGTCGTATAAAGCTTTGTACGGCCGGAAGTGCAGATCGCCCATTTGCTGGGATGAAGTCGGGAAACGGCAGATACTCGGCCCGGAGCTGGTAGAACAGACTGTGGAAAAGGTCAAACTAATTCGGAAAAGACTGAAGATTGCACAGAGTCAGCAAAAAAGCTACGCCGACACCCATCGAAGACCGCTTGAGTTCCAGGTGGGCGATCACGTGTTCCTGAAGGTGTCGCCTATGCGAGGAGTTACTCGGTTCGGCGCGAAGGAAAAGCTGAGTCCGAGATTTGTTGGGCTGTTCGAAATACTCGAGCGAGTCGCCCCAGTGGCCTATAAAATTGCCCTACCGTCGGCGCTTGAAGGTGTGCACAATGTTTTCCACGTCTCCCAGCTGCGGAAGTACGTGTACGACCCTAGCCATGTGGTGGATTTTGGCCCGCTTGAGCTAAAGTCTGACTTATCCTACGTTGAAGAGCCAGTTCAAATCTTAGAACGTAAGGATAAGCTGCTGCGAAATCGGGCGATCCCTTTCGTTCGCGTACTCTGGAGGAACCATGCGGCAGAAGAGTCGACATGGGAACTCGAGTCAGAGATGAAGGAAAAGTTTTCTTCATTGTTTTCATAGAGGTAGGTTCGGTTCTTAAGTTTCGAGGACGAAACTTTTTCTTAGTTGGTTATGGTGTAGTGCCCCGTCCCTACATCGTGCCCCGTTGTTCGTCCACGGGGTGCGCGAGAAAGGAACACTGTCGCTATCGACTCGGTCGGGACCGATAGGTCGGGATCGATCGAACGGGAACGGTTGAATTAAGATCCATTCCCCGTTATGGAATGGCTTCTTCGGAACCAAGTCCCATATTCAGCGGGCTGCGCCTCAAGAATTGACTCTGCGGCTGAGTCGGGAGAGACCTCCCGTTGCTCTGCTTTTCACGCCGCCTGCGTTGGTTTTGGCTTTGTTTTCTGAATGCGTTTTCGTGAATGTTTTCGATGGTTTTCATGGCTTACGTTTCGAACTTCGCATTCGTATCGAAATTTCCTTGAATAACACAGTGTTCTAATCGGTTGCTTGTGCGATTTCAGGTGATCGCGTAGGCAACGTCTAGCGCGGCCAACCAGTTTCTCGCCTCAAGTAAATACTAAGGTGAGTGGCTGACCCTTCTCCCCTCGACCCTCTTCTCTAATACATTATCAATACTAGACATGTGCTATGCTAGATGTAATGCAACGACATGAATGATATTCCGATGAACGGTCACACGACGTCCCACGAACACGAACTATACATATGCTTGTCATAAAATATTATTGTGCTTGCAATTATCAAATCATATAGAACCGTGCTAAGGAAGGATGAATCGATTAAATGAATGTCGCAACGATACTATAAGATGTGCCTTGAAATAACAAATTAACTTAGCACGGTCATGGACAACTTGTCGACAAGGGCGATTGTTTCTTCGGACGGTATCCCGAGGCCACGGGACCGTTCCGGCCTAGGAAGAAACACGGATAGCTATGCCGGATGCATGCCACGGTAGGCAGTGGCTTTCAACAGGGCTCGCTACCCGCGCTGAAGGACCTCTGTCTACCAAGCTATATGTCCAGGATGGCTTGTCGTGCCAGTGACCTTCACGAACGCACTCTATTACATTTTATTATTATTCACATGACAGGGAAGAACATGGTAAGTTTACGCTACGACGGCGCGCTCTGCCGGGGGTAAGATCTATCGTCATTATTCGGTTGTGCCTTCAAATATAAGTTTGAATTGAGTAGGATGGCTAGCAACTTCATTAAATATTTGCATGCATGCTCACTTGAATTCTTCAACAAATGAGAGCACGGGATTTAAATTGCCACGCACCAGCACAAAGTGTAAAGTGCTGACCCTCGCTCTCAACAGGTACTCGGGACCAGGATAGCGTGCCAAGGAACTGAAGGCGACGCTCCTTTCTTTTGAAGCCTTGCTAGAGCGAAGGCTAGCTCTGCAACATTTTGAAGACTCCGACCCAACTGCATCATGAGTCACAAACTCTCGCCGATCCCAGGTCTTAGAGAGTCATTTTGATGTTTGTAAAATGGGATGTAAATGTATTGAATGACTATCTCATCGATGTCGGTTGTGAGCCCGCGAGGCCTCTTTTGTAATCGAGTCTGTAACCTAACTTATTATCAATGAAAATGCAAGTTTCCTTTTCTAAATGAATGTGTTCAATTTCTCTGCGTACTCTTACATATGCTGTTGTTTCGGATAACCTTATGAACCGCCTTGTGCAAGCGCAACTTAGGCTTGCACGACATCACGTCCGAGAGACGACTATCGATTCTATCGAATCGGGACGTGACAGTATACCAAATAAGCACCAAAATACGTGCCATCATTCACGAGACGTACGTTTTTCTAATTTTGTGGCATACATGATACTTTGGAACCGAGTCAAATTGAACCCGTCTCTTTCATTCGATTTTCCGAGCTTCTCCGATACATATACAGCATTCGTCGCACTCCATGATGCTCTTTCACATAAGGAAAGAAACCCAAGTCCAACAAGTACGTACAAGGCTTGGATGAAGACAAAGTGACAAGGGTGACCGGCCATGTATACCTGACAAAAGAAGAACTAATTTCCATTACCTCTCCTGTCGGAAAGAGTCCGTGTCCGATCCATGGCAGCTAAGTACACTATGTAGTAATAACTACAAGCCCAAATGTAGAATCACAAAGGATAGACGACCGATCCATACCACGACATATATGAGGAGGTTGGCATGAAAAAAAAAAAAGAAGAATATGACATTTTATTACGTTCCTAGTGCATGACATATAGTGATGTTTGTTCTTGTCTTGTGTAAGTAGTTTCCTGTAATCTTCAACTGTTACTATTGATATCGAAGAATTCGTCAGAGAATCCAAAACATCCCTTTCGGTATGTATGTTCTTCCATCTGTCAGAGTTCTGTATGCATTAATATGATATTTGACGAACATAACAATATTACAAAGTAGTCTCCGGCAGAAGAAGGTTGAACTCGGCTATAAAACCCAATATAGATACACTCTTCTTCCAGACCGCAGCCATGGCCAGACCTTCTCTCCTTTGTCTCACTGGTTTCGCGCTCCTTTTCTGCACATTTTGTGGTAATTTTCTCTCGTCCTCTCTTTATAATTAGTTCCATTAGATGTCAAGTGCTAGTCCATTGAAACTTTGCTTCTTTGCTGAAAAAGAAGCAAAATATTTTGAATCTGTCTCAAAGTTTATTCATACTTGATGTGTATTTGAGATACCAACACCGAGTTGGCTGATACGATACAATACTGATACTGATACTGAATTTCTGAAACCAACCGTTGCAAAACAACTAAAACTGCCAATTAAGAAGTGTCCGATACCAACACCGATACTGTGAATACCTGTCTGAAATCGCCCAACACATAATAGCTCTAGTGCTAAATTTTGGCGGTGTATCAGAAATTTTCAGTTTTCTTTAGTGTGATATAATCCTATATATCGCGGATAATGCACAATTCATCTTGAATTGTGGTTGTAAGATGTTACAGCCTTGGTTCTATGGTAGTGGCCTACTTTTGAGTCCTAATAAAACTCTGGTTCTGGACATGTATGTACTTCCTTCTGTTGTCTACGATGCAGGAACACGGATACAACACGACGCCATTTGGACACGGTGACACGGATTCAATACCTATTTGGGCGTATCCAAATGTATATCTGTTACATGTCAGACACGATGCGGCATCCAAAGTTGTTACACAATACACATGATCAAACAGTAGTGTCACCACAACTAACATGGATCTACTAACTTGTACACAGATGGGAAGGTAATGATGGAGTACATAGGAGCCCTCGGCATTCCGATATCCTTTGACGACGTCCCAATCGATCCCAAGATCGACTTCAACTTCATCCTCAGCTTCGCCATAGACGCGGACAGATCCGGGAAGTATCAGAACGGCAAGTTCTCCCCCTACTGGTCCGAAGACATCACTCCTAGCTCTGTCAAGTCCTTCAAAGCCCGCCATCCCAATGTTAAGGTCCTCGCTAGCCTTGCCGGTTGGAGCCTCGGGGAAAAAGTCATTGCGTGGTAAATTTCTACCTCTTCTTCTTGTACTAAAAAAAGTACACACTATCAACATAGTAGCTTTGAAGTAAACATACTGTTTTCGCCCTCCCGTCACGTATCGACCTTCCATTGGAGGGATTTCTGGTGGCAAGTCCGAGCTAGCAGGAGGGTCAATGGGCTGGTGCCATGACGCGGACAAAATATCATTTCTGGAAAAAAAAAGTACTCACCATCAACATATAACAAAAGTACGCAAGTATTGTACGTTTCTGAAAGATATGGAAAAATTTGCGTATAATACGAGTTTTATTCGGATTATACGTACTAAAAAAAGTACTCACTATCAACATAGTAGCTTTGAAGTATTAACATACTAGTTTTGGCCCTCCCGTCATGTGTCGACCTTCCATTGGAGGGATTTCTGGTGGCAAGTCCAAATTAGCAGAGGGGTCAGTGGGCTGCTTCCATGTGGCATGATGGTCACGTCCGCTGTCACAGACCGCGGACAAAATATAAACATCTCTTCTTTTTGGCGTAGGTACAAGCCTCGATCCAACCAGGCGTGGATCAACAATGCCTTCGCCTCCTTCAAGCGTATCGCGGTCGAGTACGGCCTCGACGGCATAGACATCGACTACGAGAACTTCCCCAGGGACAGGAACGACACCACCTTCGCCTTCTGCATCGGGGAGCTCATCACCAGGCTCAAGGAGGAGAAGGTGATAACCGTGGCGAGCATCGCGCCGTACTACCTGACGGTGGGCCCCTACGTCATGCTCTACCGGAACTACAGCAGCGTCATCGACTACGTCAACCACCAGTTCTACACGGACAAGGTCAGGAGCCCGGCCGGGTACCTGCTGGCCTTCCGGCAGAGGGCCGCCCAGTTCGACGCCGCGAAGCTGCTGCCGAGCTACGAGATCAGGGGGAGGGGGATACAGGGGGACTCCTTCTTCGACGCGCTGGGCCTGCTCAGGAGCAGAGGGTTCGACGTCGAGGGAGTCATGATCTGGTCGGCCGACAGCTCCAAGGAGGACGGGTTCTACTTCGAGAGGAAATCGCAACAGTTCCTTCTCAATGCCACCGTCCCCAGTGAAGAAGTTGGCATGCAAAATGTGGTACGAACGTAGAAGTTGATAATTGCTAGTTACTATATCCAGAAATAAAAAAAAATGTTCATGTTTAATTTCTGTAATGTTCTTATGATGATCGAGAGTATACACATTCATAAATCTAATGCTCAAGTTGATGATTTCATTCTTCAAGATCTTTCGCTTCGTAATAAACATCAAGCAAATCCAAGGACAACGAAGGACATCCCTCTGTGAAGCCTGGTTAGCAATTCGGCAAACGGAAAAAATACGAGTATAAATCGAAACAGTGCAAGTAAAATACGTTGAAAAAAGTCGGTCAAATATTCCTCAAATAGAAATATTGAGGTTAGAGAATTCGCATGCTTAAACAAGTTGTCAAATTTGGCAAATTAAATAAATTTTCATCACGTTTTTTGTGTCAAAATTTTTCAATAATACATGCGAAACATGTTTAAAGCTTCGCATGCTTAAAATTTGTATATTAATTCGAATCTGTCAAAAGCACGCAAGTGTTATACGTTTCTGAAAGATACGAAATTTTTTTTGCGTATAATACGAGTTTTATTCGGATGATTGCTAACAAGGCTATGAAGATCAATCAAGATACTTGCTAGTTGAAATTGGTAGTTGTTGCTTTCAAGAATTAGTCCATCAACGCTGCTGGCTGGCCCACTGCCAGGTGGCGCCACCCCATTGGCAGGTCAACCGACATTCAGCCACCTGGCGTGCAGGCTAGCCCGCTTGCGGGCCAGATAGTGTTTTCCTTAATCCATACCCCTAGACAAGAAGGATGGTTCATTGCCCTACAAACCCGTGCAACAGCAAGATCATAGAGTAATTACAATCTAGAAAAGTCATGTCCAGAGAGTCCATCAACATAGCATGTTGAGCAGGAGAGGGTAACTGAGAGATGTGGGTGAAGATGTTGTCCCGTCAACATAGTTCATATATAGCTAGATCAAGTTGCAAGATGTTTAGATCTTCCACTCACTCAAATCTCTTTCGTGTACCATTTCGATGGCATGGACATCAGGACATCACTAGGCTCATCGTCGGGCTACAATACGAGTATCGTGTCGGTATTATTCAGCATTTGGATGCGTACATTATGACGTTTCAGAAATATGGTGGTGTCGATTTCCAGTTCTACACAGAATGTATGTGAGTTCCAAGTGGACACCATAGGGCCGATACGATGCTACCGATACCGATATAGTTTGGCATGTTCCAATCAGATACCAATGTTGAGGGTCTCTTTCCCGGTCAAATCGATTGAGAAAATTGAACCAAAAAGACCAATTAGTATGGGCCGAGCACAGTAATATTGTAAAAGCATGTAAATGAAGAAATAATTAATAAGGGTGACTATTGTTTCAGTCAATTTCAGAACTACTAAGAAACAATCAAAAAATACTTAATTTTTCCTAAATGTATAAAATTATTCTGTTTCTAAATTATTAATAATTATTTGTTTTTTGATACCGAAAAAATCGATACTCTAATTCAAAATTGTCGATACTGCCGATACCGATATTGCGAACCTTGGTTTTTACTTGAAAGCATTAAGACTCAGGAAGGGGGGCTCACTTGGGGGAGGTCCCAAGTTCGAGCCCCCCCGTGGGCATGGGATGGCTGGATGGTCGCGGGACGGTCACGGTCCCAAGCGACGGCCTCAAAAAATGGACTCCAAAAAAAAATAAATAAATAAAGGCTCATGGCTTCACAGTTCAATGTAAGTTAGCTGTCAATAAGTACAATGTCTGATACTAGGGGGAATCAGTTTTATTTCCAGGGGAAATCCCAATAATTGTTCCTCAAATATTATGCATGGCTGAAAGTGCTCAAGTTGGTCTTTAAGTGAATTTGTCAGGCGCAATGGCCCTTAAATTTTTTTTAGATGTCTGATACGTCCCGGTGGCTCGATCTACTGATCTTCTGCCATCCGATCAAGATCTTATACATCTTTTCGGTAACCACAAGAGTTACTCCAGTTGGGTTTGTTTTTGGCAGATAAGTGTACGAAAACAAGTAAAAGAAAATCACAATAACATAGTGATATGACAAGGCCCACAAATGTGGGCTCTTATTAACCAACACTTAAAATCCTTTCATCTCGCTCTTAATGATCCATTAAAGAGTGGTTTATTGAAACCTCAGAAATAAGAGTAATAGCGTCTTAATTGAAGCAGAAAGAAGCCTCCCAAAAGAAGAGTTGAAACAAAATACATAGCCATAACAGAAGATGCTACATGATTTTCTTGTTAGTCTATCCTTTTCAAAATTGTTAGATTTTTGTCCTATTGTTTGTGCTTCTTAGTAGGGGTGAACATTTAGTTTATTCGATTTCAATCGAACCAAAATAGTCAAAATCGATTAAACCAAAAATTCTAAAAATCTAAAATCAAAATCGAACCTAAATTAACCATGATTGACATGGAACTGATAAACGATTCGGTTTATTGGCTTTGTTTGGTTGGACTATTTTTATTGCTTAACGGGGCTAGGTCCAAAATCGAGATTGTGGTTAAAATAGTTTAAACTTTTATAATTTTGATGCATATATTTATTGTATTTCAAAATTTGGTCCAAATTAGACTAATTGTTAAATTATCAAATTTTGACTTTAAAATACATACCAGAGCTATTGTTTTTCAAAATATACACATTTTTATTTAAAGTATGTACAGAATTAAGAATATTTAATAATTGCATAGGTGTTGTTCTATTTTGGAACGAAATCGAAATCCAAATAAAAATAGTATTTTCAAAACCGAAACCAACTAAACTTTTTTCAAACCGAACGAAGACCTCGTTTGGTTCACTATAATGTAATCGTAATCGCAATGTATAAATAATTTTTTTTTTTTTCATTTGATTACATTACGATTACAATTACATTACAGTGTATCAAACGAGACCCAAATCTTATTCAGTTCGGCTAGATTTGGTTCTCGACCCAACACAACACTGAATAATGCTCACCCCTACTTGTTACAACCTCCTCCACTCGCTCCTTCAATCCAAAACTTGATGTTGGTCTCTCTCTCTCTCTCTCTCTCTCTCTCTCTCTCTCCTCAATAGCGCACGAGAAGCTTGGTGGGTCACACACGAGATAATGTACAGGTGTGTGGTGTGTTAACGAGTGAATCGACAACGTCAATGAGAATGTAAATGATGTCCATTTATATTTAAAGCTTTCATGATCTGAACTACAATGTGTGGGCTAAAATAAATACTCACAAATTAAATTTGGAAGAATAATATATCACTATATGAGCCTTGTTTTTCTTTTTCCAAATATTGGAATATTAGTTTTCTTTTTCTTTGATAGAATGATACATGTACACGGAGACAGACGAAGAATTATTGGACATCCGTCCTTGCTGCTTAAAGTGATTGTGATTCAGAGTTATTCCATGTAGACATCACCACTTTATAATACCGGCACATTCATCAATGGTTGAAAGTGGCACTGGACCATGATGTGTGTGTATGTGTGTTCCACTTTAGTGGCTCGAGCCAATTTCACCACTAATTTCATTGATATGAATGGATGCTTGCAAATTGCTACAGAAAATGTGTGGAAGAAAAAATATCCAAATGTTCATGTTGTATTGCTGTTCAAATTACAAACCATCCTTAGCCACGTAATCCCATAAAGGGTAAAGTGCATTTAAACCCTCCTAGAGTTGTCTCGTTCGCAAAATAAGACCTTTTAGAAAACTTATGCAGTTTGCACCTCCCGCAAACCATGTTTTGCTCATAATACCCCTTTCCGTCAAAATGACGTTACATGTAGCCGTTAGCACCCAAATTTAGGAGAGAAGAATTTTTTTACTCCCCAAAATACCCCTCTATTGGACCGTTAGGGACAGCAGCCTATTCCATTCTCTATATAATAGGATTGTTTGAAGGAAGATTGTTTGAAACATAACATTAAACACAAACATTTCAATTTTCTACATAATTGACCGGTTGACTGGTAGGAAAAATAACAACGTTTTATTTTTTTTATATTCCTTTTTATTTTACTTATTTGCTATCATTTAATATTTTGAAGTTTTTTCTTACCTACAGATCTCAAATCCAACTGCAAATTATGGCCAGTAGCTCGCAATCTTCATTCTCAAGACGTCCAAACATAAATTATGGAAGAACAATTTGTTGCTATTGTGGATTAATTAGTCCACTGAAGACTTCATGGACACCAACCAATCCTGGAAGAAGATTTTACGGGTGTGCAAATTTTCCAACAAATTCTTGTGGTTTTCTACTATTGGAGGATGAGAAACTTTCAGAACACTATCAAATTCTAATGTGAAATTTAATGAAAGAAGTAAAGGAGCATCGAGGTCAAGGTTTACAACCTATTCCAAGAGAATCGACAGAGGCGGTGACAGCAACTGAACCCAGACCATGCTTCAACATACATGTTTTGCAATTAATTTTAGGATTTTTGACATGTTTAGTACTATTTAAGTTATTCGTTTAAGAATTACGGATGTGATGAATGTTGCAGTTGCAATTCAAGTATTGTACCCAGATAATATTTTACATGTTTTGTATCAAAATGGAACACATATGTGAACTGCAGTTACATTCGAATATGAGAAAATTGCAACATGTATACTGCAAATGAACTGCCAATGTAAACACAATAGGAACTGCAAAATGGAACACATTTGTGAACTGCCAAAATCAAGTGGCCAATGAACTGCAAATGAACTGCCATCAAAATCAAGTTGCCAATGGAACACACTCGTTAACTGCCATCAAAATCAAAATCAAATGTTCATCAACATATCATTTAAACAGACATCAAAATCTGTTCACCAACATGTAACTGCAAATGAACTGGCAATGAACACATTTTTCACTATATAAACTTTCATCAAAATCAAATGTTTGTCCCTTGCTTTCATCCATTTGTACAGCACAATATAAACTTTCTTCAACAACATTTCATCCATTTGTACAATAACAGGTGATACAACTACTTAAACAAATTTCATCCATTCATTTCACATATTTCTTAAGAGTTCAAATGTTCATCAACATAGCGTTTCTTAAACTGCACATCCAAAATAATAGTGCCTCCTACAGCAACATTCAGCATGCTTGTATACTGCAGGAAAAAAGGAAGAAGAGTTAGTGACAGCAGCATGAGGTAGGGATAGTGCTGAAATGAAGAAGAGTTATGAACATGTAGCATGACAAACCTTGGTAGGGACAGCAGCAAGACCAAAATAATAGTGCTTCCTATAGCAACTTGGTAGGGACAGTGGCTCAGATGAGTTAGTGAGTAAAGGATAACGGGTCACCAAAATGATAAAGACCCCACAACAACATTTAGCATGACAAAATGAGGTAGGGACAACATCATGCAGCGTAACAGAGCTCCCCACAGACAGAGCACCCCACTTAAACAGGTAGGGACAACAGCATAATGGGTCACCAAAATGATAAAGACCCCACAGACAGAGCATAATGGGTCCCAATTCATCATTGCCACATATATCCATATACCCACATAACTCGAATTCATCATTGCCACATTTTAAAAAGGGTCACCAAAATGATAAGGACCCTGTCCTTATCTACAACCTATGAAAAGATGAGTGACAAACGATTAAAATGCAAAATTTAAAAATGAGTAACAAATTTAAGTTGTCTTAGAATGCAAATACATACCTTTTGGAGCTAACACTCTCCCCCCTTGCAACACTTTCAGAATGTAGAGTTGGATTATGGTCCACATTTCCTTGAACATGTGGTGTTGGATTACCAACACACGCATGTAGAGTTGACCTTGGTAGCTTAGGCCTACCTGGTTTGCCTTTGGCACTCTCTCCTTCTCCTTGAAAGGATTTGGGCATGCTCTTGAGTTATGTCCTAACTGCTTGCATTTGCCACAGGTGACAGTGGCTCTAGTCATGACTTTTTTTACTCTCCTTCTTAGCCATTCTTTCATCATCTTGTTTCTTTCTCTTCTTTTGCCTTTTCCCAGTTTGGACATGGACCACAGGGGGTATCATGGGTACAACATTTTTAAGTTGTCTTAGATTCCTCATTGAAAGAGGGTTGATTATCTCTGCATAAGCCTTCAAGTAAGTAGACTTGTGATAGCACTTGTCTACATAGTCATCAATAAAGTGCCTCTTCTTCTTGATACATGCAGCTGCATGGTCACATGGAATACCTGTGAGTTGCCATTCTCTACAGCTGCAGCTTTTTGCTTCCAAGTCCACTGCCTCATTAAGTCCTCTCTGGCTCACTTCAAATTTATTGAACCCAGAAGTAATAACCATACATTTTTTTGCACCCTCTTTGGCTTCTTCAAGTTTTTTTATTACTTTAGGAATAATGACCCCATCATGAGCTCCCATTCTTTCTCTCTTCTCATGGAACCTTACCATGAGCAATCTTCTTATAGTTTCTAGAAGACAGATAATGGGCTTGTCCCTTGCTTTCAATATGTGCTTATTCCATGACTCACACATATTATTGCTTGACAGCTCACACTTAGAATTGGTTGATAACCCATGCTTTGACCACTGGCCTGCAGGAAGTCTATCTAACCATTCATAGGCCTCCTTGCTTACTTTCATGATCTTATTCATTGCTTTCTCAAAATCAATTAAAGTGCATGCCTCTGAAGCTTTCCACAAAAGATACTTCAACTTGGACCCTGGATGTTTCTTCTTGAAATTGTCATATATGTGCCTAACACAAAATCTATGCTCTGCATTAGGAAGAAGATTGTGAAAAACATCCAGTAGGCCATTTTGTCTATCAGAAATCCAGGTTATTGCATTTCCATCCATGCCAAGTGCATCCAATAGTTGATCCATGAACCAGTTCCAAGTTTCCTTATTTTCTATCTCCACAACAGCCCAAACAATAGGAAAAAAACTGTTGTTACCATCTCTTCCCACTGCACTAAGAAGTTGCCCTTTGTACTCAGTCTTCAGAAAACACCCATCCAGACTTGGTATCCATTAATCCCTCTGCACACACACACACAGGCAACAACATATATGAAATAACTAACAGAAGACAGTTCCCTATGTACTACTAATTAATATAGTCAAACAGACAAATAGACAAACAACTAATTAATGTAGAAACAAAAATGTATAGACAAACAGAAAGTCAACTAATTTAATATAAATTCAACTATTTTAATATAAATTAAACAATGTATAGACAAAGAGAGGGACAACAGACAACTACTTTAATATAAATTCATCTAATTTAATCCTACCTATATACAAGGATCATATACTACAAACAACACCAAACATCATGCATGAAAGCTGACATTTTTCTCAAAAAATTACTAAATTTAACAACTCATATAATACAGACAGACATGATTCATGCATTTTTCTCAAAAATTTCAGAAATTTAACAAATATACTACAGACAGACATCATGCATGCAATTTCCTCAACAAATTCAGAAATTTAACAACTCATATAATACAGACAGACATGATTCATGCATTTTTCTCAAAAATTTCAGAAATTTAACAAATATACTACAGACAGACATCATGCATGCAATTTTCTCAACAAAATCAGAAATTTAACAACTCATACACTACATACAAACATCATTCATGCATTTCTTCTCAAAAATTTTAAAAATTTAACAAATATACTACAGACAGACATCATGTATGCATTTTTCTCAACAAATACAGAAATTTAACAACTCATACACTACATACAGACATCATTCGTGCATTTTTTCTCAAAATTTTCAGAAATTTCCGCTCCAACTAACATCATTCATGCACTACGTTCGAAAGTGTAGTAAAATTCTGAGAACTAGGGTTTTCGAATGTACCAGTACGAGAATACCCTAATAAGCCGAAATTTCTGGAAGAAGCTCCACTCTGATCTCCAGTCCGACCTACACTCCGACCTCCACTCCGATCGACCAGCAGCAACGAGAGAGACTTGAGAATGAAACGCCGGTTAGCGGCTTCGATTTAGGGATTACAAATCGATTTAGGGTTTACAAACAGATTTAGGGCTTGCGAAGAGATTTAGGGTTTGGAACGGGGGAGAGAGAGTTGAGAACGGGAGAGAGCGAGACGGGAGAGAGAGAGAGTTGAGAATGAAACGTCGGTCCTCTCCTTCGATTATATCGTAGGGGTAGTTGGGTCATTTCACCCAAGAGTTAACAGCGGTTAACAGCAAAGTTGGATTAGGGGGTGATTTAAGCATTTTTGTATCTTTTTGGGTTTTTCAAATCAAGAAGTCTTTATTTGCCATTTCGTAACATCTAAGGGGGGTTTAAATGCACTTTACCCTCCCATAAACATATATGAATGAATCAGCACGCGGAGCGGAACGCATGCAGAAGAGAGAGAAGAAAAAAAAAAACACATAAAATTGCATCACAAACATAAAAGTTTTAAAATATTGCGTAAAAGAAATAAAGTTTAGAGGGATTGTAAGTAAGGAACTATTGCGTCCTAAAATATGACGTAAAAAAAGTTCCTAAATTTGGGCGTTAAATCGTCGAATATAGTTTAGGCTGCCAACCAAATTCTTTAACCATCCAATTAATTTTTTATTAAATTTTTGGCGCCCTAATTAAATTTCACGCTTCAAAATTGGGCTTTTTTTTTTTCTTTTTTAATTTTTGGCGTCTTACTTTAGGGGATTTTTTTTCTCACCCACCGGTAATTAGTAATAAGATAGTAAGTTATGATTTCTTTCCTAAATACTATTGGTTATGTCCATGAATGGAACCGGAATTTAGTGTTGCAGAGAGCCAAAAACTGTAAATACATATTCGGAGAAGTTTAGATGGTGGGTTAATAATTTAATATTGTTGTAACTCATATGGTCCTTCATTTCATCTCCTTGTAACATACAAAAACCCTTTGGCCTTTCGTTTCTTCATAACCCCCAACCTCTCTCCCTATATAAAGAGAGGTTGGGATAGCTTGTAATATGCACTTATGTGGTTGATGATATACGAGAAAGCTTCGTCTCCGTGTGTTTAAGCTTTTGCCTAACGATACGTTATCAGCACCTTGCTCGTGCAACGCCGGAGACCTGACATACCGTTGTTTTTTTTACCTCCTTCCACCGTACGGTAAGAAAGGTAATTTTTTTTTAAGAGGCCTACAGAAATTTTATGCTTTTCTACAGAAATTTTATGCTTTTCTATAGATTGGATGCTTTTCTACAGAAATTTTATGCTTTTTTACCTCCTGCACGCGCCAGCGCTTATGGCGCGTCCCCCTAGCCCCCCATTGCACGCGCCAGCACTCATGGCGCGTCTCCGTCGCACGCCAACTCCAATGTCGCACCTTTACCCCATCCACAATTTTCCTAAACTTCTCCTTTTTTTTGTAATTGAGTTAAATTTTTTTTTACTGTATATGAAAATTTCTGATTATTTTAAGTAAAACTATCAATAATTGGTTATTAAAAATATATCTGTTAATTAATTCATTTTTTGTGATAGTAATTATTACTATTTATATATTTTTTAATACTGTAACAACCAAATAATCATTATCGACAATTATGCAAAGAAAGGACTCGCTTCGCTGTGCATGATACATGCCAGTGATGCCACTAACTACGATAGAAGCACATCCAAAAAATCTACAGGAGCAGAGAGGGACACATGTATACAATATTATGCACAAGTGGGGGTGGGTACACCACGTTTTTCTTGTCACCGCAAATATATTATATATTGAGAGAGAGAGAGAGAACCATTGCATGTGCATCAATCATAGAATCCAAGTGGTCATCATTCAACCATAAGTTTTTCCGATAAAAAAAAATAAATACATTCAACCCCTAAGTTTTACTCCACGGAATAAATAAAGAATCCAAACCGGATCTCCGTAGAAAGGATAGGGAATCTCCAACATTTTTGGATGATGTTCCCACAATAGCCATGTTACTTTGCATATATAGGAATTAGAATTTTGTTTCCAAAAAATTACAAATCTACTAGTCTATGTTCCCAATACTTGGGAGTTTATTACAATCAATTCCTTTTATGGGAGTTGAAATTTTGTTTATTGTTTCGAAACTATATGATTCATTCATAGCCGAATTAGTGAGAAATTATTATTATTAAGTTACATTGACTTGACAGCGGTTAATTTTTTTTAAAAATTATAAGTGCTTTAATGAATTTATAAGCTTAGAAACAAGTAAAGAGTAATAAAAAATATTAGGCGGTTTTATTACTTATGAGATTATATCAATAGCTAAAAGTATTAGATCAATGTGTAAGTCTTTTGTTCTCGAATATAAGTTAAAAAATAATCTAATAACTTAAAGATCTCATATAAAAAAGATAACATGCATATTGATGAAACGGGTTTGAATCCATAGCCTTCTTGCTTTGTATTAGTTAATCAATATTCGACAAAGTTATAGATATCAAAAACATGTCACGATTATATAGTAAACATTTGTTTACCAGAAGAGGGGTGCCATAAAATCTCCCCCATATCATTAGTTAGCATTAAAAGACACAAAAATCATACATAAGTTCTTATGCTCAATTTAAGCCAAAAATTTCACATCAAATACGAGATTACGAAATATTTTTCACGCCTCCTACAAATAACAGATGCACCAAAGTCTACAAATGAATAATCTGATAAGTAAACATATACTATGCAAACTAGTCTGAGCCTAAAATTATACACGAAACAAAGACATAAAAGATGAAAACCTTATTTACATGGAGAATTTTTTCCTTAAAACTTCAATAAATTCTTAACCTATATGCAACAATAAAATGGCTAACACAGAATTTTTTATTTTATTATCATATAGCCCTTTTATTCAACATGTTTGCACGCACGTCTTCTCTACACTAAAGGAATCATTTGATTTCATTACAACATTTTATATCTTTAATTATCGTGTAGTCGAAAGATTATAATGATCGATATATTAATTCAATACCTTCTAAATTTTTCTGGCCTAACTCTAAACTTCGATTAGATTATTAACAAACATTTTTTGTTTTCCCTTGATAAGTATTAATCATGTTCAACTTTTGTCTCTAGCGTAGAACAGTAATGAACAAATATTTGCCTAACCGCAAAAAAATGAAGTTCCTTTGTTAATGGAATACAATTTTCTCTTCCTCTCTTGTAGATGACCTAGAGTCGACTTTTATCTGGTGATGTAGAGGGGCGGGGGATGCTCAGAGGATTTCTAAGGTCAGGAAACTACTCGTCTGAAATCCATAATAAAGGAGTGTTTATACGACCTTGAGATCAAGGAGGGTTGCTCAAATAAGGCCGAGGGCAAGGATTACTTATGTGACTTTGAGGGATACGATAGTGCTCAGGTGAGCTAGAAGGCAAAGGATTGCTTAGACAATCTTGCTGATCGATCGAGGTTATAGGAGGGACGATTGTGACGACTAGGATTAGCTCTTAATAAACACTAACAAAGTGATAAACCAAATGTACACCAATTTTTTTTTTAAAAGGAAAATACTTGGACTAGAATTAAACTAATAAATTAGTGTAATAATGAATAAATATATGGTAATGACTTGCTGGATACTCTCATTCATGCATGATACAATCCCCCTAGGAGGGCAAATTTGTCATTCCATCCACAAGGAATTGCCATTTACCATTTTGGTATTTGAAAAGGGAAACTACTAAACTAGCCTCCACCTTCCCTTATCTTGGCTATAAAATCAAGTCCATTCCTCCATACAATCCACCAACCAACGAAGTTGAGAAAAACAAGGAAGAAAGAGAGAGAGAGAAGGAAAGAGAATCCCAAATTTGTGGTAGGCGGCTGGCCGGAGAGAGCCAGTTGTTCCAGTCACGGAGGAAGTGGATTCCAGGACGGCGACAGGAGGCGGCGACCGCCACCACCGGCTCCTCGTCTCCCGCTGCCCCTCCTCGCACGGTGGTAGAGGCGCCCTCCCCTCCGAAGGCGGCAGCCCCTCCGACCTCCTCTTCCTCGCCGGCGGCGGCTCCTCTCTCCTTTTCTTTCTTTAGATTAGTTTAGTTTTTTTTTTCTTTTCCTTCTTCTTCTTCTTCTTGCTTCTTCTCTACAACAAACAACAAAAGAAGATGTTGACCATCAAGAGGGTTCCGACCGTCCTCTCCAACTACCAGGAGGACGCCGCCCCGGCCGCCGGCTGCGGCCGCAACTGCCTCGGCGACTGCTGCTTGCCTGGTAATTCTTCTTCGTTCAATTTCCCAATTAAAAAGATCTGACCTTTTATTAATATTTGGGAAGAAAGATTGAATTTTTATGAATATGTAGGGATTCTTTTTCCCCCTATTTGTTTGTCGTCATTAAATTTTGTTATAAACTGGAAAAAAAAAAAAAACTCCCAGGAAATTAAAATTTGATTGGAGTATATTGGAAACTAGAGGAAGAATTGAAATTTGTGAGACTACTTCTGTTTGGAATATAGTAAATTTCTGTACTATTCTCAGAACCCAAACACCAAATAAAATACGTAGATTTGCTCGAACCCGTTCAATTTTGTTTCTGGAAATTGCATAATGATGCACAACTTCAATATAAAGGTGGTAAGTATGCCATGGAAATTAAAAGAAAGTACTAATAGTGACTTCGAGAGAGTTTTGCAAAAAATTGTTTGATGACTACTGATTAGTATGTCCTTCCCGCAGTCTCGAAACTTCCCCTTTATGTCTTCAAGAACGCCCCAAAACCCACTCCGCACGGACCTCAGTCCGACTTCTTCCTCAACACCGTGTTGCTCGGCCAGGTAATTGTGCAGAGGTCTTGATCGTTATCAAGTTTTGTGCCTATGCTTAATTAACCGTCTAATGGTATTATACTCTACAGTGGGAGAATCGCATGAGCCGTGGGCTATTCCGGTATGATGTTACGGCCTGTGAGACCAAAGTGATACCGGGCAATCACGGCTTCATCGCCCAACTGAACGAGGGAAGGCACCTCAAGAAGCGCCCTACCGAGTTCCGTGTCGACCGTGTCCTGCAGCCTTTCGACCGGACCAAGTTCAACTTCACCAAGGTCGGCCAGGAGGAGGTGCTCTTCCGCTTTGAGGCAGGTGGAGGGAGTCTCTCTCACTACTTTGAGAGTGCCCCCATCAAAGAAACCAACCCCCCGAGTGTCGTCGCAATCAATGTAAGAATCTACCGTCTGAATTTAGTTTCATTTCTCCAAGTAATAATATCTGTGGTCAGACGGTAAGGCTCGAGAGCTTGCATCATATTGGATGTGCATTAAAGTCTCTGGATCAATACCCGTAAAATGGGGTATGGCTGCATATATCTTGACCACCTCCAGACTCTGCATTAGCGGGGCTTCTTGGCTGCGACACCAATTTTCTTTTCAAGCCTGTACATGAAGCGAAAAGACCTAACTAAGTTGGTCCGGGCATTGTGCTACATGATGTGTCAACATAGGTGATAGAGTGTCGTGTTGATGACCTATCCAAACTGTGTTACCTGTTTTTTTCCCACATAGGAGGATTATTATGCTCGCCCTAATTATTTGGGGGCAAGACTATGGTTGTGATTACTTTCATACGATGATGACAAATGTTTTGTAATGGTTGCAGGTGAGCCCCATCGAGTATGGCCATGTGCTCCTGATTCCTCGCGTGCTTGAATGCTTGCCTCAAAGGATTGATCCAGACAGTTTCTTGCTTGCCCTCAACATGGCAGCAGAAGCTGGAAGCCCTTACTTTAGGCTGGGTTACAATAGCTTGGGTGCCTTTGCTACCATTAACCACCTCCACTTTCAGGTACAATTATTCTTGTCCTGAGACATTGTTCTTGTAACAACCATTGTTTTTTGTTGATCGGCATACATGCTTTGCTTTGTTGTCTGTTGACAGGCTTATTACTTGTCTGTGCCATTCCCAATTGAGAAGGCCCCAACGGAGAGGATACCAGTGAAGTGCCAGTCTGAAAACGGTGTGAAAGTATCACGATTGCTAAACTATCCTGTGAGAGGTTTGGTCTATGAGGGTGGGAACTCCGTACAAGACCTCTCTGATATGGTAGTTGGTGCTTGCATATGGCTTCAAGAGAATAACGTTCCATTTAATGTGCTTATTTCTGACTCGGGCAGGAAAATCTTCCTCTTACCCCAGGTATATAGTGTATCACTTTTTGTTATGGCCTGATGCTCCACCTTATTAATCTTCTAATGCCATTGTCACTCTGACTATAGGGAACTCTATAAACAGAGAGGTTTTTTTTTTTACTTTTAATCTATGGCTTCTCTTGTGGAATAATAACTACACCTGGAAGTTTGTGATAGAAGGCTTTCTTGTTGATTTATTTTGCGGAAAACCACACATATTGTTAGAGTCCCTTTGCCCCAAAAATCTGGAGTTGTGATGAGGCTTGAAACCCAACTGGAGTTACAGTGAGGCTTAAAATTTATATTTTGACAACATATATAGTGACTAGATGAGCTTCTAGAGTCTTACCATTGCCCATTATGTACTGATTCTTGTGTTACCTCCCTCCAAGTGTCCTTATTCTTCGCATTGACTACATTGAATGTGTCGAGAACAATGTCACCAATTCTACGATTTTATTGTAAATAGGGGGCTATTAACAATAAACATGTCGGCTTGTTGTTGGAAAGGTTTACAGTGAGGGAAAAATGGGTACTAAAAGCCTAAAATGGATTATTTACTTTCTTCCATGTAACATATATTTTTTTTCCATTCGAACACATGGAAAAAGTAGTTGCTCTAGGCCAATGATAGCCATAAAGGGTGAAGCACAATAATTTAGGTAGGGATTTAAAGAATACTACTTTCTTTATACCAGATGGTCGCAAACAGCCAACCTGCTTGGGCTGGTAGCCACGTGAATTGCAGCGTGCTTGTCCCAGCCATGTCGTCCTCTTATAACAATATTACTCATAAGTTTTTGTGTGCCTGATATACCTATATACATCACATGCTTAGTAATGTTTATTTCACCTTACGCCGACTCAAGTTATTTTTCTTGTTTTGTCCTAATTCATTAAGCTGTTTGGAAATGTGTTTACCTATGACTGTTAGTCAAGTTTTACTTTATATTGGCTACCTTAGGTGTCAAATTGAGGGTATAGCTTTGGAAATCCATTACTAATATGTTTTTCTGACAATGTCTTGAATCTTGATATTGTCGTGATATTCTCTTGGTAGGACGAACTCCTGCTTTTCTTTCCTCTAGTTAAGATCTAATAGGATGTCAAAGCATCCATCTCCAAGGAAGAGTCTGACATTAAATCCTTGTGAAAACCTTAAGCAAATACATTGTTTCATGCAATGTGGAGTCTGACATTAAATCCTTGTGAAAACCTTAAGCAAATACATTGTTTCATGCAATGTGCATATGCATCTGTACAGATATTACTTGGCACTCTAGAAGTAATCAACCGAGTAGAACTTTGTAATGGAATAGTTCCATCTCCAAGACTTAATAGTAATCTATTGATTGAATTTGTGTCTGTGTTTGAGTAGGGAATTCATCAAGATACCATAGCCTCTAAAGTCTTAACATAGGAGAAACTATAACCCTCTTCTTATAGTTACCGCTACAAGTATAAGATGCATGACGAGCCTTGCTAATGTGAAATCTTTTGCAGTGCTATGCAGAGAAGCAGGCTCTAGGTGAGGTGAGCCAAGAGCTGCTGGATACACAAGTGAACCCTGCCGTGTGGGAGATCAGTGGCCACATGGTACTGAAGAGGAGGAAGGACTACGAAGAGGCATCAGAGGCATATGCCTGGAGGCTTTTGGCTGAGGTGTCCCTTTCCGAGGAGAGGTTCAAAGAGGTGGAGACGTACATCTTTGCAGCCACAGGTCTGGTGGAGTCTTTGGATGAACAGATGGATGCTGATGAGACCATGGCATCCACCTCCCAGTCTTCCCCACCCGTGGCGACGCCTCTTCCAGAAGATTGCCTTGTTCTTCAGTAAAGGAGATGGTTGGTGGTTTATCCTCTTCTCGGATGCTGCAGTTTGCTATAGACTTATATATAGATGTTTTGGGAATGTATTATAGGCTGCAATAGTTGTACTGCTACCAGCTTCAGTACTATTTGAATGATTTCTAGTGGTTGCTTTGTATTATTGTCATTGCATGTATTAAAAACCCTCTTGGAATACATAAGCAGGTTTTTATGGTGTGACCATATTGGCTTAAACTCGATTGCTTTTATTAGCTTACTGTTGATGAAGATGAGGGGACAGTTATGACAGTTATTTGCCAAAGAAAAGCTTGCACCTTGCAGTGAAAGGCGACGCTAACTTCTCCCTAGCTGCTGCTTCAACATTTATTGTGGCATTTTTTATTTTTACTTTGTTGCAAGTGTCGATGAATGTTGCAAATAACTCTTTTTCTATGCCAAAATTGTCGCAATACCTACAATAACACCAATTTACAACATTTATATCATATTTTCTTCTTTCATTGTTAGACCAAACAACAAACGAATTGATAGCAACAAAAGTTGCGAAGGAATATCCCAGATTCCCAAGTACATAATTCTATTCACTGGATTTGCAACATCTACAAGAAACTGGGAGAGGGAAATGATACTTTTTGAGAAGACATTATGCAGAATAGGGAGGGCATCCCAGTTGACATAGGGCGCCAATTCTAATGACGATTCATCATTCTGTATAAATTTCTCAAATGTTTCCTTCTTTTTTATTTTTTTGTAAATATAGCATATTTCTTTCCCTTGTATTAAATTTTGAGAAAATTTGAGTCGCACTCCACTTTATTTATCCATATTTAAGGTGCATTCCACACAATTATAAGAATGTAAGGTACCTTCCACTTTTGACGAAAATCGTCCTCTACTGACGGTCAACCCTTTTGCTGTCCTCTTTCTGCCGCGTGCCTACGCTCCCCCACCGTCGCGTCCGCCGGAGCCCCACCACCCTCTCACTCCTCACGTGCCCTCCTCTCCCCCGGCTGACACCCTCCCCGCCATCGCCACAGCAGCAGGGGCGGCAACAGCGACCGGCAGCGCGCGGCGGCAGCAGCGACAGCGGCGCGGCGGCAACAGTAGCGGCCCCTCCCGCCCCCGCAACCCCTCCTCCCGTCTCGCCGTGCGGGCGGAGCTGCACCTCCCCCCTCCCCTCCCGTTGCGCGGCCGCCGCTGCGCCCCCTGCACCTCGCCGGTGGCGGCCGGAGAAGGGAGGGGGCGGAGGATGGAGAGGTGGGTTGGTGGCGGTCGGAGGGGGTGGAGGGCGGGGGGTTGGTAGCGGCCGGAGAAGGGAAGAAGAGATAGGAAGGATATTTTCGTCTAAAAATATCGGTCAAAGGGGTTGACCGTCAGTAGAGGATGGTTTCCGTCAAAAGTGGAAGATATCTTACATTCTTGTAATTGTGTGGGGTGTACCTTAAATATGAATAAATAAAGTGGAGTGCCACTCAAATTTTCTCTTAAATTTTCTGTCTCCTTAATGGTAATCAACAGTTGAATTTTTATCATATACTCATAAAAGTACATTTGTCAAACATATTTTATTTTTTGTGCAAATTGTGATCATATAATATATATAGAGAGAGAGAGAGAGAGAGAGAGAATAACCTGTAAGCCTACCCGAAGCCTGTTGGATTTTGCTCTGCAGCTCTGCAGCCCGGTCGGACCCGACCCATTATCGTCTGTACGCGTTTGCTCCGTGACGCTATATATAAATATAGGACCTCGACTCCTCTTTATTTTCGGAATTTTCATCTCTATGCACCAAAACCTCTCCCTCTCTCTGCTTTTGTCTCCTTCATCAGTAAGTCTCAGAAACCCTAAAATTTTATGGTTAGGATTTCATAATCGAATTCTTAATGCATGCAATCTATGTCTTCTGGTCTCGATTCAGTATGAAGATTCGAATCATGTACTCTAGTTTAGGATTTAAGTCGACAATTTGAGGGGTTTAGTTTAGTTTAGTTTAGTTTTTTTTTTTTTTGCCGATGAAACATTATTTTTTGTTGATTTTTCCTTGATCGGAGTTCGATCGGTGCATTAGATTGCAAAAATTGATAAATTTAGGTTTTTATGTTATTTTGTTTTTGCTTTGTTAATCCAAAGTCAGTGTTGTACTCATCATGATACTGTTTGGAGATTTGATTGTTATGCCCTACTTTAGAGTTTGTTGCGGTGATTAGGCAAAAATTTGATGTTTGTTGAGTTTTTAGTTCATTCGTCATATAGATATGTACTGATCTCGACCGGTAGTGTATGCAACTTCGAATCTTATGCCCTATTTTAGGGTTTATGCCGTTGATTAGTTGAACATGGTGGTTATTACCGAGAAGATCATGTTTTTTGTTGATTCGTCTTTAACCGGAGTTCGATTGAAGTATTAGATTGTGGATTGATCTGTTTAGTTTCTAATTTACAACTTCCTGTTCATTGTGTAGATAAAGTCTGTCTTGTTTCGTTGTACAGCATGGGGGTTTGAATGTTTATTTTGTACGCCATGATTTGGGGTTTATGACGGCGATGAGATCAAAATAATATGTTTTGGTTTGATCTTTAGTTGTTCGCCATTGTTTGACTTTCTTAAGATTTTTTAATAAAACATGCGAAACCGAGACAAAAAACACGAAAATGAGAGGCGAGAGTGGATCGCCTTGTTGTAACCCCTCATACATAAAAGGTAATAACTTTCCTGTTACTTGGCTCTACAACTACCAGTTGACCGACTGAGTATCCCAGAATACCTATTTTATCACAATCTCGAATGGCTTCTTCCTGAGTGAAGGCAACATAGTCTAGTATTGACCTCCCTTTAATAACATTTTGAAATGGAAAATGCTAAGTTTACTACCAAATTTTTACAACCTTCTTACAACTACTCTCTCCCACTCCTTACACATGGGTCCCACCGGATCCCACCACCACTCTCACCCCCCCTGCTACATGGGCTCCACCCGGCCCCACCATTTTTTCCCCTCCTCCAATCGAAGTCCGACACGTGTCCGGTTGTAGGGAAGTTGTAAATTTTGGTTGTAGGCATAGCAAAGCTCTTTTGAAATTGATCCACTAGCAAGAAAATTTGCTTTATTCTATTTGTAATCACTTTTATGAAAATTTTGCAAACAAATTTATAAGGCTATAATTAGTGTAAATTGTCCAACTTCATTGGCACCCTCCTCATTTGGATCAAAACAGTAAGCATTGGCGGAGATAGAAAATGTATTGGGTGGGGACAAACTTAAAAATATAATACTTGAGTTAGAATTTATTACCTTATGCAAGAGAAAAATAGTAATAATAAATAAATTTTGTATTGCAAAATGACAAATGATTAGACAATAATAATCTTAATATAATCCTGTTTATTACGTAGCCAATCAAAATATTCAAATGTATACATACCAAGATCTAGAATAAAGTACGGAAGAAGGAGGAGAGTTTTGTCAAAAAGGATTCGACTTTTAAGTTTTAACCTTCTAGAATAAACGGTATAGTTTTTAGTCTATAGCCTATAGGCAAGTAAGGAGTAAGGACAAATCGGGCTAGTGAGGTCAAAAGAGAGTTTTAGTGAGGGCAATACTGGAAAATATCTTTAACTATTTTTTTTCAAAAAAAATGAGGGGGCAATTGCCCCTACTCTGCCATGGTCATCTCCGCACCTGACAGTAAGCACCTCGTTGAAATTATATAACTCATATTTACCATAAAAGTCATTAATGAGACAGACACGAGATCTTTCTTGATCACGTCCCAAATCTCTTTCTCTGGAAGAGCATTTGAGGAAGACCATATGGAAATACCAATTTGAGGAAATATCAAATTTTCTGGCCCTAATTCTGATTCTTCTGTTCTATGAAACCTAGATTTATATCATTTACCTTTCCATGTTAATAATAATTACATGTTTGTTATCATTATTACTATTTTTTAAATCATTTTTTGGTTTTTATCCATTGTTTGGCTTTCAGTAGTTACTAAATATAGTCGATTATTTGTTACCAAATATTATTATGTTTAATGATCAGTAGTGCATTGCAGCTTCTTTTCTTTCTGTCTTTTTCTTCTTTCTTTCTTTTTTATTTTTTGACCTTTCATTTTCTTAACAAATGAATATTTGAGCTCTGGAACACACTTCACTGCACATTATATTTTAGTTATAATTGTTTAAAGTCTTATATATTTCCCCTTTTTTCGATTATGTTTTGTGTAATCATACCTTATTGAAATACCAAAATTTCACTCTTTATTATCTGCTGGCTTACTTTACACTGTTTTCACCTTTTGCAATATTAACAGTGTTTTTTTTCTGTATGATTGTATTCTTTGGCTCACGTATTGTAGTTATATGTAAGGTTCTGAAATCTGAGAATTTGTGACTGTTCTCCTCGTCATTTTCTTATTTAATTTATGGTTCGTGGTTTTCCATTATTCCTTAAAACAGGTACTTTAAGTTACCAAATTGCCAATTTTCTAATTATTTAAATTATTTTTTTTGCATGCAGAAAAAGGCTTTTACTTCAGATGTCAGTTGACGTCCAAAAGGATTTTCCTCTATGGTTTCTTTTGCATGAGTTTTGGTTCCGATGTCGTAGCCAGTTTTGTTGTTCTTGCCGGATGTTGTTTCGGCATTGGACTTGACAGATATTAAAACACCTATAACTTGAGGATGAAAGCTTCTGTTCAGTTTTGTAACTTGTAGAACTCATAAAACTCACAAAAAAGGAAGAAACATTAGTGCAAAAGTCTAGCAGTTCGTGCCAAGCCAGCTACTAATCTTTGTTGTTGCGAGGAAAGTTAGTCCGATATGATGGCTAAGATTTCTCTTCCTCCTGGGTTTCGTTTTCACCCGACTGATGTTGAGCTGGTTTGGTACTATTTGAAGAGAAAGGTTATGGGAAAGCCTTTCCAATTTGATGCTATTTCAGAGGTTGAGCTATATAAGTTTGCCCCTTGGGATCTTCCAGGTAAATTATTTTTTGTGAGATTGTTATTGTTTCTAGGTTATATTTGCTGAGAACTTTGTTTAGCAATCTCTGTTCTTGATAGTCATAATGTGTTTATGACTTTATGTACCTTTAACGTAAGCACTTGATGTCTTGAATATCTCCACTGATGTTTTGGTCTTTTGGAACCAACCTTCTGTTTTCAAACATAGAAATTTGGCTTCATCTGTTCTAATTTTGATTTTGAGTGGAGCTTGAAAAAACCATTTCTCTCGGATCATAATGATAGACATGAAACTTGGCCCAAAAATTTCGGTCCTCCCCCTAGTTACTTGCTCACTAGAAATATAAATGCTCTTTATCCTCAAATTTATGATGTGTTACATATCTTTAAGCACTTATTTATCGAACAATTCTCTCTGATATCATTCTGACTGGCCTCAATTCTTTTCAAAACTCTATTTTTGGCTTCAGTTGTTAGCTTGTTGAAAGAAAAAACCGGGAAACTTTCTCTTCCTTGGTCATGAAAACCACAAAACCTTGTCCCAAAATTGTGAGCTTTCTCAAATATAGTTATATGCCATCTCTATGTGTATATTTGTGTTTTCTCTTCAATTCTTCTACAGAAGCTTCAGATCTAACTTAATTAAGCTTTGTAAAAAAAAATTGCAGTTAAATCTTCCTTACAGAGTAGGGATCTCGAGTGGTACTTCTTTTGTCCTCGAGATAGGAAGTATGCTAATGGATCCAGGACAAATCGTGCTACTGACATTGGCTATTGGAAAGCAACAGGGAATGACAGACCTATTGTTTATAACTCTCAAAGTGTGGGAATGAAGAAAACTCTGATTTTTCATTTAGGCAAGGTCCCACGGGGCACTAGGACAGACTGGGTTATGTATGAATACAGGCTTGATCCAGCAGAATTGGTCAATGCTGGATCCCCACAGGTAGTTCTTGTCTTTGATTGCGTTTAAAGTTGTTTATGCTTGTTTAAATGTCAGTTTTGGAACTTGTGGCATAGAAGATTTGTGGTTTAGGGTGCATGTGCAAAGATCACCTTGCTATGCTTTCTGTTGAGGGATTTATCTTGGTGTTTCCCAACAGTTCCGTGTGCTATTTGTCCGCAGCTAGCAATCTAGCATATCATGATCTCATCTCAGAAACTGTTATTGAAGCATCGTGTTTTTTTTATCAACATTACCATTGTGATGCACCACTTCTATGATTTTTCTGTTGGATTAGGGTCATCTATATAGGGAGCAACCGAATGGACCAGCTACGCCTGATGTGAAGTTATATATCAAACACCCTGAACTATCAACTATTGGAAGTTAATATCCTGTTCTAATTTTTGGCAAATTAATATCCTGCACTTTATAAGTTTGGGTAACTTCTCTCCATTAGTCGTATGCTTTCCCCCATAACAGACCATTTGGAACTTTTTGCCCCAGCACAAAAGAGAAATTGCTTTTATTCTCTTCCAGAAAATAAAGAAATAAAAAGAATCATCTATCCTTCATCCTAGCCCCAACAACTCTCCCCACTTTGCTGCTTCTCCTCCTCCCCAAGGTCCCTCCCTCCCTCTCGCACCCTCCCTCTCCTTAAAAAAGAATCATCTATGCCTTTGGCAAACCCGCAAGGGAGATGGCTACCTGACTTTCTTCCAAACAGGCGGAGGGTTGGGGAGTAATTCATTGTGTTTGCATAGTCATTTCTAAAGTTCTTTTTTAATCTTTACATTGATTGCATGTACTACAATCCTCCGAAGTCTTAATATTCAAGTGCCTTGGCAATATTACTTGGGGTGCGTATGACATGTCTCACTATACATACCTAAAGACCTGTGCTAGTTATGATAACGGTATTGATTTGCAAGCATCGTGTCTGGATCTAGCACGGATACTCCAAAATTGTTCGCATACCTTATGGTGTTCATATTGGATGCATGTTGGCACAACAATGCACAAGCACTGTAAAAAAGACTAAAATTACACTAGGATACACCAAAATCAGTATCGAATAGTAGTCGTATTTGTGTGACATAGGTCTGGACTCTGGATCATTGTAGTTTCGACTGACCTCTAGGAATTCCTAGAAGACCTCTGATATTATAGGGGTGTTGAGAAGGTATAACTATTGAAGAGCTCCGTAAGCTCTGTTTGCACAGCGAGAGTGATTCAATTTTATACTCTTTCTGAAATTAGTTCTCTGTTGTGTGACTTGGCAAAAACAATCAATTCAACATACTTTCTTTTTGTTATTTCTTGTATTTCCTTCTCTTGTTGTCAAAAATCTTTTTGCCATGCAATTACGTGCTCAAAGATGTTTATGATGGACGCTAAGCAACTATATGTAGTGATGTTGTCATGTCTAAATGCATTCATAATTTTTATTTCTATTGCTCTTCTACCTGATTGTTTTTAGTAATCTGTGTCGTACTCTCGAAATTGATACACAAGGGTCCTAAACTGAAGGGTTACCTTAATTTCAGGACACATTTGTGCTCTGCAAAATTTTTAAGAAAAGTGGCCCAGGTCCGAAAAAAGGGGAGCAATATGGTGCACTGATTATAGAGGAGGATTGGGGTGATACTACACAGAAAGAGCATTCTCTTGCTTTACCATGCTTTCCTTCACATGAGTCATCGAAGAACAATCATGCTTTGGTGGCTGATCCTGTGATTCCTGTTCCCCTCCAATCTGTACCTTTTGAAGCTGGTGAGTCATCTTCAATGGTACACCTCTCTGAAGTAGGAGATCTGACCTCGATTCCTTTGCAATCAGTAGCTTCTGAAGTTGGTGAGCCGTCGTCTATGGTAGCACTTTCTGAAGTTGGACAACCGGCCTCATTACCAGAGGTTTCTCCTGTTGATGGGATGACATTAGAACAACTAGAAGAACTGTTAATGAGTTCCCCACCTCATCCAGAGAATGCTAATAGTGAGGTATTATTATCTAATGTCTTTTTGAATTTGTCATAAAAAAAACTGCTATGGAATATTCTACTCACTGTTGTTTTCTACCTACAGATGTTTTTGCACAAGGAAGCTAATGGAATTCTAGATGAAGAGTTGGATGGCCTTGGTATTGGACTTGATGATATCCCCTTTCCTGACATAATGGGTTATGATGACTCACTACATCAGTTATCTGGATTTGCTGATGAAAATTATATGGAACTTAATGATATTAATTTTTGGAATGCAAAGGATTCCTTTGAGTTGCCTGACGTGAATGATACTTGTTATCCATTTGGGAATACTTCCAGTGCTAAGGATTTGAATAGCGTCTTTAGGGATGGTGATAATGTGACTTTTGCACCAAGCGGAGTTAATTATAGTATACTTCCAAACTTTAGAGGTATAGTACTTTAGTTTTTTGGCCATTTTCTGCGCAACTTGTATACTTTTTGTTTTGAAATTAATACTGTTTCCATCTTTTAGGATCCACTTCTGTCCAATCTGTTCCGGTGGCAGAAAGATTGAGCACCTTGAATGGTTATTACTCTACTGAAACATCTCCCCTCAAGGGGGGAGGAGCTCTGAACATGCCTTGAAGCTGCTTTTGTCAAGGCCGATGCATAATGAAGTGAAGTAATGCTGGATATTAGCCCTCTCCCATTGTTCTAGGAGGTTGCAATGTGTATCATGAAAACTACTTTTAATTTAATTCACGACTGCTTGAGGCAGTTTCTGTTACTCATTTTGTGCAAGGTAAATAGTTACGAACAAAACTGTTTATGGACAAACTTGTCGTGCCCAAGTGTTGTGCACATCATCAGCTTGTTGGGAATTCTTGTGAAAGTTCTCTTCCTGGGTTCTTTTAGCATTGTGCAAGTTTTCTAGTTCTACTAAACTGCTAATACATGTGTTAGTTTGACTGTTTCGTCTATCGGTTATGAGATAGGGATACTATTTAGTGATGACTTAAATTTAAGTTTGATGAAATAGGTTTAGGTTTATATCAAATGCCTAAGTTTCCAATTCTCGTTCTTCTATATGCATTTATCAATGTACCATGGCTGAATCAAGATATCATTTTAGTCCTTGCTCGAAAAAATTAGACTGAGGCAATCTTTTTAGTTTAGAGCTTAATAAAGTGTTAAGCCAAGCCACAAATGGGAACTTATGTTATGTCTGTGTCAATAGGCCGTTAACAGTAAGCCAGCGACGCATATATGCGAAAACCACGAGGCTAGGATAAATCTAATAAATTGGACACATAATAGAGGAGGAGCTGGCTGGCCAAAGACATTCAAGGCAGTTTTTAGAAAATTGATAAATCCATCCAAGATTAAAACTGTTTTTTGACAAATTTGTCGGGCCTAAGTGTTGGTGTACATCATCAGCTTGTTGGAAATTCTTGTGAAAGTTCTCTTCCTGCGGTTCTTTTAGCATTGTGTTGTATAATAAACTTTGGGATCAAGTGTAGGTTACGAGAGAGGGATATATGCATTGTTCAGTGTACCATGGCTGAACTAAGATATCATTTTAGTCCTTGCTCGAGAAAATCAGACATAGGCAATCTTTTTAGTTTAGAGGTTTGGGAACTTCTGCTATGTCTGTGTCAATAGGCCGTTAAGAGTAAGCCAGCGACGCATATATGCGGAAACCATGAGGCTAGGATAACTTTGATAAATTGGACAGAGAATGGAGGAGGAGCTGGCTGGCTAAAGACATTTAAGGTAGCTTTTAGAAAATTGATACATCCAACCAAGATTAAAACTGTTTTTTGACAAATTTGTCGTGCCTATGTGTTGGTGCACATCATCAACTTGTTGGGAATTCTTGTGAAAGTGTCACTTTCCGTTCCCAGAATACGTATTTTAATACGTGTACTGCTTGAATGTATTTATTTAATATTTATCATGTATTGTTCTGTATTTAAATTTCTTTAATTTTACGCTAATTATTTTTCTGCATTTTACTTGCTACATTTTTACTTTCTGCTTTTACTTTGCTTTTGGGTTCGGCCTGAGTTGGTTTATTTTTCGGCCTTGGGTGGTTCAACATGAACCCAATTACCACCACCCCCATTTAAACCCCAAACTCCTTTCTCTCTCTCTTCATTACTTCTTCTCATTACTCTTCTTCTTCCTCATAACTCCCCCACCGACCTAGGAGAGCTAGACAAGTACAACTTGCTTCTTGATGGATCTCCACTTTCGTTGTTCCATTGTTTTTCTCACAAGATTCCTAGATACTTTAGTACTTAGCATTTTCAATTTCTATGGCTCATTTTGTGTAGATCTAAACTTGTTGTATTTTTGGATTTTTGGGTTTTGATTTAGCTAACCTTGTTATTTCCAAGTTTTGATGGTTCCATGTTGTAGAAAATTTCGTTCTACCCCATTTTGACCTATGGAAGTCCAGATTTGGGCTTGGAATAAAGGATTTAGAGAGCTTGAAAGCAATGGCTTCCATGGTTCTGTTCTCAAAAATTCGGAGAAGAAGAACAGTTCTGGCCGCATAAGCATTCTGGCCGCATGAGATCCTGGCCGCATGGCTTTTAGCACTCAGCCACATAAAGCTTATCATTTCTCAGCCGCATGAGATTTTCAAGTCTGGCCGCATGAGACTTTCCATCCCAGCCGCATGAGGCTTGACTTTTCCAGCCGCATGAGAGTTTCACTTCCCAGCAAGAGTTTCACTTCCCAGCCGCATGAGGCTTGACTTTTCCAGCCGCATAAGCATAGCACCTGGTTTAATTTTCGCATGAATTCTATTTTCCCAACCGCATGAACTCTAGCCCATAACGCCTTTTGGCTGATTCTTGTCCCAAATTGACATTGATTGACATAAATTGTGGCCTTGACTAATAATTGATCATGCGTTCCTAGTTGGAACTAAGAGACTGGCTAGTCGTCTTATTGAATTGAATGAGACACGTTCATATTAACTATGAACTATTGCAATCGATTGACCGATCCCGAATGTTGGCATATAGACACGTGTAGGCTTCAATTTATTTATTTTACAAAAGCAGCATGTGTACTTTATGGTCAAGGCATGATTATTCCGTAGCTAGGTTTGATTGTTGTATTACGCTATGTAAGACCTACAACCTAACCGTACGGGCATCGTTGTAGAGTTGTGCATATCGTACTTTGTACGAAAGTACTCATTCTGAAGGACCATGATCCACGCATGAGATTTCACTTAACATAGAGGTTACTAAGTTAAATAAAATAATGATTGCATGGAGAGAATGGATTCCCGAGTTCTTACATGGCAGCCATCTTTGGGACTATTAGTGCCCGACATGCCGGCTGGTTCCCACAGATACTACAAATCTGCCACACGGGCAGGGAGCGGTATCTGCTTATATTATTTATTGTATATTGATGACGGGCATCCCGTTGGGACTCGTCTAATTCATGATTGGCGCAATTGATTGATTGGGTAGACTAGCCTTGCTTGCACATAGTAAGAACTGAGGAATCCCTTATTGCATATTTCCAGGGTAACTTGGAACTCACAGTAGCAAGCCGAAGTAGTTGCATGACCGTTTAAGTTGACTTGTTTGTGAACTATACCTACTCTGTTAACTAACTGAGATGATCAGAATGTCAGGACATGACGGGTCAACTTCTGTCCTTGTTTGGTTGGGAAGTTGGTTCGAAGTGTCGTGATGTGATGTGAATCCCAGTAGCAAGCAGAGATCTATATATAATATTCCCTTACTACTGGTTCTAATTCCTCATATCGTGCTTACTTGCGGTACTTGCTATTAGATGTCTAACCTCTCTGGTTTTGCATGACCAGATTTAGAGCCGGTTCCCGAGGACTCAGCTTACTCCCACCTCCAAGATGGTCAATACTAGAGGAATGATCGCAGGAGGACTCGAGTGGGTTCCTTACTGTCACGACCTGTTACCCAAATTGTTGGGCCGGGCCGAGCCATGTCTAGCCTACGCTTGTTAAAGCGTAATAATCTGTTCTAAGAATAGACAATAAAGGATCTAAGCTACTAACAGTTCTAAAATCACATTTAAATGTTCATCACAACACAGCATCTATAAACGAAGGTAAACAAACACAGATTTAATAATACATAACCAAAGTATCTAACTGGAGACAAAGTCTAGTATCCAAATATAAGAACAGACAAAGTCTAAGTCTACTAAACACATGAAAGATAACTAAGCAAGGTTCCCCGCTGGGGCCTCTTCTGGAGCTAAGGCCAGGTCCATGGTAAGTAGGGCATGTATCCTCAGGACTATCATCTGTAATATTTTCAACAGGTACAATCAGGACAGGAACGAGTACAACCCATCTAGAAAACCCAAGTAAATGACAGAGAACTCTAAAGCAGTTATAGACAGTTTTATTGATGAACATGGTAGTTTATATTCAGGTGATGGTATAGAGAAACAGTTAAGATACAAGAAAAGAAAGGTAACTAAACAAGAGAAGAATCATGGCAATGATGACGGTAATAAAAGCTAACTGAACTAGAATAACATGTATGAGTCCAGACAGTACAATATAAGTCTAATGTAATCCCAGTGTGAGTCCAGTCCATATAATCCGATACCAGATGATTTTCGGTACAAGATGAGTCCAACAGTGATCAATGAATCTAGGGTGAGTCCAACTATGATCTAACAGTGTGTTTTAAAATACCGAGGTCGACATGTAAACGACTGTAGGTATCAGGCACATCTCTCACTGATCAGGCAAGAGATGGTTATGCTTCCGGTAGATTCCTGTAGGAGATTCCGGATTTGGGGTATGTCTACATGTCTTACTCAATATTTCTCCGCCCAGCAAGTGAATCCAGTATAAGACACAAGAATCGAGATGAGTCCGGCCAATACATGATGATTCCAGAAATGATTCCGGAATGATACCAATGACTCCAGTAATAGAGGTCAGCAAGTAAGGTATGTGTCGCATACATGAATCCAGAAATATTCATACGTGTTGATACAGAGAATCACATAGAACTAACTAGAACTGAAATACAGTAATTGACAAATAAATGAGAGAACTATCAGAGAATGTACTCGCCTGATACTCTGTAAAGAGTAGTATAATATCATATATCTGTACCAGGGTCACAATGTCCTAAAATAGAGTAATACAGTCATGACATGTCCAAAATGAAAGTAAACGAAAGAACTAATACAATCTATATGATTTCTAAGCCAATCTAGGTCAAAGTCAACTCTAATCAAACATTTTAGTTAAACTAGTCAAGTGGGGACCTAGCATAAAAAGTCTAATATGGAGTATCACTATACACAAACTAACTACCTAGGATCTTTACACTAGTGCGGGGTGAGGTCCAATACGTCTATAACTCAAAACAACACAAAATATTAAAAGTCGTAACTATTCAATAAATAAATCAAACTGTACATTGAGTTCCAACAATTTTTGAGATAGACAAAAAGATCAATATTATATAAAATAAAGTACCAAAATGATCCTTGTTAATTATAGAAATTTATACTAATTTTTCTGGAATTTATAAACCCTCATTGATATTTATTAAAAATCAGCAAAAATATGTATCCTGAAAATGAGTTCTGTTTTCCCATTTTTATAAAATAACAAAAGTACTTATTAAATACTAGAAAAATTATAATAAATTAGCTAAATTAACATAGTATTTAAATACAATTTTTCCCAGATTTTTACAGAAATTAAAATATATATAAAAATTCAAAAACAGAAAGTAACAATTTTTGGAAAAATAATTAATTACAATTTAAGGATAATACAAAATCGAAATCTACAGATGTTGTCGGATGATAAAATAAATATCACCAACGTGTCCAGAACGGTCAAATCAGCTAGGATAGCCTACCCATAAGTCCAATTTGGACACATGGACAAAACGGTAATTTTGGATCAAAATGATGTCCGCCGTTGGACACACTTTGCACCGAAAAGTGTGTCAGGATAGAAGTCTACAAAACCTAGCAAATTATATGTCCACGAATTCAGAATGATGATACGAACCCAACGGTATGTCCGAAATAGAATTCCGATGTGCCGATCTCAAAATGATACGTTGACACGGACACTTGGAATCCAGTTTGCACCGAAATGCGTGCCGGAGCAAATGTCTTCAAAACTCAGCAAATTATATGTCAACGAGTCCAGATTGACGATACGAACTCAACGGTATATCCAGAACTGGATTCCGATGAGCCGATCTCAAAGTGACCCGTTGACTCGAAAAGTGGGACCCGCTTTGCACCAAAATACGTGCCAGGGTCCACGTTTTCCAAATCAAACAAATTTTATATGAAAACATGCCAAATTGACGCCACGAGTCTACTGGTGGTGTCAGAAATTGAATCCGGAGTCCCGGGTTCAAAAATAGAATTTTACAAGTGCAAATTAAAGAATTCGGACGGCCAACTTTGGTGTCGAATTCAACCAACCAAACGTGCTTATAATGAAACGAAACCTAAAGGAGGCAGGAAGAGGGTTATACCAGCTGAGCACAGGAACTGGAAGCGCGCCAACCGGAGCTGCGACGGCGAAGTTACGAGCTGACAAAGTTGACGTCACGAAACTGTCCAAAAACAGTTCAATTTAAAACGTCAACTTGGTGGCCAGTTTTGAGGTATCAAATGACGTAATTAACGGACAAAAATTGACAGGAGTGAAGATGGATATACCGAGATTGCGACGGAGTGAAGAAATCGCCGATCCAACGGTCGGATCTCCCAGAAAACATGTGCAAACTTGCTGCGACGGAGCGCACTTTCTGAGTTCAAAACGCGCACGTCACGACGGGATTTCGTTCAAAACGCACGAATAGGCTATTCGGCGCGTTGGAGAAGCGGGCGGTGGCCAGGAGGGGTTCGCCTGAGGCTCACGCACGGCCGGAGGGAGCTCGTCAGCGGCGGCGGCCGGCCGCGGTGGTGCGCGCAGCGCACGCGGCTGCTTCGTGCAGCTGCTGCCGCAGTTGTTCTTGCCGCGCTGCTGCCGCTGCTCACGCGCGCGGGGGCGGCTAGGCCGACCACGGCGGTGGCGCTGTCGCCGGTGGCGGCGGAGGCCGTGGCGGCGGGCGGCGGGTGGAAGTAGTGGCTGGTGGTGGAGGTGTTTTTGATGGTGGTGGTGATGGTGTCACGCCCCAGAACCAGAATACTGGAGAGCGGGGGCAGACATAGCCAGCTATGTATAATGAGATGGAATCCACGTCACTATACGGTCACGGCTGTCTAGATATATGAGGGTTTAACTACAAGCCATCAGTCTCCTATGGTCAAGAACAAGCCTATTGTCTCAATCTCAAGCAATGTAATAACAGTTACAAGATGTCAGAGCATCAAATATATAATAGCAAGGCGTCCCATACATTACATATTCGGATGATCATGAAGCTAGTCGTACAAAATGTCAGGACTAGCAAGAGTTTCAGTCATACATGATCAACCCTAGGACTTGTCAATCATGTTACAGCCCGTAGGCAGACAGTAAGTAAAGATGCAACCGAGCTAACACGTGCTCGTCGGCTAAACGCCTAAAAAGAATAATTTTACAAATAGAGTGGGAGGACAAAAGAAATCCACTCGTTGCCCTGGTTACGCCTGGTGGTCACCATCGGGCTGGAAGATAGGTAGATCCTCTGGTACTGCTCCGATATCTGGCCACACAAAACCAGCTGGGTCAGACCCCAGAAAGAGCAAGTGCCACAAAGGAGGCTTCACTTAGGAACTAAAACCAGCATATCACAAATAAATAGTAAAGGTAATTTAAGATAGTGATAATAACTGAGATAACAAATATATATTGAACCCGGAGAAACCATTCAAGTAGCCAGACTGCAACCCTTAAACCAAACAAGGACCGGGGTTGCAATCCTTCGCCTGAATAGAAACCCGCCTCAATTACTATTGATAAGGTAACAAGACAATAAACGAAGAGAGGACGCAGAACTGCTCCGGAAGCCAGGTTACAACCCTTAAACCAAACAAGGACCGGGGTTGTAACCCTTCGCCTGAACAGAACTGGACCCCTGATCTTTATTGTTAAGGCCAGTATAAATAATCATGGTATTGAAGTAAAGGTAAAACATGACGAGCATGACAGGGGGTTACAATAAGACAATAAACGAAGAGAGGACACAGAACTGCTCCGGGGGCCAGGTTACAACCCTTAAACCAAACAAGGACCGGGGTTGTAACCCTTCGCCTGAACAGAACTGGACCCCTGATCTTTATTGTTAAGGCGGGCACAATAAGCAGGACGATATATGATAAGATAACCATGGAACTATTCAGATAGCCAAGTTACAACCCTTAAACCAAACAAGGACCGGGATTGTAACCCTTCATCTGAACAGAACTTGGTATCCCATCATTTATCGATACAAGAAATCATGTCCTGATACAATCTTGTACAGGATCAGGATAAGACTAAGCTGGAATAAACTTCATCCAATCAATCACGGCCAATCAAGAGTACGGCTTGATACTTTTAACTAACTAGGGTTATCACAGGCCTAGTTACTAGCAAGATGCAATAAGATTATCCCAACAGCCACAAGCCCTGCAGACCATCCGGTTATCCGGGTCGAATGTCCGTTTATGAAGGGTGCACCACATGACTGTGTGCTGAAAATGTGTCCTACTCGTCGGTAGGCTACAAGTCCACTTAATGCGCCCAGATAACGGGATTGCCTGTAGCTGGGAATCTCTTCATGACTACTGAATCATTCTAGTTAATTAGCCTTAGTCAATTTCAGTAGGTAACCCTGACCGTGGTACTCAGGGATCCCCATCCTAGACATGATGCAAGACAGTACCAGTTTATTTGTACAAATGCAATCGCCCACGGTGTCCAGGTCAGTCATACTTGTCATGTCAGGCTAGCTGTCATAACAGCATGTCGAGACATATCATGCCAGTTTACTTGTCAAGAGTGCGCCACAGTGGACCACTATCGTGTTCTATTCTCACATTATCATGAATGAGAAAGATTGTATAAAATAACTAATAACATATTCTTGAAGCCAAGGAAAAGATCTACAACTTTCATGTTTGAGTTTTTCAAGATTCTAGCTACAAAACAACTTAAACAGGCAAAAACAGTAAATTCCTGCACGAATCGGCGCATGGGATTCCTGTACGAATCGGCGCATGAGATTCCTGCACGAACCGGCGCATGGGATTCCTGCACCAATCGGCGCATGGGATTCCTGCACAAATCGGCGCATGGGATTCCTGCACAAATCGGCGCATGAGATTCCTGCGCGAATCGGCGCATGGGATTCCTGCACCAATCGGCGCATGGGATTCCTGCGCAATCGGCACATGGGATTCCTGCACCAATCGACGCATGGGATTCCTGCGCAATCGGCGCATGGGATTCCTGCACCAATCGGCGCATGAGATTCCTGCGCAATCGGCGCATGGGATTCCTGCACCAATCGGCGCATGGGATTCCTGCGCAATCGGCGCATGGGATTCCTGCACCAATCGGCGCATGAGAAACTCACGTTGCGTCTTCAATACATGCGCGTAAGAAACCTACGCGCATGACACGCTCGGAGTTAAGGAATGCGTTGCCGGAACTTCACGGCGCATGGCCTCCCGGCGCATGGCCTCCCGGGCGCATGAGGTTCCCGGCGCATGGGATTCATCGTCCCCAAACAGCAAGTTCAGCCATGAAAGTTCTGAAAACTTGTAATGGCCATAACTTACTCATCCGGAGTCGAAATCAAGCGAAACAAAAGCCAAAACTGAATGAAATTGAATTCTCTACAACATAGAACCATTAGTTTTAAAAAAAATAACCAAGTTTTAGAGATCAAAACCAAGAAAACTAAACAAAAGGAACTTAAAACTTAGATCTACAAAAATATAACCATCAAAACCGAAAACTTCCAGTTCTAAAGAGGCTTAGAATCTAGTAAGGAAGAGAATGGAACAATAAAACATAAGATCCATCATGAAGCAAGTTTGCACTTGCCTAAGCTCTCTCTCTCTCTCTCTCTCCTTCCTGGTAGGTGTAGAAGTAAATGTGGAGAAGAAGAAGAATAATGAAGAGAGAGAAAGAGGAGGGGTTAATAAATAGGGATGGTGGTGGTAGGTAGGTGTTCTACCCTTGGTTCATGATGAACCAAGGCAACCCAAGCCTAGCCGAACCAACCCAAAACAAACCGAGCCAAGCCAAGAGATATGCAATAAAAAAAAAATACGTACACGTATTCCAAGATACGTAATACGAACTACAGGCATTACAACTCTACCCACCTTAAAAGAATTCCGTCCTCGGAATTTAATCAAGAGGCTAGAATTGCAAGGACAAGCTATAATAATCGTAAGCTATAACAAGCAGTCTATCATGCAGTCATTTATTCAAGCAAGGAATTGAAAGCATAAGGCATAAGGAAGACATTATACCTTACGAGTCAAACAGGTCGGGATACCGCGATCGGATATCATCCTCACGCTCCCACGTTGACTCACCCAAAGAGTGATGACCCCAAGCAACACGGACTAAACTAATAGTCTTGTTCTTAAGTATCTTCTCTCTCCGGTCCAATATAGACACGGGCCTCTCCTCATACGAAAGGTTGGTACCAACAACCAATTCCGAATGATCCAGGATGTGGCTCGGGTCCGGGATATACCGTCGTAGTTGAGATACATGGAATACGTCATGCACCTCACGTAGCGACGGTGGAAGAGCGAGACGATAGGATACATCACCTACTCGCTCCAGAATGTCGAATGGCCCTATATACCTAGGACTAAGCTTTCCTCGTACGCCGAAACGAATGACGCCACGGTTAGACGAAATCCTCAGGAATACATGGTCGCCGACCGAGAATTCAAGGGGTCGCCGATGGGAATCGGCCCAATGACGCTGGCGATCTTGGACAACTCGAAGATGATCTCTGACTCTCCTGACCACTTCAACGGTCTGAGCAATCATTTCCGGACCGAGCATCTGCCTCTCTCCGACATCATCCCATGCTAGCGGGGATCGGCACTTCCTGCCATACAATGCCTCGAACGGAGCCATCTGGATACTGGCTTGGAAACTGTTGTTGTACGAGAACTCCACCAGGTGCAGGTGATCTTCCCACGAACCACCGAAGTCGAGTGTACAAGATCTCAACATATCTTCGAGAGTCTGAATCGTGCGTTCTGACTGGCCATCAGTCTGCGGATGATAAGCGGAGCTGAACTGGAGGCGAGTTTCCAAACTCTCTTGCAGGCTACGCCAGAAGTGCGACGTAAATCTGGAATCTCTGTCCGAGGTGATACTGACTGGTACTCCGTGAAGCCTGACGATCTGCCTGAGGTACATCTCTGCTAGCTGAGCCGTCGACTGACCAACTCTGAACGGGAGAAAGTGAGCCACCTTCGTGAGCCTGTCTATGACAACCCAAATAGCGTCTCTGCCAGCCGGGGATCTATGCAATCCAGTCACAAAATCCATGGTTACATGCTCCCATTTTTATTCGGGAATCGGCAATGGTTGAAGTAGTCCAGCTGGTCTCTGATGTTCAGCCTTAACTTGTTGGCAGACTAAACAACGAGAGACAAACCGGGCTATCTCCCTCTTCATGCCATTCCACCAAAAGTGCTGGCGGATATCACGGTACATCTTCGTGCCACCAGGATGAATGGAATACTGCGAACTGTGGGCCTCTGCCATGATCTCCTGTCTGATATCTCCACTGGGTACACAAAGACGCTTGCCATGTCGAAGGGTACCGTCTTCATGAATGTATAACTCTGGTCTTCGTCCTGCCTCACACTCTGCTCTGAGTCGCTGAAGCTTGGAATCTGCTGACTGTGCCATCCGGATCCTCTCGACTATAATGGACTGAACTTGCATGCTGGCCATCAATGCCACACTGGAAGGGAGGACAACTTCTACACCCATCTTCTGAAGAGCGGCTAACAGTTCTGGTTGTGCTGTCAGGAAATAAACTCCTGCCCTCCTGCTCAATGCATCCGCAACAACATTGGCCTTCCCTGGGTGATACTGCAGGTTGACATCATAATCCACAAGCAGCTCCAGCCATCTCCTCTGACGCATGTTAAGATCCTTCTGGGTGAAAACATACTTCAGGCTCTTGTGGTCGGTGAAAATTTCCACCCTATCTCCGTATAGGTAGTGCCTCCACAACTTAAGTGCAAACACTACTGCTGCCAGCTCCAAGTCATGGGTTGGGTAATTTCTCTCGTGATCACGAAGTTGTCGTGACGCATAAGCTATTACCTTCCCATGCTGCATCAGAACACATCCTAAACCTCTGCCCGAAGCATCACAATATACTGAGAATCCTCCAGTTCCATCTGGAAGCGTGAGAATAGGAGCCGTCATCAAGCCTCGCTTCAACTTCTCAAAAGAATCCTGACATTCTGCTGTCCAAGCAAACTGCACATCCTTACGGGTCAACTTGGTCAATGGTGCTGAAATTCGAGCAAAGTCTGAAACAAATCGCCGGTAGTAGCCGGCCAAGCCAAGAAAACTACGGACTTCTGCCACTGTGCTAGGTACTGACCATGTTTCAATGGCCACGATCTTCTGGGGATCTACCTCCACTCCTCCTCGGGTGATGATATGACCCAAGTACGAAATGCGATCGAGCCAGAACTCGCATTTACTAAACTTGGCATATAACTGGTGCTCTCTGAGAATCTGGAGGACAACTCGGAGATGCTGCTCATGCTCCGCTTCACTCTTGCTGTAGACCAGGATGTCGTCTAGGAACACAATCACGAACTTATCCAAATAAGGCATGAAGATACGATTCATGAGATCCATGAATACTGCCGGCGCATTGGTTGCTCCAAATGGCATCACAAGGAACTCCCAATGCCCATATCTCGATCTGAACGCTGTCTTCGGGATGTCCTGCTCTCTGACTCTAATCTGGTGGTATCCTGACCGCAGGTCGATCTTCGAAAATACTGACGCCCCTCTGAGTTGATCAAACAAGTCATCTATCCTCGGGAGAGGGTATCTGTTCTTGATTGTCACCGAGTTCAAGGTACGATAATCAACACACAATCTGGACGTACCATCCTTCTTTTTCACAAGAAGCATCGGGGCTCCCCAAGGCGATCCACTAGCACGAATGAATCCCTTGGTTCTGAGTTCTTCAATCATCTTGTACAATATCTCTAGCTCTGACGGCGCCATCCTGTAGACTCTCTCTGATACTGGGGCTGTCCCGGGAATCAAGTCGATGGTGAACTCGATCTCCCGCTCTGGCGGCATCCCTGGAAGCTCTTCTGGGAAAACATCTGGAAACTCTTCGACTATCTGAGGTAACTGTACTGCTGCTACTGCCATCCGCAACACTGGAGGAGAAGGTTCAACTTCGCCTCGGGAGAAGGAAAATTCTGGCTCGCCTGGAATGCTAAAAATAACCCTGCCAATATGGCAGTCTATCCTAGCATACTGGTCCCTCAACCAATCCATCCCTAAGACCACATCATAATCGGCCATCGGGAACTCTATCAATCTAGCAGGAAATTCTCTACCGCTAACTACGATCCGACACGAGGAAAATACTCTATCTACTCCCACAAGTCCATTACCAGTAAGTATATTGAGCCTCACTGATAATGACTCGGGCTCCAGTCCTACCCGTGTCGCGAATCGTGCAGACATAAATGAATGCGAGGCACCAGAATCAAATAATACTGAAGCTGGAAAGGTGTTGACGAGAATAGTACCTGCCACCACCTCACCTGGTGCTATTCCTTCTTCTCCCATGGTCAAATCCAGCACTTGACCATGTCCTCGGGGTGCGGGTCCCCTCTGTTAAAAATTCCTCTGCCTGCTCTGGATCAGGGCTTGGGCTTGGGCATACTGCTGCGGTCTCTGCTGCTGGAATGCCTGGGCCTGCGTCGGCAATGGCCTCGGGAATGGGTACTGCAGCTGCTGCTACTGCTGGATTGGTGCTGGTCCTCTAACTGAAGGACTAGAGAAGGCGGATGAACTCCCTCTGTTCGGGCAATTCCCAACCTTGTGGTCTGGGGCACCACAAACCAAGCACAAACCCTGTGCTCTACGACACTCTGACACCACATGCCCTGGCTTCCCGCAGTGTGAACATCCCACTGCGGAAGACTGCTTCTGCTTCTGCTGCTGAGGGTGCATCGGGGTGGAATGCTGAACCGACGTCACTGAGGCCGCCCGCCTCGGAGCTCCAATGGTCAAAGCCCTGGCTGCCGGGGCTGGTGCTGAAGACTGATTCATCTGGCCGTGAGATCGCTTCCGACCTCCGGTCCTATCCACGATCCTCTGGGAGGTGTACTCATGCCTCCGGGCTGCCCTCAACACTGCATCAAAAGTCTGATGCTCAAACTGCTCCACCGCTAATAAAATCTCTAGGTGGAGCCCCTGCTGGAACCGCTGGGCTCTATCGAACTCGGTCGCCACCAAAGTGGGAGCAAACCGACTAAGCCTGGAGAACTCGGCCGCATATCCATCGACCGTCCTGCCCATCTGCTTCAGATTGGTAAACCTCGTCTGTAGATCATACCGAGCTACAGCATCAAAATACTTGGTCTGGAATCTCTCCCTGAATACTGCCCATGAAATAGGGGCCACCAATCCATCGGCCTGCGCTGCCCACTAGCTGCGAGCAAGATCCAATAGCTGCAGGCGTACTACGGCCACCTTCTCGTTCTCTGGAGTCCTGGCTGCTTCTAGAATCACCTCTGTGTCCTGAAGCCAAGCATCTGCAGCGATCGTATCTTCACTGCCGTCGAAGAAGGGAGGGTTCAAGCGTTTGAAGCTGTTGGCCGCGCTATTACCCTGATGACCTCCTCTGGTCAAAGCATCTGCCACTGCCTGGTGTAAGGCATCTCCGCGACGATCCTGGGAAGCTAATAGGGACCTGATGAGACCCACCAAAGTGCCATCATCAGGCTCTGCAGGCTGGGCGGGCTGAATTGGGGGTTCTCCTTCGGTGGGCACGACTCTGGAGGCTACTCCTGAATGCTGGGCTTGATCTCCAGGTTACTGCTGGTCCGCAGGAGGTGCTCCGCCTTGCTGATCGGCAGGTCCGGGAATAATGCCGCTGAAGAAGATGACATAGGGAACAATAAGGAAGGACCAGGACAGATCAACGATACAAGCATGTGATCAGGTCAAGATTTTCAGGGATCAAGAGGATACGAGTAGAGATCAAGGGAGAGTACTGATTGAGACATCTATTCGGTAAACCCTCACATATCTTGATTTACAAGACCTGCATGGGCCACCACTAAAACCATGTCACGCCCCAGAACCAGAATACTGGAGAGCGGGGGCAGACATAGCCAGCTATGTATAATGAGATGGAATCCACGTCACTATACGGTCACGGCTGTCTAGATATATGAGGGTTTAACTACAAGCCATCAGTCTCCTATGGTCAAGAACAAGCCTATTGTCTCAATCTCAAGCAATGTAATAACAGTTACAAGATGTCAGAGCATCAAATATATAATAGCAAGGCGTCCCATACATTACATATTCGGATGATCATGAAGCTAGTCGTACAAAATGTCAGGACTAGCAAGAGTTTCAGTCATACATGATCAACCCTAGGACTTGTCAATCATGTTACAGCCCGTAGGCAGACAGTAAGTAAAGATGCAACCGAGCTAACACGTGCTCGTCGGCTAAACGCCTCAAAAGAATAATTTTATAAATAGAGTGGGAGGACAAAAGAAACCCACTCGTTGCCCTGGTTACGCCTGGTGGTCACCATCGGGCTGGAAGATAGGTAGATCCTCTGGTACTGCTCCGATATCTGGCCACACAAAACCAGCTGGGTCAGACCCCAGAAAGAGCAAGTGCCACAAAGGAGGCTTCACTTAGGAACTAAAACCAGCATATCACAAATAAATAGTAAAGGTAATTTAAGATAGTGATAATAACTGAGATAACAAATATATATTGAACCCGGAGAAACCATTCAAGTAGCCAGACTGCAACCCTTAAACCAAACAAGGACCGGGGTTGCAATCCTTCGCCTGAATAGAAACCCGCCTCAATTACTATTGATAAGGTAACAAGACAATAAACGAAGAGAGGACGCAGAACTGCTCCGAAAGCCAGGTTACAACCCTTAAACCAAACAAGGACCGGGGTTGTAACCCTTCGCCTGAACAGAACTGGACCCCTGATCTTTATTGTTAAGGCCAGTATAAATAATTATGGTATTGAAGTAAAGGTAAAACATGACGAGCATGACAGGGGGTTACAATAAGACAATAAACGAAGAGAGGACACAGAACTGCTCCGGGGGCCAGGTTACAACCCTTAAACCAAACAAGGACCGGGGTTGTAACCCTTCGCCTGAACAGAACTGGACCCCTGATCTTTATTGTTAAGGCGGGCACAATAAGCAGGACGATATATGATAAGATAACCATGGAACTATTCAGATAGCCAAGTTACAACCCTTAAACCAAACAAGGACCGGGATTGTAACCCTTCATCTGAACAGAACTTGGTATCCCATCATTTATCGATACAAGAAATCATGTCCTGATACAATCTTGTACAGGATCAGGATAAGACTAAGCTGGAATAAACTTCATCCAATCAATCACGGCCAATCAAGAGTACGGCTTGATACTTTTAACTAACTAGGGTTATCACATGCCTAGTTACTAGCAAGATGCAATGAGATTATCCCAACAGCCACAAGCCCTGCAGACCATCCGGTTATCCGGGTCGAATGTCCGTTTATGAAGGGTGCACCACATGACTGTGTGCTGAAAATGTGCCCTACTCGTCGGTAGGCTACAAGTCCACTTAATGCGCCCAGATAACGGGATTGCCTGTAGCTGGGAATCTCTTCATGACTACTGAATCATTCTAGTTAATTAGCCTTAGTCAATTTCAGTAGGTAACCCTGACCGTGGTACTCAGGGATCCCCATCCTAGACATGATGCAAGACAGTACCAGTTTATTTGTACAAACGCAATCGCCCACGGTGTCCAGGTCAGTCATACTTGTCATGTCAGGCTAGCTGTCATAACAGCATGTCGAGACATATCATGCCAGTTTACTTGTCAAGAGTGCGCCACAGTGGACCACTATCGTGTTCTATTCTCACATTATCATGAATGAGAAAGATTGTATAAAATAACTAATAACATATTCTTGAAGCCAAGGAAAAGATCTACAACTTTCATGTTTGAGTTTTTCAAGATTCTAGCTATAAAACAACTTAAACAGGCAAAAACAGTAAATTCCTGCACGAATCGACGCATGGGATTCCTGCACGAATCGGCGCATGAGATTTCTGCACGAACCGGCGCATGGGATTCCTGCACCAATCGGCGCATGGGATTCCTGCACCAATCGGCGCATGGGATTCCTGCACAAATCGGCGCATGAGATTCCTGCACAAATCGGCGCATGAGATTCCTGCGCGAATCGGCGCATGGGATTCCTGCACCAATCGGCGCATAGGATTCCTGCGCAATCGGCGCATGGGATTCCTGCACCAATCGGCGTATGGGATTCCTGCGCAATCGGCGCATGGGATTCCTGCACCAATCGGCGCATGAGATTCCTGCGCAATCGGCGCATGGGATTCCTGCACCAATCGGCGCATGGGATTCCTGCGCAATCGGTGCATGGGATTCCTGCACCAATCGGCGCATGAGAAACTCACGTTGCGTCTTCAATACATGCGCGTAAGAAACCTACGCGCATGACATGCTCGGAGTTAAGGAATGCGTTGCCGGAACTTCACGGCGCATGGCCTCCCGGCGCATGGCCTCCCGGGCGCATGAGGTTCCCGGCGCATGGGATTCATCGTCCCCAAACAGCAAGTTCAGCCATGAAAGTTCTGAAAACTTGTAATGGCCATAACTTACTCATCCGGAGTCGAAATCAAGCGAAACAAAAGCCAAAACTGAATGAAATTGAATTCTCTACAACATAGAACCATTAGTTTTAAAAAAAATAACCAAGTTTTAGAGATCAAAACCAAGAAAACTAAACAAAAGGAACTTAAAACTTAGATCTACAAAAATATAACCATCAAAACCGAAAACTTCCAGTTCTAAAGAGGCTTAGAATCTAGTAAGGAAGAGAATGGAACAATAAAACATGAGATCCATCATGAAGCAAGTTTGCACTTGCCTAAGCTCTCTCTCTCTCTCTCTCTCTCTCCTTCCTGGTAGGTGTAGAAGTAAATGTGGAGAAGAAGAAGAATAATGAAGAGAGAGAAAGAGGAGGGGTTAATAAATAGGGATGGTGGTGGTAGGTAGGTGTTCTACCCTTGGTTCATGATGAACCAAGGCAACCCAAGCCTAGCCGAACCAACCCAAAACAAACCGAGCCAAGCCAAGAGATATGCAATAAAAAAAAAAATACGTACACGTATTCCAAGATACGTAATACGAACTACATGCATTACATATGGTGTTTATGATGGTGGTGGTGAAGTGAGGATGATGATGGTGATGAGGAAGGGAGGAGGAGAGGGAGGAGCTCGGGCATGGAGGTGGGGAGTTCGGCAGCGAGGGGGGGTCGCTGTGGTGCATGGGAGTGGTGTGTGTGTGGTTTGTTTAGAGGAGAGAGAAAGGGAGTTGCTTTGTGTGTGTGTGGTTTGTATATTAATATATAGGAAGAGAGAGAGTGTAGGATAGAGAGATATTTGAGGGGGGAAGGAGAGAGAGAAGTCGGCCAGGGGGGTGCTGTGAGCTGGTATGGGGAGTGAGGGGGAGTGTAGGTGTAAAGGGAGAGAGAGAGATATGTATGTTTATATATATATATATATATATATATATATATATATATATATATATATATATATATATATATATAAAGAGAGATAGAGAGAGAAATAGTATAGAGAGAGGGGGGGTCGGCTAGGAATAGGAGGGGAAGGTGATGGCTGTGCTGTGAGGTGGAGAGGGGTGAGTGTGTATGTGTTTGTATTAATAAAGAGAGAGTGAGAGAGTTAGATATACATATATATATATATATATATATATATATATATATGTATATATATATATATATAGAATATATGTAAAGTGGAGAGAGAAAAATAAATATTTAAAATAGGGAAAAAATAGGGGAAATTATGTGATGTATTTGGGCAGTCGTGAGAGGATAACAGGGAGCTTGGGTTCAGGTTCGGTCGAGCCGGGTCGGGTCAAAATCGAACCGGAGGCAATATTCGAATTAAAAATAGGGATTTATAATCACGGGAAAATAAATAATATGCGGGGACTCCAATAAATGGGACACAAGCGTCATGTGGGTAGTAGGCTTCATGTGGGCCACGTCCATACTTTGGGTCGGCTAGGTTGGGTCGATGTCGGGTCCCGAAATTAAATTGAAAAATAAATCAGGTTTTACGGTAGAAAATAAATCGGCCTAAATTGACCCGGAAGTTGTGCGAAGAAAATGAAGCACAAAATGAAGTGTCTGAGTGGGACACGAAGGTCATGGGTGAAGAGCGTCTCGAGTAGATTATTTATGAGAAGTTGGTTCTGAGAAAACGACTGGTCTGGTGCTCCTAAATTAAAAGTCACGGCAACGTGTAAACGACGATCAAAAATAAAAGTGGGAATAATTATTGAATGATTAATCGGTCTAAGTTGACCCGAACTTGCGCGATACAAAAAGAGCACAAGGGAACGAGTTCAAGTGGGACACGATATATCAACAGGAAGATAATCTTGCCTACTTCAAAACCCATGAAGAGAGTTTACAGAGATTGGTATCCCTGACGCTCCAAAAGTCAAAGTTACGGAAAGGCACATAAATGATCAAAACAATTAAATAAATAAAATATTTATCGATAATAATTCATTCAGAAAAATAAAATAAACCCTGAAATTCAGGGGGCTTACATCCTACCCACCTTACAAAAATTTCGTCCTCGAAATTAAAAATCATCCAACCGGTCAAACTATAACATGTAGCTGCTCTGGCTACGATACTCAATCTGCTATCCTTGTAATCATCTCTTTTGTTTCTCCTACAAACTTTTTGGTTCCGGTTCAACTAAGTCCTTCTATCATAAACTTCGTCATACATCCTTTAGAATCTTCCATACTAACATGAAACATTTATGTATACCCTAAACTATAGGTCATTCTCCGGGTATGTCTATAAGCCTATAATGCTTAATCATCAATCATATTTCCAACCTTAATTGTAAATACTGGATTTCCTTATCGTATCCTAAGTATCCATATTCTATCAATCCACAGTTCTTTAGCATCATTTGTCGTCAATCTTTTCCTACAGCTTCTCCTTGAAATCATACTTTCAATTCTTATTCTTGGCGTAGAGCCTCTTTCTTTTTACTCAACAAGTCCTCCGAATATAAATTCTCGATTTCAAAACTCCCGATTTATTAATTACCAATGTACATATGTCTTTGTCTTGTTCCATGTCTTTTTAACTGATATTTTCCCGATATTGTACGCAATATCATATCTCATTCTAACTTATTCTATATCAATCCACATATCGATCTACCCTCCAATCACATGTAATTAGCTATAGATAGCCAACTAAAATTCTACAAATGCTAAATCCTCAAACTGCTAAGCACAAGATTCTAATCCTCAATCCATTAGTCACAACAATATAATATCTTATAATTCCATCTTAGATACCCTATCATCAAGTCATACTATCAATACAATCGTTCTTAATGGTTTCCAAGTCTACTACAGTCAGTCACCCATACTTGTCCTATAAGCTTAATCTAACCAATCCCTAGGAAAAGTATTTATCACAATCATAAAATACATTTATAGTTATACTACAGGATCAGTCAACAAGGTTTGGCTATTTCGGTCGCCTATGAAGCAGAAGGTAATAATGCCTAAGACTGGGTTAAGCAATCCATAACAGTGTCCAAACAAGTTAAAGGTCAAGCAAGACAGAAAAGTTTACCGGAATATCTCCAAGAATGGTATGAAGACAACGGGACACATAACGAAAAGAATTACCCAAGAGGTTAACAAAGAAGAGTTTAGTCAAGTCATAGGAAAGATGGAACACAATAATAATTATGTCCAAAAGATAACATGAAAGCAATCATGTTGGAGAGTCCTAGAGAGCCTATAATCCTAGTTGCAGATGTAGATAGAACGGAGTTAATCAAGACGGAGAAGAATGATGATAAGAATTTATTCTTGCTCATTCGGTCATAACAAAGTGAACCAAGTTGAGATATGATCTGATAACCATACACGTCTTCCTGAAATCATGTTGCCAGAATTCTTGCCACACCAGTAAGCTTAGATGCAATAAACGATAGAGTCATAACTAAGGTATACTCCCTAAAATCATATTATCTAGAATCCTCGCCACGCCAACCGGTATGGCTGCGAGAAAATCTAAATTCCATAACTAGGATAAGTATATCCGAAATAAGGCTCTATGTTTTTGTCATACCAGCTAATATGGCTGCGATAAATTCTAAACTCCATAACTAAAGCAGACGTTTACCTTATCAGGATATATCATAATTCAATCCACAAAATTTATCATGATGCAAGATCAAAGTTAACAACAAAATCAGAAATTAAATTCAACAACGAATTTAAAGGAGGGTAAATGGAAACAAGTGGAAATGGACTTCTAGGTAAGATTAGAGTGAGATTAGAGTGAGATCCTCAGGGGTCATCCCAAGGGTACAAACTTGGTCTAAATTGACCCACTGAAATACAAATAAGAGGCTAATTATAGCTAACGGTCCTATGCTGTGACGAGTTTTCCTATGTTGTACTCCTAGAAATCCTCTAAGTGTTCTAAATATTATTCCTAGTGTTATCAAGTTGTCCTAGATCCTAACTGTAGGCATGCTTGGTACAATAACGTAACCAAACAACTTAAGTCTGGACCTGCATGGGCCACCAAAAAAACATGTCACGACCCGTTACCCAAATTGTTGGGTCGGGCCGAGCCATGTCCAGCCTACGCTTGTTAAAGCGTAGTAAGCTGTTCTAAGAATAGACAATAAAGGATCTAAGCTACTAACAGTTCTAAAATCACATTTAAATGTTCATCACAACACATCATCTATAAGCGAAGGTAAACAAACACAGATTTAATAATACATAACCAAAGTATCTAACTGGAGACAAAGACCAGTATCCAAATATAAGAACAGACAAAGTCTAAGTCTACTAAACACATGAAAGATAACTAAGCAAGGTTCCCCGCTGGAGCCTCTTCTGGAGCTAAGGCTAGGTCCATGGTAAGTAGGGCATGTATCCTCAGGACTATCATCTGTAATATTTTCAACAGGTCCAATCAGGACAGGAACGAGTACAACCCATCTAGAAAACCCAAGTAAATAACAGAGAACTCTAAAGCAGTTATAGACAGTTTTATTGATGAACATGGTAGTTTATATTCAGGTGATGGTATAGAGAAACAGTTAAGATACAAGAAAAGAAAGGTAACTAAACAAGAGAAGAATCATGGCAATGATGACGGTAATAAAAGCTAACTGAACTAGAATAACATGTATGAGTCCAGATAGTACAATATAAGTCTAATGTAATCCCAGTGTGAGTCCAGTCCATATAATCCGATACTAGATGATTTTCGGTACAAGATGAGTCCAACAGTGATCAATGAATCCAGGGTGAGTCCAACTATGATCTAACAGTGTGTTTTAAAATACCGAGGTCGACATACAAACGGCTGTAGGTATCAGGCACATCTCTCACTGATCAGGCAAGAGATGGCTATGCTTCCGGTAGATTCCTGTGGAAGATTCCGGATTTGGGGTATGTCTACATGTCTTACTCAATATTTCCCCACCCAGCAAGTGAATCCAGTATAAGACACAAGAATCGAGATGAGTCCGGCCAATACATGATGATTCCAAAAATGATTCCGGAATGATACCAATGACTCCAGTAATAGAGGTCAGCAAGTAAGGTATGTGTCGCATACATGAATCCAGAAATATCCATACATATTAATACAGAGAATCACATAGAACTAACTAGAACTGAAATACAGTAATTGACAAATAAATGAAAGAACTATCAGAGAATGTACTCGCCTGATACTCTGTAAAGAGTAGTGTAATATCATATGTCTGTACCAGGGTCATACTGTCCTAAAATAGAGTAATACAGTTATGACATGTCCAAAATGAAAGTAAACGAAAGAACTAATACAATCTATATGATTTCTAAGCCAATCTAGGTCAAAGTCAACTCTAATCAAACATTTTAGTCAAACTAGTCAAGTGGGGACCTAGCATAAAAAGTCTAATGTGGAGTGTCACTATACACAAACTAACTACCTAGGATCTTTGCACTAGTGCGGGGTGAGGTCCAATACGTCTATAACTCAAAACAACACAAAATATTAAAAGTCGTAACTATTCAATAAATAAATCAAACTGTACATTGAGTTCTAACAATTTTTGAGATAGACAAAAAGATCAATATTATATAAAATAAAGTACCAAAATGATCCTTGTTAATTATAAAAATTTATACTAATTTTTTTGGAATTTATAAACCCTCATAGATATTTATTAAAAATCAGCAAAAACATGTATCCTGAAAATGAGTTCTGTTTTCCCATTTTTATAAAATACCAAAAGTACTTATTAAATACTAGAAAAATTATAATAAATTAGCTAAATTAATATAGTATTTAAATACAATTTTTTTTCAGATTTTTACAGAAATTAAAATATATATAAAAATTCAAAAACAGAAAGTAACAATTTTTGGAAAAATAATTAATTACAATTTAAGGATAATTCAAAATCGAAATCTACAGATGTTGTCGGATGATAAAATAAATATCACCAACGTGTCCAGAACGGTCAAATCAGCTAGGATAGCCTACCCATAAGTCCAATTTGGACACATGGGCAAAACGGTAATTTCAGATCAAAATGATGTCCACCGTTGGACACACTTTGCACCGAAAAGCGTGTCGAGATAGAAGTCTACAAAACCTAGCAAATTATATGTTCACGAATTCAGAATGATGATACGAGCCCAACGGTATGTCCGAAATGGAATTCCGATGTGCCGATCTCAAAATGATACGTTGACGCGGACACTTGGAATCCAGTTTGCACCGAAATGCGTGCCGGAGCAAATGTCTTCAAAACTCAGCAAATTATATGTCAACGAGTCCAGAATGACGATACGAACTCAACGGTATATCCAGAACTGGATTTCGATGAGCCGATCTCAAAGTGACCCGTTGACTCGAAAAGTGGGACCCGCTTTGCACCGAAATGCGTGCCAGGGTCCACATTCTCCAAATCAAACAAATTTTATATGAAAACAAGCCAGAACGACGCCACGAGTCTACTGGTGGTGTCAAAAATTGAATCCGGAGTCCCGGGTTCAAAAATGGAATTTTACAAGTGCAAATTAAAGAATTCGGACGGCCAACTTTGGCGTCGAATTCAACCAACCAAACGTGCTTATAATGAAATGAAACCTAAAGGAGGCAGGAAGAGGGTTATACCAGCTGAGCACAGGAACTGGAAGCGCGCCAACCAGAGCTGCGACAGCGAATTTACGAGCTGAGGAAGTTGGCCTCACGAAACTGTCCAAAAACAGTTCAATTTAAAACGTCAACTTGGTGGCCAGTTTTGAGGTATCAAATGACGTAATTAACGGACAAAAATTGACAGGAGTGAAGATGGATATACCGAGATTGCGACGGAGCAAAGAAATTGCCGATCCAACGGTCGGATCTCCCAGAAAACACGCGCGAACTTGCTGCGACGGAGCGCACTTTCTGAGTTCAAAACGCGCGCGTCACGACGGGATTTCGTTCAAAACGCACGAATAGGCTATTCGACGCGTTGGAGAAGCGGGCGGTGGCCAGGAGGAGTTCGCCTGAGGCTCGCGCACGGCCGGGGGGGGGGGCTCGTCGGCGGCGGCGGCCGGCCGCGGTGGCGCGCGCAGCGCGCGCGGCTGCTTCGTGCAGCTGCTGCCGCAGTTGTTCTTGCCGCGCTGCTGTCGCTGCTCACGCGCGGGGGGGGGGGGGGGGGGTGGCTAGGCCGACCACGGTGGTGGCGCTATCGCCGGTGGCGGCGGAGGCCGTGGCGGCGGGCGGCGGGTGGAAGTAGTGGCAGGTGGTGGAGGTGTTTTGATGGTGGTGGTGATGGTATTTATGATGGTGGTGGTGAAGTGAGGATGATGATGGTGATGAGGAAGGGAGGAGGAGAGGGAGGAGCTCGGGCATGGAGGTGGGTAGTTCGGCAGTGAGGGGGGGTCGGCTGTGGTGCATGGGAGTGGTGTGTGTGTGGTTTGTTTAGAGGAGAGAGAAAGGGAGTTGCTTTGTGTGTGTGTGGTTTGTATATTAATATATAGGAAGAGGGAGAGTGTAGGATAGAGAGATATTTGAGGGGGGAAGGAGAGAGAGAAGTCGGCTAGGGGGGTGCTGTGAGGTGGTATAGGGAGTGAGGGGGAGTGTAGGTGTAAAGGGAGAGAGAGATATGTATGTTTATATATATATATATATATATATATATATATATAAAAATATATATATATATATATATATATATATATATATATAAAAAAAAATATATATATATATATATAAAGAGAGATAGAGAGAGAAATAGTATAGAGAGAGGGGGGTCGGCTAGGAATAGGAGGGGAAGGGAGGGGAAGGTGATGGCTGTGCTGTGAGGTGGAGAGGGGTGAGTGTGTATGTGTTTGTATTAATAAAGAGAGAGTGATATATATATATATATATATATATATATATATATATATATATATATATATATATATATATGTAAAGTGGAGAGAGAAAAATAAATATTTAAAATAGGGAAAAAAATAGGGGAAATTATGTGATATATTTGGGCAGTCGTGAGAGGACAACAGGGAGCTTGGGTTCGGGTTCGGTCGAGCCGGGTCGGGTCAAAATCGAACCGGGGGCAATATTCGAATTAAAAATAGGGATTTATAATCACGGGAAAATAAATAATATGCGGGGACTCCAATAAATGGGACACAAGCGTCATGTGGGTAGTAGGCTTCATGTGGGCCACGTCCATACTTTGGGTCGGCTAGGTTAGGTCGATGTCGGGTCCCGAAATTAAATTGGAAAATAAATCAGGTTTCACGGTAGAAAATAAATCGGCCTAAATTGACCCGGAAGTTGTGCGAAGAAAATAAAGCACAAAATGGAGTGTCTGAGTGGGACACGAAGGTCATGGGTGAAGAGCGTCTCGAGTAGATCATTTATGAGAAGTTGGTTCTGAGAAAACGACTGGTCTGGTGCTCCTAAATTAAAAGTCACGGCAACGTGTAAACGACGATCAAAAATAAAAGTGGGAATAATTATTGAATGATTAATCGGTCTAAGTTGACCCGAACTTGCGCGATACAAAAAGAGCACAAGGGAACGAGTTCAAGTGGGACACGATATATCAACAGGAAGATAATCTTGCCTACTTCAAAACCCATGAAGAGAGTTTACAGAGATTGGTATCCCTGACGCTCCAGAAGTCAAAGTTACGGAAAGGCACATAAATGATCAAAACAATTAAATAAATAAAATATTTATCGATAATAATTCATTCAGAAAAATAAAAATAAACCCTGAAATTCAGGAGGCTTACACTTACTTTCCCACTCGTTTTGTTACTTACTTTATACTTTGCCGTTTGGCACTGACATGTTAGTCGGATCGTCTTGTGCTTACTTTTACATAATTGTAACTAAGTCAGGTTGCAGCTGATAAACAATTGTGTATACCTTGCTACATCATCTGGCTATATTTTGTAAAGCCAGATGTCAAGAACATTTTGACTGAGCGTTTGGGACGCCTTACTGCTTTATCTTACATGTTCTCTATTACTGTTTCTTGTTTGAATGATTGAGACAATAGATGTGAAGTGCTCATAGTGAGACTTTCATGTAGTATGCACCCCCTTGTCTTTTTAGACAGCATTGATCGTATTATACGGTATTCATCTGTAACACCCAGTTTTCTGAAATTGGGGTATTTTTGAAATTTTTTTATTTTTATTATTTATTAATGGTGTTTTAGTCATGATATGATTTTTGGTGATTTTAGTTAATTTAAAACTATTTTTCTAAGTCATGGCTTATGACTTTGTGATTTTACTAGTATAACCCTAGTGTAAACCCTAGAGATTTCATAACCTAGAGACTAACCATGACCATGTAAGCCTAACCATGTGATTAGGATATCAAATTACCACTTTTTAGTCAAAAGTGTATTTTGGTAATTTATTAGAATTTATTTGGATTTATGTAAATTATTATTATTTAATTAGTTGATTAGTGTCATGTTAGCTCCTAACCTAGTTTAGCACTAATCTAGAGGTTTGCAACTAACCTAGAAGACTAAGTAGAGGATGTTAGCTTTATGTAGAAATATATAGGTTTGATAATATCTAGATATTTTACTTTTAGATATTTTAGAAACCTAGAAATATCTATCCCCTTAGTCAAAGACTTAGGAGCTAAGTTAGTAAGGTGGATGAACCCTAAATATCTACCCCTACCCTACCCATGGCAGCCCAACCCTACCCCCTTCCATATAAACACACACCCCTTCATTCACACCTCATTTTCATTACACCTAAAAACTAGTTTTTCCCTCAACTTCAACCTTCCACAATTTAACCATTTCAACACCAAATTGAGCCTAGTTTCTTGCATTGGAACCCCCTACACTAGAGGATACCAATTGTGGCTTGCTAGCAAGGAATTGTGGAGCTTTGGACATTAGGAGTTGAAGGAGGATTTCATTCAAAAAGGCCTATTATTAAGGATTTTGCACTCATAGGTAAATATCCCCAAACCTTGTTAATATTGTGTTTTCTCTTCATAATTGCATGCATATAGGTAAATCCTAACTGTGGGTCAAGTTTGGTAGAAAATAGGTTTGGTTTGGTGTCCGTATCAGACACGTATCTGTGTTTAAATTGTAGTGTTTGGTGAAATACCACTTAGGAATAAAAGTTGTTTTCCAAAACAAAATACATTTTTGGGTATCCCTAGACATCCTGAATCCAAAACCCTAGGACTGAGCACGTTATCGTGTCGTGTCCGTGTCCAAAACGGACACCAATACACTGTACACACACCTACACTATGTCCTGCTGCTCGAGCCCCATTTCTCACTGTACACGACACTTCGACACACCAAATTTGGTTGACACGAAGGGGCCATGACTGACATGTCAGCCCCCAAGTGCCATGTTACCTCGTGTCATGTCGGACGAAAAATTCGACACGCACTGACCGCACACTACACTGCACACAGTGTTAAACACGCACTGACACGGCCTTCGTGTCGTGTCTAGACACGACGTAGACACAAAGTCTCAGGCCTAAACCCTAGCCCTAGACCTAGGCTACACACTGACATGAGCACGAGGTGTCTGGGTGCACAGATTGTGTCCTAGGCCCCTCGACACGCGTGCACGACGCAGCACGACACTGCGTGCGGCTCCCCTGCTGCTGCACATCTCGTGCTCGCTGCACGTGACACGTGGACACGTGCCACTTGGCACGGAGGTGGGGGCAACCTCTGGCAAACTCCCCCTCGAGTTTTGTGACCCTACGTGTCGTATCGGACACGTAGTTAGCTCTACACTGATTCGTGCACTGTACTAACACGTACACAGACCCTCACTGATACGACCTTATAACTCGGACACGAAGACACTTGGACACGTTTCAGGCTGTGGGACACCTAGACCAACCCTAGGCGAACCTACACACGTGTGCACGAGACACATGGACACGTGTGTCGTGCCCTACACGCGTATGCATCTCTGCACGACGCTGTGACACTATGGTGTCTGGAATTTACCCGATTGGGGTTTTTCACTCCTGGACACGCCGTATCGTGTCGTGGTGGACTCCCATGGACAGCTACGACACGTACACACCTAGGGGCACGATTACCAACCCTTGGTTTTAGGTTTTAGTTGGGTTTAGATCGATTTTGGGTGGTTACCTATGGGTTCAGTTATGAACAGTAATTCTTGGGGGTTTTTCCGTATTTAAAACGAATTTCAAATTGATTTTTGTGTGTATATATACGTATATTTGTGTATATATATACTGTATATGTATGTATATATGTATGTGTGTGTGTATGTGAGTATGTGAGTGTATATATGTGTGTGTAGGTATAGATATAGGTATGTATGTATATATGTATATATATGCATATATGTATGTGTGTGTTGTGTTCCCATTTCTCAGTTTTCCTGAGATAAACCCCCCCTTCCCTGTCACAGTCCACACACACCTAACCCTAACCCTCACACCCTCACACCCTCACACTCTCACTCTCCTTTCACTCTCTCTCTCTACCTATATATGTATATATGTTATGTATGTGTATATATATATATATGTTATGTATATATATATATATATATATATATATATATATATATATATATATATATATATATATATATATATATATATATATATATATTTTTTTTTTTTTTTTTTTTTATATATATATATATACCCATTCACATATATATAATACCCTTATATATATATATATAATATATATATATATATATATATATATATATATATATATATATATATATATATATATATATATATATATATGTTATATATATATAAGGGTATTATATATATGTGAATGGGTTATGTGAATGGGTATATGTGAATGGGTATATATATATATATATGTGAATGGGTATATATATGTGAATGGGTATATATATATATATATATATATATATATATATTATGGTATTATAGACATATAGTTGACTATATATTAGATATGTAAACATATATGTTATAGACTTGATGTCTTAGCCTATGGCCTATGTATATAGGTAATGTATATATGTCATAGTGCCCTAAGATTACTAGCCTATGGTCAGTAGCAAGTTAGAATTGACCAATAGGCTTAGTAGACCTAGTTTGACTAAATGGTTGGCCCTTGTTGACCATTGTTGACCAAAGTCAACTATAGGTCAACCTTGACCTAGAATGGACTTGGATGGGTATAGAAGGGACTATTTGACTAAGATTGAGTAAACCCTAGACTATTAGCTAGCTATTTGAGTTTGACCTATATGTGAGTGCCCTAAGTATATAAGGGTATTTGTGTGACTTGGGTTATATGGATAGTTACATGTCAATTAAGATATGTATGGGGTTAAGTGAGATACTTAGAGTTGAGTCATGACTTGAGATTGGAATATGGGATTAGCTTGATTACAGGATTAAGGTTGGTATTGTGCTATATATATTTTGTGTGATATACTTGTATAGGAGATTGGTTATGCCTTAGCTTTGTGGTATAGAATCCTTGGTATCCTAAGACATGATGGCCTATGTTTGGTTTTGAGTTAGCCTTATAGAGTTTGACTTAGATAGTTGACCATTGACCTAATTACCTTATTGACTAGTCTATGATTAACCAAAACCTTAGTTAGTCTAAGATTGACCTAGCTTGACCATATTGACTAGTAATTGACTAGTCTGACCATTGTTAACTAAACCCTAGATAACTTGACTAATTTGGCTAGAATGTTTGACCAAGAGTTGACTTTAACCTAGATTAGACTTGTTTAACCTTGTTTGACCTTGTATGACTTAGTTTAACTTCTTGTGACCTAGTATGACTTGATTTGACTTAGTTTGACTGTAGTGTTGACTGAGTTTGACTTTGACCTAGATTGACTTAGAATTCATATAGATTGCATTGTAGATTTCATTTACCTTCATTTTGGACATGTCATAACTGTATTGCTCTATTTTAGGACATTGTGACCCTGGTACAGACATCTGATATTACACTACTCTTTTCAGAGTATCAGGCGAGTACATTCTCTGATAGTTCTCTCATTTATTTGTCAATTACTGTATTTCAGTTCTAGTTAGTTCTATGTGATTCTCTGTATCAACACGTACGGATATTTTTGGATTCATGTATCGACACATACCTTACTTGCTGGCCTCTATTACTGGAGTCATTGGTATCATTCCGGAATCATTTCTGGAATCATCATGTATTGGCCAGACTCATCTCGATTCTTTTGTCGATTTTGGATTCACTTGCTGGGCGGGGAAATATTGAGTAAGACATGTAGACATACCCCAAATCCGGAATCTTCCACTGGAATCTACCGAAAGCATAGCCATCTCTTGCCTGATCAGTGAGAGATGTGCCTGATACCTACAGCCGTTTACATGTCGACCTCGGTATTTTAAAACACACTGTTAGATCATAGTTGGACTCACCCTGGATTCATTGATCACTGTTGGACTCGTCTTGTACCGAAAATCATCTGGTATCGAATTATATGGACTGGACTCACACTGGAAATACATTAGACTTATATCGTACTGTCTGGACTCATACATGTTATTCTAATTCAGTTAGCTTTTATTACAGTCTTTATTGCCATGAATCTTCTCTTGTTTTAGTTACCTTTCTTTTCTTGTATCTTACTGTTTCTCTATGCCATCATTACCTGTATAAAACTGCCATGCTCATCAATAAAACTGTCTATAACTGCTTTATAGTTCTTTGTCATTTACTTGGGTTTTTCTAGATGAGTTGTACTCGTTCCCATCCTGATTGGACCTGTTGAAAATATTACAGATGATAATCCTGAAGACACATGCCATACTTACCATGGACCTGGCGAGGGATTAGCTACCTTTGGTTCCGACTCTCAGGAGTGATTCAGGAGATTAGCTAGTAGACTACTTTAGTTTTCATGTTTTGGCTTGTTGTATTAAAGTTAAGATATTGAGTTTGTATTAAGTTTGTTTGAGATGATATTGTATTATTTTAGTAGTTAGTTGTTGTTGTCTTTAATTCCTTAGATATAACTTCTGTGTTTTCTTATCGTGTTTTAGACTGTGTTTGAGTATATCATACCCTTTACTTGTCCTCCATTCGGAGCTGATATCTGGACAAGTACTTTTTATACACTGCATGAGATTAGTTAGCAACCTAGGACAGCTTACTACCGCCGACACTGCGGCGTAGGCTGGACGTATCCACTTCTCGTGCCCCTATACAGGGTGCGGGTCATGACACATTTTTAGTGGTGCCCCCATGCAGGTCTCGAGACTAAATTGTTTGGTTACGTTATTGTACCAAGCATGCCTGCAATTAGGAGCTTAAGATAATTAGACAACATTAGGAATGACGCTTAGAACACTTAGAGGAATACTAGGATTGCAACATAGGAAATACATCACATGCTTGTTATTATAATTAGATTTTCTTGTCTATGATTGTTTTGCTTTAAAGAGTCCTTATAAGTCCTTTTTATTGTAATTAGATGGTGCTTACTCGTTAATCCCGGTATGTCTCACCTGAGAATGGCACGTTCCCCATCCAGTCAGCTGACCAGTTAACTGATACACCTCCACCTACCACATTCCCCCACTCCACAGATCCACAAATTCAGATGCCTCCACCACCTTCCACATCACAGGCCCAGCAGGACCCAATACTTCCACCACCCCCTATCACTATACCTACCCAGGCTTCCGTCACACTCGACGGAAACCAGCTGCTCACTCTGATCTAAGGGTTCCTAGCAACCCATCAGGAGCAGACCACCCTACTCCGTCAGAGCATAGAGCATTCTGAGGAACGTACCGTGGTCCCACCATCTGTAGAGCCGCGACAGAGAGCGGGGACGATCAAGGACTTCATGGGTCTGAATCCCAAGGAGTTCTTAGGGACTGAGGGCATAGTAGTAGCAGATGACTGGTTAGATTCGGTAGAGAGGAAGCTCATTGGAGTTAGGATGCCGGATAACCTCCAAGTCGAGGCATCGGGATTCCTGCTGATAGATTTGGCAGGAGTTTGGTTCCGGAATGAGCCATTATTCGCGAGAGGGGGAGCCACTTGGGATCAGTTCAAGACCCAGTTCAAGAAAAAATTCTTCTCGACCACCGCTAGGGTAGCCATGGGGCTACGATTCCAGAACATCCAGCAGGGGACCCGTTCTGTCGACGAGTATGCGGCAGAGTTTAGTCGCCTGAGCCGTTTCGCTCCTAGTTTGGTTGATGACCCTGAGGAGATGACGCGTAGGTTTTGCCATGGTCTAGTTCCAGACATTGGCATTCTTATAGTGGCGAACGGTATGACTGACTACTACCAGAGCTTAGAGTTAGCCCGGAGTATCGAGGAGCGTCTTCTGTCTTGCAAGAGGCCGGTTTCTGTACACATTGAAGGACCCTACAAGCGTCAGGCTTTCCAGCAGAAAGTGCCGACGCTACACCAGCAGACATACCATCCTCCCACACCACATCATTCGACCCCGCCAGTTAGAGCCCCGGGACCCCGACAGCAGAGGCCATTTCAGCAGGTGCAGCATCAGTATCGGGGTCAGGACCCGAAGATGATCAGTTGTTCATACTGCAGGAAGCAGGGACACATCAGGGAGCAGTGTAGGAAGAGGCTGAAGGTTTGCTATACCTGTGGGTCAGATACCCACCAGAAGATGGATTGTCCTGTTGCACCTCCTTATAAGGGTGCTAGGCCACCTGTAGCTCAGTACCAGAGGGGTAGAGTTTTTGCGATGACGGTCGAGGAGACCAACGCTGCAGGTGACGGGTTAGCAGGTTTGTCTTTTCTGTCCTTCCTTTCCCATCTTGTTGTATGATTCCATTAGTACCTGTCAGGATATGCTTGTGATGTGCTAGATAGTGTAGTTACCCTATTCGAGACTGTGGAATCACGACCAGTAGGACTATGACTGCATGTTATCTTTTGACTTTGATTGACTGGGGGTTTGACCTAGAAGGAGTACGACTATCTTAATTTCGAGGACAAAATTTTTCTAAGGAGGGTACTTGTAACACCCAGTTTTCTGAAATTGGGGTATTTTTGAAAAATTATTATTTTTATTTTTTATTAATGGTGTTTTAGTCATGATATGATTTTTGGTGATTTTAGTTAATTTAAAACTATTTTTCTAAGTCATGGCTTATGACTTTGTGATTTTACTAGTATAACCCTAGGGTAAAACCCTAGAGATTTCATAACCTAGAGACTAACCATGACCATGTAAGCCTAACCATGTGATTAGGATATCAAATTACCACTTTTTAGTCAAAAGGGTATTTTGGTAATTTATTAGAATTTATTTGGATTTATGTAAATTATTATTATTTAATTAGTTGATTAGTGTCATGTTAGCTCCTAACCTAGTTTAGCACTAATCTAGTGTCACGCCCCAGAACCAGAATACTGGACGGAGGTGGACACAGCCAGCTACGCAATCCCAAAGTACGTTAATACTCTGAAATCACGTATAAGCTGTCAAGACATGGGGGTTACTCTACAAGCCATCAGTCAATCCTATGGTTTAACAATCCTAGGTATCTCAATCACAGACAATTATACAAGAGCAAGGAGTACGATCATCATACATACTATTGTAAGGCATCCCGAACCATATATACATGAATGATCATGAAGCCAGTACCACAGATCTGAGGACTAGCTAGAGTATTAGTCGTACATGATAAGGACTAGCTATAGTCTAGAATACACATATCATGTTTATGTCCGTAGGCTACAATGTCAAGAAAAATACCAAAACACGAGCTAAACACGTGCTCGGGGCTAAACGTTACACGAGGAGAATTTACATATCAGTGGGAGGATGAAGAAGAAACCCACTGAGGCACTCTGGTGCTCCGGCTGGTCACCGTCGAGTAAATGGTGCGGTAGATCCTTCGGGCTCTTCTATTAGAACCTGGCCATGCAAAACTAGTGGGGTCAGACCCCAAATAGCAAGTACCACAAAGGAGGCCGAACTATGAACTTAAAACCAGCAATCATTAGCAATCAACAAGCAGATAAGTAAGGGAGGATCGAGATTTGTGCAGTACCAATGCACTTGTCCCAAACATAGGAAGACAGTAAGTAAAGCATCATTGAGCATAAAATAAACTGGAGAACATTTTAAATAAATATAACTGGGAAGGTGATATACGATGAGATAGCCATGGGACTATTCAGATAACCAGGTTACAACCCGTAAACCAAACAAGGACCGGGGTTGTAACCCTTCGTCTGAACAGAACTTGGTTTCTCCCACCATTTATCGGCAAGATAAAATAAGAAACCAGGACATGTAACAATCATGTACAAGATCAAGACAAGACTAGACAGACTGAACTCCATCCAACATTCACGGCCAAGCAATAAGTACGGCTTGATACTTTAACTAACTAGGGTTATCACAGGCCTAGTTACTAGCAAGATGCAGCGAGATTCTTCCAAGTCCAATTACCCGTTTGTTACTACCTGAGTGACCCCAGCAAAGAAAAGAAAAAAGATAGCATGATATAGCAGACACACTGTAGTAAGATACATATGTCCTAAGATACTACACTCGACGGCGGGCTGGAAGTGCGCTCATCTCGACGGATAGCAACAAATTCCATGTATATATATATAAGGCCGGGGTCAAAGGGACAACAGGTAACTGGGAAAGTCTCTCCATGAACTACTTGATCAATCTAGTCATTAACCTAGCCAGATTCAATATGAATTCCTGACCGTGGGAAATCAGGAATTCATGTCCTAGACATGATGCAAGACTTGACGGTAGCTTATACAAGCACATTCAATACAACACCCACGGTGTCAGGATACTAATTAATTCTTGTCAGGAGTGCGCCACGACGGGCCACTATCATTATCATTATTACTTATCAAGAGTGCGCCGCGACGGGCCACTATCAAGCATTGTCAGGGTACTTGTCAAGAGTGCACCACTACGGGTCACTGTCGTGTCATGCATAGCAGGTCAAGTTATCAGGTCAAGTTATCTTGTCAGGAGTGCACCACGGCGGGTCACTATCAAGTCATACATTTTATCAAGGAGGGAAGAAACTTGCAAAATTAAATAATAATATATATATAATATATATATATTCTTGAAGCCAAAGAGAAACTCTATAACTTTCATGTTGGGAGTGGGAAGAAATTCTGACCACAATCCAGGCAAATAAAACATTTAAACAATCAAAGTGGGACCCATGCGGTCCAAAAGTGGGAGAACAATTATGCGGTCATAGAGAGTGGGAGGCCACCCATGCGGCCAGAAAATAACAAAAAGGGGCCATGCGGCCAAGAATGGGTGGGAGGCCATGCGGCTCCAAAATTAAATGCCAGCAAGAAACATTTCCGCAATCAGAAAAGACAAAGAGAGTGGAACCCGTAATGAATGCAAGCTTCCACTTTACAAGCAAAACAATGGAAAAAGGGGCACGTGGCCAAATAATAAAATGATGACTGCCAGTAAAAGAGTGGCTCACGTGGCCAAAATATTATATAGTGGAGGAAGGGAACCTATGCGGCTCACATTAGATTCCATGCAAAAATACAACATGCAAGAAATAATAATATTTAATGGCCAAAGGCTATGCGGCTCTGCATCAAGCAATTGCTAATGCTATAAATGTCCATGCGGCTCACCCTCACAATTGCTTGCATAAAAATACAAAAGGCAACAAATATTAAATAATTCCTTATGCGGCTCCACTTGATTCATGTATTAACGGCAGCAAAAGACCAAGCCTTATGCGGCTTTCTCCCCAGGAAAGTAAAGAAAAGGTACATTAGGAAAAGACAAGCATTGCTTAAAAGGCATAAAGTGCATTGAATATAGGTTAAAATGCATAGAGTGTATTGTGTATGGACCATAATGCATATAATGCATGGAATAGGGGTGAGCATGCGGCTGGCATGCTCTTCATGCGGCTTCAAGGTTTTACATGCGGCTGAAATTAGAAGGTGCATTAAATGCATACTATTAAATGTTAAGGACCAAAATACAAAAAGGCATTTAAAGCACATAAAACCTTATGCGGCTAGCCTTTCCAAGGGATGGCCTTAAATGCATAACTATTGAAAGTTAAGGGCCAAAATGCAAAAAGAAGCATTTAAAGCACATGAATCAATGCTTCCCATGCATCCTGGAGCAAGGCTTTAAATAATATGTTTACAAAGTGCATTAAATGAATCATGATGCAAAGCATTTATTTAATGCTTCTAATGATGTATGCGGCTGTAAAGCATTACAGTTGATGCTTAAATGCTATGCGGCTTGGACAAGTATTGAATTAATGCTTTACATGCGGCTGGTGTTCAACAATACATAAAATGCAAATTCTCATGCGGCTGGCTTATAAATGCTATCATGTCAGGAAGCAATTAATGCTGCCACGCCCATGCGGTTAAGCAAGATTCCTGCGGCCAAACAATTGTAAGCCAGCAACAATTTGTTGCCAACTGAGGAGGAGTTCATAGAAAATACCATGGCTTCTCCACACCACCCACTTTCCCACAGGAGTCCAAATTTGGACTTCCATAGGTCAAAATGGGGTAGAACGAAATTCTTTACAACATGGAACTGTCAGTTATAAAAAATATACAAGTTTAACAGATCAAAACTTATGAAAACTGAAAGTACCACAAAGTTAGATCTACCACAATCTAGCCATCAAAATGGAAAACTCCAAGTTCTAAACATGCTTAGAATTTAACAATAAAGAGAATGGAACAAACGAAATTGAAATTGTCCAACATTCGGCAAGGTGTACTTGCCTTGGGCTGGAGGAAGAAGATGAAGATAGAAATAAAAATAATGGATGAGAGAGAGTGGTAGGTGGCTTATATAACAAGCTTAAGTTATCTCCACCATTCATTCCTCTCCACTCAATCTAATCCATACACCTCATCCATAAAGAACCAAACTAAACCAAACCAAGTCCAAGCCAAACCAAACCAAGTCAAAGTGGAACCGAACCAAATAAAACCAAATCCAAGTTAAACCAAGTCATGAAAATTCTACACTTAAGAAATTTTAAAATATCACACGAATCGAGAAATACGAAATACGGCTCAAATAAATACGTATCCGTATAAAATACTGATACAGTGAGACGGGTCTCACAACTCTCCACACCTTAAAAAAATTCTGTCCTCGGAATTTCCTGAGGCTAGTCGAGCAAGATAACAAAACAAAAGCTCCAGGAAACTCAACAATCTCAATAAATCAAGCATGGCAAGTAAGTAAGTAAAACAATCAGTAATGTAAATAAATGCATAAGCGGTAAATAAAGGCACAAGAACAAATACAATCATGATCAAGAAGGGCGGGAGGCATATGGATCAGTATGAATCCTGAGACAGTTGTGTAGAAACCAACGTCCTCGCTGACCTAAGCTGACTCCCAAAAATGGATAAGCCTCAAGGTAAGTCGGTACCAATGACTTAGTTCAAGACATGACTCTACCCAGGACGTGTCATCGTAATTGAAACAGATGCATGAACTTTATCACCTATCTCAAGATACGAAGACAGAAGCGACTGGCTGATCGGGATGGACTGACATCTCTGCCTGCATGCTGAGACTGATCCTCCATAACTGGCCTGGCTGAAGAATGTCGAGCTGCCCCCGGCAAAACACGAACAAGATAATCAGAAGGATCAAGAACAGTGCCCTTGAAAGTTGAAGGACACAAGATCAAATCATGGGAACAGGAATGATCAATGATCAAAACAAATATCAAGTCAAGTATCAGAGGTAGAGAATAATCCGAAGGAGATCAATAAGGATAATCGTGATTGAGATATCTAAACATGGTAACCCCCACAAATCTGAAAACTGAGACTCAGACCTGCATGGGCCACTACTAAAACCATGTCACGTCCCAGAACCAGAATACTGGACGGAGGCGGACACAGCTAGCTACGCAATCCCAAAGTACGTTAATACTCTGAAATCACGTATAAGCTGTCAAGATATGGGGGTTACTCTACAAGCCATCAGTCAATCCTATGGTTTAACAATCCTAGGTATCTCAATCACAGACAATTATACAAGAGCAAGGAGTACGATCATCATACATACAATAGTAAGGCGTCCCGAACCATATATACATGAATGATCATGAAACCAGTACCACAGATCTGAGGACTAGCTAGAGTATTAGTCGTACATGATAAGGACTAGCTATAGTCTAGAATACACATATCATGTTTATGCCCGTAGGCTACAATGTCAAGGAAAATACCAAAACACGAGCTAAACACGTGCTCGGGGCTAAACGTTACACGAGGAGAATTTACATATCAGTAGGAGGATGAAGAAGAAACCCACTGAGGCACTCTGGTGCTCCGGCTGGTCACCGTCGAGTAAATGGTGCGGTAGATCCTTCGGGCTCTTCTATTAGAACCTGGCCATGCAAAACCAGTGGGGTCAGACCCCAAATAGCAAGTACCACAAAGGAGGCCGAATTATGAACTTAAAACCAGCAATCATTAGCAATCAACAAGCAGATAAGTAAGGGAGGATCGAGATTTGTGCAGTACCAATGCACTTGTCCCAAACATAGGAAGACAGTAAGTAAAGCATCATTGAGCATAAAGTAAACTGGAGAACATGTTAAACAAATAGAACTGGGAAGGTGATATACGATGAGATAGCCATGGGACTATTCAGATAACCAGGTTACAACCCGTAAACCAAACAAGGACCGGGGTTGTAATCCTTCGTCTGAACAGAACTTGGTTTCTCCCACCATTTATCGGCAAGATAAAATAAGAAATCAGAACATGTAACAATCATGTACAAGATCAAGACAAGACTAGACAGACTGAACTCCATCCAACATTCACGGCCAAGCAATAAGTACGGCTTGATACTTTAACTAACTAGGGTTATCACAGGCCTAGTTACTAGCAAGATACAGCGAGATTCTTCCAAGTCCAATTACCCGTTTGTTACTACCTGAGTGACCCCAACAAAGAAAAGAAAAAAGATAGCATGATATAGCAGACACACTGTAGTAAGATACATGTGTCCTAAGGTACCACACTCGACGGTGGGCTGAAAGTGCGCTCATCTCGACGGATAGCAACAAATCCCATGTATATATATAAGGCCGGGGTCAAAGGGGCAACAGGTAACTGGGAAAGTCTCTCCATGAACTACTTGATCAATCTAGTCATTAACCTAGCCAGATTCAATATGAATTCCTGACCGTGGGAAATCAGGAATTCATGTCCTAGACATGATGCAAGACTTGACGGTAGCTTATACAAGCACATTCAATACAACACCCACGGTGTCAGGATACTAATTAATTCTTGTCATGAGTGCGCCACGACGGGCCACTATCATTATCATTATTACTTATCAAGAGTGCACCGCGACGGGCCACTATCAAGCATTGTCAGGGTACTTGTCAAGAGTGCACCACTACGGGTCACTGTCGTGTCATGCATAGCAGGTCAAGTTATCAGGTCAAGTTATCTTGTCAGGAGTGCACCACGGCGGGTCACTATCAAGTCATGCATTTTATCAAGGAGGGAAGAAACTTACAAAATTAAATAATAATATATATATAATATATATATATATATTCTTGAAGCCAAGGAGAAACTCTATAACTTTCATGTTGGGAGTGGGAAGAAATTCTGACCACAATCCAGGCAAATAAAATATTTAAACAATCAAAGTGGGACCCATGCGGTCCAAAAGTGGAAGAACAATTATGCGGTCATAGAGAGTGGGAGGCCACCCATGTGGCCAGAAAATAACAAAAAGGGGCCATGCGGCCAAGAATGGGTGGGAGGCCATGCGGCTCCAAAATTAAATGCCAGCAAGAAACATTTCCGCAATCAGAAAAGACAAAGAGAGTGGGACCCGTAATGAATGCAAGCTTCCACTTTACAAGCAAAACAATAGAAAAAGGGCCACGTGGCCAAATAATAAAATGATGACTGCCAGTAAAAGAGTGGCTCACGTGGCCAAAATATTATATAGTGGGGGAAGGAAACCTATGCGGCTCACATTAGATTCCATGCAAAAATACAACATGCAAGAAATAATAATATTTAATGGCCAAAGGCTATGCGGCTCTGCATCAAGCAATTGCTAATGCTATAAATGTCCATGCGGCTCACCCTCACAATTGCTTGCATGAAAATACAAAAGGCAACAAATATTAAATAATTCCTTATGCGGCTCCACTTGATTCATGTATTAACGGCAGCAAAAGACCAAGCCTTATGCGGCTTTCTCCCCAGGAAAGTAAAGAAAAGGTACATTAGGAAAAGACAAGCATTGCTTAAAAGGCATAAAGTGCATTGAATATAGGTTAAAATGCATAGAGTGTATTGTGTATGGACCATAATGCATATAATGCATGGAATAGGGGTGAGCATGCGGCTGGCATGCTCTTCATGCGGCTTCAAGGTTTTACATGCGGCTGAAATTGGAAGGTGCATTAAATGCATACTATTAAATGTTAAGGACCAAAATACAAAAAGGCATTTAAAGCACATAAAACCTTATGCGGCTAGCCTTTCCAAGGGATGGCCTTAAATGCATAACTATTGAAAGTTAAGGGCCAAAATGCAAAAAGAAGCATTTAAAGCACATGAATCAATGCTTCCCATGCATCCTGGAGCAAGGCTTTAAATAATATGTTTACAAAGTGCATTAAATGAATCATGATGCAAAGCATTTACTTAATGCTTCTAATGATATATGCGGCAGCAAAGCATTACATTTAATGCTTAAATGCTATGCGGCTTGGACAAGTATTGAATTAATGCTTTACATGCGGCTGGTGTTCAACAATACATAAAATGCAAATTCTCATGCGGCTGGCTTATAAATGCTATCATGTCAGGAAGCAATTAATGCTGCCACGCCCATGCGATTAAGCAAGATTCCTGCGGCCAAACAATTGTAAGCCAGCAACAATTTGTTGCCAACTGAGGAGGAGTTCATGGAAAATACCATGGCTTCTCCACACCACCCACTTTCCCACAGGAGTCCAAATTTGGACTTCCATAGGTCAAAATGGGGTAGAACGAAATTCTCTACAACATGGAACTGTTAGTTATCAAAAATATACAAGTTTAATAGATCAAAACTTATGAAAACTGAAAGTACCACAAAGTTAGATCTACCATAATCTAGCCATCAAAATGGAAAACTCCAAGTTCTAAACATGCTTAGAATTTAACAATAAAGAGAATGGAACAAACGAAATTGAAATCGTCCAACATTCGACAAGGTGTACTTGCTTTGGGCTGGAGGAAGAAGATGAAGATAGAAATGAAAATAATGGAGGAGAGAGAGTGGTAGGTGGCTTATATAACAAGCTTAAGTTATCTCCACCATTCATTCCTCTCCACTCAATCTAATCCATACACCTCATCCATAAAGAACCAAACTAAACCAAACCAAGTCCAAGCCAAACCAAACCAAGTCAAAGTGGAACCGAACCAAATAAAACCAAATCCAAGTTAAACCAAGTCATGAAAATCCTACACTTAGGAAATTTTAAAATATCACACGAATCGAGAAATACGAAATACAGCTCAAATAAATACGTATCCGTATAAAATACTGATACAGTGAGACGGGTCTCACATCTAGAGGTTAGCAACTAACCTAGAAGACTAAGTAGAGGATGTTAGCTTTATGTAAAAATATATAGGTTTGATAATATCTAGATATTTTACTTTTAGATATTTTAGAAACCTAGAAATATCTATCCCCTTAGTCAAAGACTTAGGAGCTAAGTTAGCAAGGTGGATGAACCCTAAATATCTACTCCTACCCTACCCATGGCAGCCCAACCCTACCCCCTTCCATATAAATACACACCCCTTCATTCACACCTCATTTTCATTACACCTAAAAACTAGTTTTTCCCTCAACTTCAACCTTCCACAATTTAACTATTTCAACACCAAATTGAGCCTAGTTTCTTGCATTGGAACCCCCTACACTAGAGGATACCAATTGTGGCTTGCTAGCAAGGAATTGTGGAGCTTTGGACATTAGGAGTTGAAGGAGGATTTCATTCAAAAAGGCCTATTATTAAGGAATTTGCACTCATAGGTAAATATCCCCAAACCTTGTTAATATTATGTTTTCTCTTCATAATTGCATGCATATAGGTAAACCCTAACTGTGGGTCAAGTTTGGTAGAAAATAGGCTTGGTTTGGTTTGGTGTCCGTATCGGACACGTATCTGTGTTTAAATTGCAGTGTTTGGTGAAATGCCACTTAGGAATAAAAGTTGTTGTTTTCCAAAACAAAATACATTTTTGGGTAGCCCTAGACATCCTGAATCCAAAACCCTAGGACTGAGCACGTTATCGTGTCGTGTCCGTGTCCAAAACGGACACGAATACACTGTACACACACCTACACTATGTCCTGCTGCTCGAGCCCCATTTCTCACTGTACACGACACTTCGACACACCAAATTTGGTGGACACGAAGGGGCCATGACTGACATGTCATCCCCCAAGTGCCATGTCACCTCGTGTCGTGTCGGACGAGAAATTCGACACGTAGTGACCGCACACTACACTGCACACAGTGTTAAACAGCACTGACATGGCCTTCGTGTCGTGTCTAGACACGACGTGGACACAAAGTGTCAGGCCTAAACCCTAGCCCTAGACCTAGGCTATACACTGACATGAGCACGAGGTGTCTGGGTGCACAGATTGTGTCCTGTCCCCTCGACACACGTGTACGATACAGCACGACACTGCGTGCGGCTCCCCTGCTGCTGTACATCTCGTGCTCGCTGCACGTGACATGTAGATACGTGCCACTTGGCACGGAGGTGGGGGCAACCTCTGACAAACTCCCCCTCGAGTTTTACGACCCCACGTGTCATATCGGACACGTAGTTAGCTCTGCACTGATTCGTGCACTGTACTAACACGCACACAGACCCTCACTGATACGACCTTATAACTCGGACACGAAGACACTTGGACACGTTTCAGGCTGTGGGACACCTAGACCAACCCTAGGCGAACCTACACACGTGTGCACGAGACACATGGACACGTGTGTCGTGCCCTACACGCGTGTGCATCTCTGTACGACGATGTGACACTGTGGTGTCTGGAATTTACCCGATTGGGGTTTTTTACTCCTGGACACGCCGTGTCGTGTCGTGGTGGACTCCCATGGACACCTACGACACGTACACACCTAGGGGCACGATTACCAACCCTTGGTTTTAGGTTTTAGTTGGGTTTAGATCGATTTTGGGTGGTTACCTATGGGTTCAGTTATGAACAGTAATTCCTAGGGTTTTTTTCCGTATTTAAAACGAATTTCAAATTAATTTTTGTGTGTACATATACGTATATTTGTGTATATATATACTGTATATGTATGTATATATGTATGTGTGTGTGTATGTGAGTATGTGAGTGTATATATGTGTGTGTAGGTATAGATATAGGTATGTATGTATATATATGCATATATGTATGTGTGTGTTGTGTCTCCATTTCTCAGTTTTCCTGAGATAAACCCCCCCTTCCCTGTCACAGTCCACACACACCTAACCCTAACCCTCATACCCTCACACTCTCACTCTCCTTTCACTCCCTCTCTCTCTACCTATATATGTATATATGTTATGTATGTGTATATATATATATATATATATATATGTTATGTATATATAGTGGTATATATATATATATATATGTTATATATATATAAGGGTATTATATATATGTGAATGGGTATATATATATATATATATATATATATATATATATATATATATATATATATATAGATTATGGTATTATAGACATATAGTTGACTATATATTAGATATGTAAACATATATGTTATAGACTTGATGTCTTAGCCTATGGCCTATGTATATAGGTAATGTATATATGTCATAGTGCCCTAGGATTACTAGCCTATGGTTAGTAGCAAGTTAGAATTGACCAATAGGCTTAGTAGACCTAGTTTGACTAGATGGTTGGCCCTTGTTGACCATTGTTGACCAAAGTCAACTATAGGTCAACCTTGACCTAGAATGGACTTGGATGGGTATAGAAGGGACTAGTTGACTAAGATTGAGTAAACCCTAGACTATTAGCTAGCTATTTGAGTTTGATCTATATGTGAGTGCCCTAAGTATATAAGGGTATTTGTGTGACTTGGGTTATATGGATAGTTACATGTCAATTAAGATATGTATGGGGTTAAGTGAGATACTTAGAGTTGAGTCATGACTTGAGATTGGAATATGGGATTAGCTTGATTACAGGATTAAGGTTGGTATTGTGCTATATATATTTTGTGTGATATACTTGTATAGGAGATTGGTTATGCCTTAGCTTTGTGGTATAGAATCCTTGGTATCCTAAGACATGATGGCCTATGTTTGGTTTTGAGTTAGCCTTATAGAGTTTGACTTTGATAGTTGACCATTGACCTAATTACCTTATTGACTAGTCTATAATTAACCAAAACCTTAGTTAGTCTAAGATTGACCTAGCTTGACTATATTGACTAGTCTGACCATTGTTAACTAAATCCTAGATAACTTGACTAGTTTGGCTAGAATGTTTGACCAAGAGTTGACTTTAACCTAGATTAGACTTGTTTAACCTTGTTTGACCTTGTATGACTTAGTTTAACTTCTTGTGACCTAGTATGACTTGATTTGACTTAGTTTGACTGTAGTGTTGACCGAGTTTGACTTTGACCTAGATTGACTTAGAATTCATATAGATTGCATTGTAGATTTCATTTACCTTCATTTTGGACATGTCATAACTGTATTGCTCTATTTTAGGACATTGTGACCCTGGTACAGACATCTGATATTACACTACTCTTTTCAGAGTATCAGGCGAGTACATTCTCTGATAGTTCTCTCATTTATTTGTCAATTACTGTATTTCAGTTCTAGTTAGTTCTATGTGATTCTCTGTATCAACACGTATGGATATTTCTGGATTCATGTATCGACACATACCTTACTTGCTGGCCTCTATTACTGGAGTCATTGGTATCATTCCGGAATCATTTCTGGAATCATCATGTATTGGCCAGACTCATCTCGATTCTTTTGTCGATTTTGGATTCACTTGCTGGGCGGGGAAATATTGAGTAAGACATGTAGATATACCCCAAATCCGGAATCTCCCACTGGAATCTACCGGAAGCATAGCCATCTCTTGCCTGATCAGTGAGAGATGTGCCTGATACCTACTGTCACGACCCGTTACCCAAATTGTTGGGCCGGGCCGAGCCATGTCCAGCCTACGCTTGTTAAAGCGTAGTAAGCTGTTCTAAGAATAGACAATAAAGGATCTAAGCTACTAACAGTTCTAAAATCACAATTAAATGTTCATCACAACACAGCATCTATAAGCGAAGGTAAACAAACACAGATTTAATAATACATAACCAAAGTATCTAACTGGAGACAAAGTCCTGTATCCAAATATAAGAACAGACAAAGTCTAAGTCTACTAAACACATGAAAGATAACTAAGCAAGGTTCCCCGTTGGGCCTCTTCTGGAGCTAAGGCCAGGTCCATGGTAAGTAGGGCATGTATCCTCAGGACTATCATCTGTAATATTTTTAACAGGTCCAATCAGGACAGGAACGAGTACAACCCATCTAGAAAACCCAAGTAAATGACAGAGAACTCTAAAGCAGTTATAGACAGTTTTATTGATGAACATGGTAGTTTATATTCAGGTGATGGTATAGAGAAACAGTTAAGATACAAGAAAAGAAAGGTAACTAAACAAGAGAAGAATCATGGCAATGATGACGGTAATAAAAGCTAACTGAACTAGAATAACATGTATGAGTCCAGACAGTACAATATAAGTCTAATGTAATCCCAGTGTGAGTCTAGTCCATATAATCCGATACCAGATGATTTTCGGTACAAGATGAGTCCAACAATGATCAATGAATCCAGGGTGAGTCCAACTATGATCTAACAGTGTGTTTTAAAATACCGAGGTCGACATGTAAACGGTTGTAGGTATCAGGCACATCTCTTACGGATCAGGCAAGAATGGCTATGCTTCCAGTAGATTCTAGTTGGAGATTCCATATTTGGGGTATGTCTACATGTCTTACTCAATATTTCCCTGCCCAGCAAGTGAATCCAGTACAAGACACAAGAATCGAGATGAGTCCGGCCAAATGATGATTCCAGAAATAATTTCGGAATGATTCCAGTAATAGAGATCAGTAAGTAAGGTGTGTGTCGCATACATGAATCCAGAAATATCCATACGTGTTGATGCAGAGAATCACATAGAACTAACTAAAACTGAAATACAGTAATTGATAAATAAATGAGAGAACTATCAGAGAATGTACTCGCCTGATACTCTGTAAAGAGTAGTGTAATATCAGATGTCTGTACCAGGGTCACAATGTCCTAAAATAGAGTAATACAGTTATGACATGTCCAAAATGAAAGTAAACGAAAGAACTAATACAATCTATATGATTTCTAAGCCAATCTAGGTCAAAGTCAACTCTAATCAAACATTTTAGTCAAACTAGTCAAGGGGGACCTAGCATAAAAAGTCTAATGTAGAGTGCCACTATACACAAACTAACTACCTAGGATCTTTATACTAGTGCGGGGTGAGGTCCAATACGCCTATAACTCAAACCAACACAAAATATTGAAAGTCGTAATTATTTAATAAATAAATCAGCTGTACACTATGTTCCAACAATTTTTGAGATAGACAAAAAGTTCAAATATATATAAAATAAAGTACCAAAATAATTCTTGTTAATTATAGAAATTTATACTATTTTTTTTGGGATTTATAAACCCTCACAAATATTTATTAAAAATCAGCAAAAACATGTATCCTGAAAATGAGTTCTGTTTTCCTATTTTTATAAAATACCAAAAGTACATATTAAATGCTAGAAAAATTACAGTAAATTAGCTAAATTAACATAATATTTAAATACAATTTTTCCAAGATTTTTACAGCAATTAAAATATATATATAAATTCAAAACCAGAAATTAACAATTTATAAAAAAAATTATAAATTAAGGATAATACATAATCAAAATCTACCGATGTTGTCGGATGATGAAATAAATATCACCAACGTATCCAGAACGGTCAAATCAGCTAGGATAGCCTACCCATAAGTCCAATTTGGATACAGGAGCAAAACGGTAATTTTGGGTCAAAATGATGTCCGCCGTTGAACACACTTTGCACCGAAAAACGTGTCAGGATAGAAGTCTACAAAACCTAGCAAATTATATGTCCACGAATCCGAAATAATGATACGAACCCAACGGTATGTCCGAAATAGGATTCCGATGTGCCGATCTCAAAATGATACGTTGACGCGACATTTGGTATCCGATTTGCACGGAAATGCGTGCCGGAGCAATTGTCTTCAAAACTCAGCAAATTATACGTCAATGAGTCCAGAATGACGATGCGAACTCAACGGTATATCCGGAAGTGGATTCCGATGAGCCGATCTCAAAGTGACCCGTTGACCCGAAAAGTGGGACCCGCTTTGCACCGAAATACGTGCCAGGGCCCACGTTCTCCAAATCAAGCAAATTTTATATGAAAACATGCCAGAACGACTCCACGAGTCTACTGGTGGTGTCAGAAATTGAATCCGGAGTCCCGGGTTCAAAAATGGAATTTAACAAGTGCAAATTAAAGAATTCGGACGGCCAACTTTGGCGTCGAATTCAACCAACCAAACGTGCTTATAATGAAACAAAACTTAAAGGAGGCAGGAAGAGGGTTATACCAGCTGTGCACCAGAACTGAAGGTGCGCAAAACGGAGCTGCGACGACGAAGATACGAACCCGCGAAGTTGGCGTCACAAAACTGTCCAAAAACAGTTCAATTTAAAACGTCAACTTGGTGGCCAGTTTTGAGGTATCAAACGATAAAATTAACGGACGAAAATTGACAGGAGTGAAGTGCTATATACCGAGATTGCGACGGAGCAAGGAGTTCGCCGATCCAACGGTCGGATCTCCCGAAAAACACGCGCGAAGTTGCTGCGACGAAACACAATTTCAGCTTCGTTCCCGAGCGCGTCACGACAGAATTACGTGGAAAATGCGCGAAACGCCTAGGCGGCGCGTCCTGGTGGACGGTGGCCGCCACGGGGTGGTGCGCCGGGGTGCGCCCAGGGGGTCGGGGGCCAGCCATGGTGGCGGCAGCGCCGTGCGGCGGCGCGGCGGCGCACGACGGCGGCCCGCGCGCGCGCGCACGTGGCGCCGCTACTGCTGCCACTGCTGCGTTTGTAGCTACTGCTGCGGCTTGCTGCTGCCGCGCTACAGTGGGGCGGGGGAGCCAGGCCGGGGCATGGCGACGGCACGTCGACGGCGGCGGGGCCGTGCGGTGGTGGTGGTGAGGGTGGTTAATGGTGGTGGAAGGCTATGGAGATGGTGAAGGTGGTGAGTATGATGGTGATGAAGTGGTGGAGAGTAGGAGGAGGAAGGAGGAGAGGGTGGTGCTCGGCCATGGTGGTGGTGGTGTACGTGAGGGTGGTGATGGAGGTCGGCTATGGTGGGGATGGGAGTGGTGTGTGTTGTGTTTGAAAATAAAGAGAGAGAGAGGGAGAGAGTGTAGTCGGCTAAGAGGGGGGGTTGTGCTGTAAAGTAAGGGTGAGGGGGGTTGTTGTTTGTAATAGGAGAGGGAGATAGAGTGATATGTTAATATATATAATATATATGTAGGTATATATATATATATATATATATATATATATATATATATATATATATATATATATATATATAAAATAAAAAAAATAAAATATATATATATATATATATATATATATATATATATATATAAAGAGAGAGAAAGTATAGAGAGAGGGGAGGGGTTCGGCTATCTGGGGGTGGCTGTGATGGGGTGGAGTGGTGTGAGTGAAGAGAGAGAAAGAGAGGTATTTATTTTTATATATATATATATATATATATATATATATATATATATATATATATATATATATATGTGTGTGTGTGTATATATATATACAAGAAATAAAAATGAGATATTTTAAAAATAGAGAGAGGAAGAGATATTTTCAAAATAGAAAAAATAGGAAAATTATGCGGGGTACTTGGACAGTCATGAGAGGACAACGTGGAGCTGGGGTTCGGGTTCGGTCGAGCCGGGTCGGGTCAAAATCGGACAGAGTGCAATAATCAAATTAAAATGGGATTTATAATCACGGAAAAATAAATAATATGCGGGGACTCCAATAAATGGGACACAAGCGTCATGCGGGTAGTAGGCTTCATGTGGGCCACGTCCATACTTTGGGTCAACTAGGTTGGATCGATGTCGGGTCCCGAAATTAAATCGGAAATTAAATCGGGTTTCACGGTAGATAATTAATCGGCCTAAATTGACCTGGAAGTTGTGCGAAGAAAATGAAGCACAAAATGAAGTGTCTGAGTGGGACACGAAGGTCATGGGTGGAGAGCGTCTCGAGTAGATCATTCATGAGAAGTTGGTTCTAAGAAAACGACTGGTCTGGTGCTCCTAAATTAACAGCCACGGTAACGTGCAAACGATGATCAAAGATAAAAGTGGGAATAATTATTGAATGATTAATCGGTCTAAGTTGATCCGAACTTGCGCGATACAAAAAGAGCACAAGGGAACGAGTTCAAGTGGGACACGATATATCAACAGGAAGATAATCTTGCCTACTTCAAAACCCATGAAGAGAGTTTACAGAGATTGGCATCCCTGACGCTCCAGAAGTCAAAGTCACGAGAATGAACATTAATGATCAAAATAATTAAATAAATAAATATTTATCGATAATAATTCATTTAGAAAAATAAAAATAAACCCCTAAAATTCAGGGGGCTTACATCCTACCCACCTTACAAAAATTTCGTCCTCGAAATTAAAAATCATCCAATAGGTCAAACTATAACATATAGCTGCTCTGGCTACGATACTCAAACTGCTACCCTTGTAATCATCTCTTTTGTTTCTCTTTACAATCTTTTTGGTTCCGGTTCAAGTAAGTCCTTCTATCATAAACTTCGTCATACATCCTTTAGAATCTTCCATACTAACATGAAACATTTATGTATACCCTAAACTATAGGTTATTCTCTTGACATGTCTATAAGCCTACAATGCTTAATCATCAATCACATTTCCAACCTCAATCGTAAATACTTGATTTCCTCATCGTATCCCAAGTATCCATATTCTATCAATCCACAGTTCCTTAACATCATTTGTCGTCAATCCTTTCCTACAGTTTCTCCTTAAAATCATACTTTCAATTCTTATTCTTGGCGTAGAGCCTCTTTCTTTTTACTCAACAAGTCCTCCGAATATAAATCCTCGATTTCAAAACTCCCGATTTATTAATTACCAATGTACATATATCTCTGTCTTGTTCATTGTCTTTTTAACTGATATCTTTTCGATCTCGTACGCAATACGATAACTCATTCTAACTTATTCTATATCAATCCACATATCGATCTACCCTCTAATCACATGTAATTAGCTATAGATAACCAACCAAAATTCTACAAATGCTAAATCCTCAATTTGTAAATACATGATTCGGATCCTCATTCTGTAGTCACAACAATATACTATCTCATTTCTCCATCTTAGATACCCTATCATCAAGTCATACTATCAATACAATCGTTCTTAATGGTTTCCAAGTCTACTACAGTCAGTCACCCATACTTGTCCCATAATCTTAATCTAACCAATCCCTAGGAAAAGTACTTATCACAATCACACCATACATTTTTAGTTATACTACATGATCAGTCAACAAGGTTTGGCTATTTCAGTCGTCTATTAAGTAGAAGGTAACAAGGCCTAAGACTGGGTCAAGCAATCCATAACAGTGTCCAAACAAGTTAAAGGGTCAAGCAAGACAGAAAAGTTTATCGAAAAATCTTCAAGAATGGTACGAAGACAACGGGATACATAACGAGAAGAATTACCCAAGAGGTTAACGGAGAAGAGTTTAGTCAAGTCATAGGAAAGATGGAACACAAAAATAATTATGTCCAAAAATAACGTGAAAACAATCCTATTGGAGAGTCCTAGAGAACCTGTAATCCTAGATGTAGATGTAGATAGAACAGAGTTAATCAAGACGGGGAAGAATGATAATAATAAGAATTTATTCTTGCTCAATCGATCATAACGAAGTGAACCAAGCTGAGATATGATCTAATAACCATATACGTCTTCCTGAAATCATGTTGCCAGAATTCTCGCCACACCAGTAAGCTTATATGCAATAAACGATAGAGTCATAACTATGGTATACACCCTATAATCATATTATCTAGAATCCTCGCCACGCCAACCGGTATGGCTGCGAAAAAATCTAAATTCTATGAATAGGATAGTATATCCGAAATCAGGCTCTATGTTTTTGTCATACCAGCTAATATGGCTGCGATAAATTCTAAACTCCATAACTAAAGCAGACGTTTACCTTATCAGGATATATCATAATTTAATCCACAAAATTTATCACGATGCAAGATCAAAGTTAACAACAAAATCAGAAATTAAATTCAACAACGAATTTAAAGAAGAGCAAATAGAAATAAGTGGAAACTGATTTCTATATAAGATTAGAGTGAGATTAGAGTGAGATCCTCAGGGGTCATTCCAAGGGTACAAACTTGGTCTAAATTGACCCACTGAAATACAAACAAGAAACTAATTATAGCTAACGGTCCTATACTGTGATGAGTTCTCCTATGTTGCAATCCTAGAAATCCTCTAGGTGTTCTAAATAGAGATCAGTAAGTAATGTGTGTGTCGCATACATGAATCCAGAAATATCCATACGTGTTGATGCAGAGAATCACATAGAATTAACTAAAACTGAAATACAGTAATTGACAAATAAATGAGAGAACTATCAGAGAATGTACTCGCCTGATACTCTGTAAAGAGTAGTGTAATATCAGATGTCTGTACCAGGGTCACAATGTCCTAGAATAGAGTAATACAGTTATGACATGTCCAAAATGAAAGTAAACGAAAGAACTAATACAATCTATATGATTTCTAAGCCAATCTAGGTCAAAGTCAACTCTAATCAAACATTTTAGTCAAACTAGTCAAGGGGGGACCTAGCATAAAAAGTCTAATGTGGAGTGCCACTTGTCACGACCCGGTACCCAAATTGTTGGGCCGGGCCGAGCCATATCCAGCCTACGCTTGGTTAAAGCGCAGTAAGCTGTTCTAGAATAAACAATAAAAGATCTAAGCAGCTAACAGTTCTAAAATCACATTTAAGGTTCATCACAACACAGCATCTATAAGCGAAGGTAACATAAGCACAGACTTAAATAATATACATTATAAGTATCTAACTGGAGACAAAGTCCAGTATCTAAATATAAGTAGATAAAGTCTAAGTCTCAAAACACATAAAAAGATAACTAAGCAAGGTTCCCCGCTGGAGCCTCTTCTGGAGCTAAGGCCAGGTCCTCAAAGCAGTACCATAATATGTAACACATAGCGTTTCCTTCTCGAAAAGTATACCTACAACGTTATCCTGTCAGGACGGGAGCAAGTACAACCTCTACAACTAAAGTACTGAACATATAATAAAAGAGATGTACAACAAGAAACATGGTGTGATAAGTCTATAAAACAGGAAATACTAGAAACATGGCCTCATGGTACAACTGGGATCACAATATCATAGTAACACAGGGAACACGGCATATCTGGAATCATAGTATATCTCATAATCTATCATGGCAAGGATACATATGTCATGAAGACAGATGTATATGTAATGTTTAAAACTGGAGCAGGTACGTGATCGGTCAATAGATGTACAATGTGCTGGGGCATATAATGAAATGTACATACGTACAAGTTAACAAGCATAGGTGTACATCCGTACAGATATGCGGGATAATGGCCTGCGGCAAGGTATGCATATAAAATACGACCTCGCTCGCTACTGTAGGGGGGTCATAATCACGTACACTACTATCAGTTTCTCCATAACCCATATTCTATCATGTGAGAGATACGAGAACAGTAAAAACATGTGAGAGACACTGGGAGTAATATAAGCATAGCCGGTACTGGGAACAGTATGAAACATGTGAATACTCCGAGTAGTATAAAGCATAGTAAAACATGTACTGAGAACCAGTAAGGAACATGTGAAGATATGATAACTGTCCTAAGCATGGTAGGACCAATTTAATGTAACATATTAAGATTAACTTGCAGTTATTCAGAAAGCAGTATTTTAACAGGGTTAATACATGTTCTAGCATTAAAAGATAGTAAATGAGTGTGTAGATGTACTTGCCTCGAGCAAAGCAAGAATACTAGTACAAAGATATAGATGTCCGGTGTCCTGTCAATAACGACATACAAACTCAGTTCTAAGCTATGATCAAGATTACACTAGTGGTGTGACACGACTCCTGACTGGATACTAACCAAGTGGGGGCCTAGCATAGAAGTCTAATGTAGAGTGCCACTATATCCAAACTAATTCTCTAGGGTCTTTACACTAGAGCGGGGTGAGGTCCAATACGCCTATAACTCAAAATAACACAAAATATTGAAAGTCGTAATTATTTAATAAATAAATCAAACTGTACACTAAATTCCAATAATTTTAGAGATAGACAAAAAGCTAAATTATATATAAAATAAAGTACCAAAATAATCCTTGTTAATTATAGAAATTTATACTAATTTTTCTGGAATTTATAAACCTTCATAAATATTTATTAAAAATCAACAAACACAAATATACTGAAAATGAGTTCTGTTTTCCTATTTTTATAAAATACCAAAAGTACTTATTAAATACTGGAAAAATTATAATAAATTAGCTAAGTTAACATATTATTTAAATACAATTTTTCTAAGATTTTTACAGTAATTAAAATATATATAAAAATTCAAAACCAGAAAGTAACAATTTATGGAAAAATAATTAATTATAAATTAAGGATAATACATAATCAAAATCTACAGATGTTGTCGGATGATAAAATAAATATCACCAACGTGTCCAGAATGGTCAAATCACCTAGGATAGCCTACCCATAAGTCCAATTTAGACACAGGGGCAAAACGGTAATTTCGGATCAAAATGATGTCGCCGTTGGACACACTTTGCACCGAAAAGCGTGTCGGGATAGAAGTCTAAAAAACTTAGCAAATTATATGTCCACGAATCTAGAATGATGATACGAACCCAACGGTATGTCCAAAATGGAATTCCGATGTGCCGATCTCAAAATGATACGTTGACGCGACACTTGGTATCCGGTTTGCACGGAAATGCGTGCCGGAGCAAATGTCTTCAAAACTCAGTAAATTATATGTCAACGAGTCCAGAATGACGATACGAACTCAACGGTATATCCAGAATTGGATTCCGATGAGCCGATCTCAAAGTGACCCATTGACTCGAAAAGTGGGACCCGCTTTGCACCGAAATGCGTGCCAGGGCCCACGTTCTCCAAATCAAGCAAACTTTATATGAAAACATGCCAGAACGACGCCACGAGTCTACTGGTGGTGTCAGAAATTGAATCCGGAGTCCCGGGTTCAAAAATGGAATTTAACAAGTGCGATTTAAAGAATTCGGACGGCCATCTTTGGCGTCGAATTCAACCAACCAAACGTGCTTAAAATGAAACGAAATATAAAGGAGACAGGAAGATGGTTATACCAGCTGTGCATCAGAACTGACAGTGTGCAAAACGGAGCTGCGACGGCGAAGTTACGAGCTGACGAAGTCGGCTCCACAAAACTGTCCAAAAATAGTTCAATTTAAAGTGTCAACTTGGTGGCCCGTTTTGAGGTATCAAACGACATAATTAACGGACGAAAATTGACAGGAGTGAAGATGGATATACCGAGATTGCGACGGAGAAAAAAGTTCGCCGATCCAACGGTCGGATCTCCCGAAATATATGCGCGAAGTCGCTGTCCCGAAACATAATTTCTGAAACTTGAAATCGCGCGTCACGGCGGGATTTCGACGTAAATGCACGGATAGCCTATTCGGCTCGTCGGGGAGGACGGCGGTGGTCCAGGGGAGTTCGCCTGGGGTCGCGCGCCGGTAGGGGGGTCGCCGGTGGCCGGTGGCTGGCCGCGGTGGCGCGCGCCATGCGCCTACGCGCGTTTGCATGCGCGTGCATGCGCATGCATGCGGCTGCTGCTGCGGCCGGCCGGGGCGGCGGTGCAGCGCCGGGCACGGCGAGGGCGGCTGTGCGGTGGTGGCGGTGGCATGTGGTGGTGGTGATAGATGATGACAATGGTGGTAGTAGTGATGGTTATAATGGTGATGGTGATGGTGATGATGTTAATGAGGAGGAGGAAGAAGGAGAGGGTGGTGGCTGGTGGAGGGGTGTTCGGCCAGGGGAGGAGGTGGTGGAGGTCGGCCGTGAGGGAGTGGGGAGTTGGCCAAGAGGGTGGAGTGGTGTGTGTTGTGTAAGGAGAGTGGGAGAGAGAGATTAATATATTGTGTGTGTGTGTATATAAAGAGAGTGAGAGAGGGAGAGTGTTGATATTTAAGAAGAGAGAGAGTGAGATATTTGAGAGGGGGAGAGAGAAAGAGGTCGGTCCACAGGGGGGGAGAGTGCTGTGAGGTGGTATGGGGAGAGTAGGTGTAAAGGGGGAGAGAGAGTGAGAGTTTAATATATATGTATGGGTGTGTGTATATATATATAAATAGAAAGAGAGAGAGAATGAGAGAGATATTTTAGAGAGAGAGAGGGGGGAATGTTCGGCCACCTGGGGGTGGCTGTGATGGGGTGGAGTGGTGTGAGTGAAGAGAGAGAAAGAGAGGTATTTATTTATTTATATATATATATGTGTGTATATATATATACAAGAAATAAAAATGAGATATTTGTAAAAATAGAGAGAGGAAGAGATATTTTCAAAATAGGAAAAATAGAAAAATTAAATGGGGTACTTGGACAGTCATGAGAGGACAACGGGAACTGGGGTTCGGGTTCGGTCGAGCCGGGTCGGGTCAAAATCGGACAGAGTGCAATAATTAAAATTTAAAATTGGGATTTATAATCATGGATAAATAAACAACATGCGGGGACTCCAATAAATGGGACACAAGTTTCATATGGGTAGTAGGCTTCAAGTGGGCCACGTCCATACTTCGGGTTGACAGGTTGGATCGTTGTCGGGTCCGAAAATTAAATTGGAAAATAAATCGGGTTTTACGGCATAAAATAAATCGGCCTAAATTGACCCGAAAGTTGTACGAAGAAAATGGAGCACAAAATGAAGTGTCTGAGTGGGACACGAAGGTCATTGGTGGAGAGCGTCTCGAGTAGATCATTTATGAGAAGTTGGTTCTGAGAAAACGACTGGTCTGGTGCTCCTAAATTAAAAGCCACGGCAACGTGTAAACGACGATCAAAAATAAAAGTGGGAATAATTATTCAATGATTAATTGGTCTAAGTTGACCCGAAGTTGCGCGATACAAAAAGAGCACAAGGGAACGAGTTCAAGTGGGACACGATATATCAAAAAGAAGATAATCTTGTCTACTTCAAAACTCGTGAATAGAGTTTCCAGAGATTGGTATCCCTGACGCTCCAGAAGTCAAAGTCATGGAAAGGTACATTAATGATCTAAACAATTAAATAATAATATATTTATCGAAAACAATTCATTCAGAAAAATAAAAATAAACCCTGAAATTCAGGGGGCTTACATCCTACCCACCTTACAAAAATTTCGTCCTCGAAATTAAAAATCATCCAATAGGTCGAACTATAACATGTAGCTGCTCTGGCTACGATACTCAATCTGCTACCCTAGTAATCATCTCTTCTGTTTCTCCTTGCAATCTTTTTGGTTTAGGTTCAACAAAGTCCTTCTATCATAAACTACGTCATATATCCTTTAGGATCTTCCATACTAACATGAAACCTTTATGTATACCCTAAACTATATATAGGTCATTCTCTGGACATGTCTATAAGCCTAAAATGCTTAATCATCAACCATATTTTCAACCTCAATTGTAAATACTGGATTTCCTTATCATATCCTAAGTATCCTTATTTCATCAATCCACAGTTCCTTAGCATCATTTGTCGTCAATCCTTTCCTACAATTTCTTCTTGAAATCATACGTTCAATTCTTATTCTTGGCGTAGAGCCTTCTTCTTTTTACTCAACAAGTCCTCCGAATATAAATCCTCGATTTCAAACTCCCGATTTATTAATTATCAATGTACATATGTCTTTGTCTTGTTTCTTGTCCTTTTAACTGATATCTTTCCGATCTCGTATGCAATACGATAACTCATTCTAACTTATTCTATATCAATCCGCATATCGATCTACCCTTTATTCACCTGTAATCAGCTATAGGTAACCAACCAAAATTCTATAAATGCTAAATCCTCAATTTGCTAAACACAAGATTCTAATCCTTAATCCATAGTCATAACAATATATTATCTCATTTCTCTATCTTAGATACCCTATCATCAAGTCATACTATCAATACAATCATTCTTAATGGTTTCCAAGTCTGCTACAGTCAGTCACTTATACTCGTCCTATAAACTTAATCTAAACAATCCCTAGAAAAAGTACTTATCACAATCACACAATACATTTATAGTTATACTACAGGATCAGTCAACAAGGTTTGGCTATTTCGGTCGCCTATGAAATAGAAGGTAACAAGACCTAAGACTGGGTTAAGCAATCCATAACAGTGTCCAAACAAGTTAAAGGTCAAGCAAGATGAAAAAGTTTATTGGAATATCTCCAAGAATGGTACGAAAACAACGGGATATATAACGGGAAAAATTATCCAAGAGGTTAACGAAGAAGAGTTTAGTCAAGTCATATGAAAGATGGAACATAAAAATAATTATGTCCAAAAGATAACGCGAAAGCAATCCTATTGGAGAGTCCTAGAGAACCTGTAATCCTAGTTGTAGATGCAGATAGAACAGAGTTAATCAAGACGAAAAAGAATGATAATAAGAATTTATTCTTGCTCAATCGGTCATAACGAAGTGAACCAAGTTGAGATATGATCTGATAACCATATACGTCTTCCTGAAATCATGTTGCCAGAATTTTTGCCACACCAGTAAGCCTAAATGCAATAAACGATAGAGTCATAACTAAGGTATACTCCCTAAAATCATATTATCTAGAATCCTCGCCACGCCAACCGGTATGGCTGCGAGAAAATCTAAATTCTATGAATAGGATAATATATCCAAAATCAGGCTCTATGTTTTTGTCATACCAGCTAATATGGCTGCGATAAATTCTAAACTCCATAACTAAAGCAGACGTTTATCTTATCAGGATATATAACAATTTAATCCACAAAATTTATCACGATGCAAGATCAAAGTCAACAACGAAAATCAGAAATTAATTTCAACAACGAATTAAGGAAGAGCAAATAGAAACTGGTGAAAACAGATTTCGAGATAAGATTAGAGTGAGATCCTCAGGGGTCATCCCAAGGGTACAAACTTGGTCTAAATTGACCCACTGAAATACAAACAAGAGGCTAATTATAGCTAACGGTCCTATGCTGTGATGAGTTCTTCTATGTTGTAATCCTAGTAATCCTCTAGGTGTTCTAAATGTTATTCCTAGTGTTAACAAGTTATCCTAGATCCTAATTGCAGGCATGCTTGGTACAATAACGTAACCAAACAACTTAAGTCTGGACCTGCATGGGCCGTCAAAAAAACATGTCATGACCCGGTACCCAAATTGTTGGGCCGGGTCGAGCCATGTCCAGCCTACGCTTGGTTAAAGCGCAGTAAGCTGTTATAGAATAAACAATAAAAGATCTAAGCAGCTAACAGTTCTAAAATCACATTTAAGGTTCATCACAACACAGCATCTATAAGCGAAGGTAACATAAGCACAGACTTAAATAATACACATTATAAGTATCTAACTGGAGACAAAGTCCAGTATCCAAATATAAGTACAGATAAAGTCTAAGTCTCAAAACACATGAAAAGATAACTAAGCAAGGTTCCCCGCTGGGGCCTTTTCTGGAGCTAAGGCCAGGTCCTCAAAGCAGTACCATAATATGTAACACATAGCGTTTCCTTCTCGAAAAGTATACCTACAACGTTATCCGGTCAGGACGGGAGCAAGTACAACCTCTACAACTAAAGTACTGAACATATAATGAAAGAGATGTACAACAAGAAACATGGTGTGATAAGTCTATAAAACAGAAAATACTAGAAACATGGCCTCATGGTACAACTGGGATCACAATATCATAGTAACACAGGGAACACGGTATATCTGGAATCATGGTATATCTCATAATCTATCATGGCAAGGATACATATATCATGAAGACAGATGTATATGTAATGTTTAAAACTGGAGCAGGTACGTGATCGGTCAATAGATGTACAATGTACTGGGGCACATAATGAAATGTACATACGTACAAGTTAACAAGCATAGGTGTACATCCGTACAGATATGCGGGGTAATGGCCTGCGGCAAGGTATGCATATAAAATGCGACCTCGCTCGCTACTGTAGGGGGGTCATGATCATGTACACTACTATCAGTTTCCCCATAACCCATATTCTATCATGTGAGAGATACGAGAACAGTAAAAACATGTGAGAGACACTGGGAGTAATATAAGCATAGTCGGTACTGGGAACAGTATGAAACATGTGAATACTCCGAGTAGTATAAAGCATAGTAAAACATGTACTGAGAACCAGTAAGGAACATATGAAAATATGATAACTGTCCTAAGCATGGTAGGGACCAATTTAATGTAACATGTGAAGATTTAACTTGCAGTTATTCAGAAAGCAGTATTTTAACAGGGTTAATACATGTTCTAGCATTAAAAGACAGTAAATGAGTGTGTAGATGTACTTGCCTCGAGCAAAGCAAGAATACTAGTACGAAGATATAGATGTCCGGTGTCCTGTCAATAATGACATACAAACTCAGTTCTAAGCTATGATCAAGATTACACTAGTGGTGTGACACGACTCCTGACTGGATACTAACCAAGTGGAGACCTAGCATAAAAGTCTAATGTAGAGTGCCACTATATCCAAACTAATTCTCTAGGATCTTTACACTAGTGCGGGGTGAGGTCCAATACGCCTATAACTCAAAATAACACAAAATATTGAAAGTCGTAATTATTTAATAAATAAATCAAACTGTACACTAAATTCCAATAATTTTAGAGATAGACAAAAAGCTAAATTATATATAAAATAAAGTACCAAAATAATCCTTGTTAATTATAGAAATTTATACTAATTTTTCTGGACTTTATAAACCTTTATAAATATTTATTAAAAATCAACAAACACAAATATACTGAAAATAAGTTCTGTTTTCCTATTTTTATAAAATACCAAAAGTACTTATTAAATACTGGAAAAATTATAATAAATTAGCTAAGTTAACATATTATTTAAATACAATTTTTTCAAGATTTTTACAGCAATTAAAATATATATAAAAATTCAAAACCAGAAAGTAACAATTTATGGAAAAATAATTAATTATAAATTAAGGATAATACATAATCAAAATCTACAGATGTTGTCGGATGATAAAATAAATATCACCAACGTGTCCAGAACGGTCAAATCAGCTAGGATAGCCTACCCATAAGTCCAATTTAGACACAGGAGCAAAACGGTAATTTCGGGTCAAAATGATGTCCGTCGTTGGACACACTTTGTACCGAAAAGCGTGTCGGGATAGAAGTCTAAAAAACCTAGCAAATTATATGTCCACGAATCCAGAATGATGATCCGAACCCAACGGTATGTCCAAAATGGAATTTCGATGTGCCGATCTCAAAATGATACGTAGACGCGACAATTGGTATCCGGTTTGCACGAAAATGCGTGCCGGAGCAAATGTCTTCAAAACTCAGCAAATTATATGTCAACGAGTCCAGAATGACGATACGAACTCAACGGTATATCCAGAATTGGATTCCGATGAGCCGATCTCAAAGTGACCCGTTGACTCGAAAAGTGGGACCCGCTTTGCACCGAAATGCGTGCCAGGGCCCACGTTCTCCAAATCAAGCAAACTTTATATGAAAACATGCCAGAACGATGCCACGAGTCTACTGGTGGTGTCAGAAATTGAATCCGGAGTCCCGGGTTCAAAAATGGAATTTAACAAGTGCGATTTAAAGAATTCAGACGGCCATCTTTGGCGTCGAATTCAACCAACCAAACGTGCTTAAAATAAAACGAAATATAAAGGAGACAGGAAGATGGTTATACCAGCTGTGCACCGGAACTGACGATGCACAAAACGGAGCTGCGACGGCGAAGTTACGAGCTGACGAATTCGGCTCCACGAAACTGTCCAAAAATAGTTCAATTTAAAGTGTCAACTTGGTGGCCAGTTTTGAGGTATCAAACGACATAAGTAACGGACGAAAATTGACAGGAGTGAAGATGGATATACCAAGATTGCGACGGAGAAAAAAGTTTGCCGATCCAACGGTCGGATCTCCCAGAAAACACGCGCAAAGTCGCTGTCCCGAAACACAATTTCTGAAACTTGAAATCGCGCGTCACGGCGGGATTTCGACGTAAATGCACGGATAGCCTATTCGGCTCGTCGGGGAGGACGGCGGTGGTCCAGGGGAGTTCGCCTGGGGTCGCGCGCCGGTGGGGGGGGGGGGTCGCCGGTGGCCGGTGGTTGGCCGCGGTGGCGCGCGCCATGCGCCTACGCGCGTTTGCATGCGCGTGCTTGCGCATGCATGCGGCTGCTGCCGCTGGCGCAGCTGCTGCTGCGGCCGGCCGGGGCGGCAGCGCAGCGCCGGGCACGGCGTGGGCGGCTGTGCGGTGGTGGCGGTGGCATGTGGTAGTGGTGATAGATGATGACAATGGTGGTAGTAGTGATGGTTATAATGGTGATGGTGATGATGTTAATGAGGAGGAGGAAGAAGGAGAGGGTGGTGGCTGGTGGAGGGGTGTTCGGCAATGGGAGGAGGTGGTGGAGGTCGGCCGTGAGGGAGTGGGGAGTTGGTCGAGAGGGTGGAGTGGTGTGTGTTGTGTAAGGAGAGTGGGAGAGAGAGATTAATATATTGTGTGTGTGTGTATATAAAGAGAGTGAGAGAGAGAGAATGTTGATATTTAAGAAGAGAAAGAGTGAGATATTTGAGAGGGGGAGAGAGAAAGAGGTCGGTCCACAGGGGGGGAGAGTGCTGTGAGGTGGTATGGGGAGAGTAGGTGTAAAGGGGGAGAGAGAGTGAGAGTTTAATATATATGTATGGGTGTGTGTATATATATATATAAATAGAAAGAGAGAGAGAGAATGAGAGAGATATTTTAGAGAGAGAGAGAGAGCGGGGGGATGTTCGGCCACCTGGGGGTGGCTGTGATGGGGTAGAGTGGTGTGAGTGAAGAGAGAGAAAGAGAGGTATTTATTTATATATATATATGTGTATATATATATACAAGAAATAAAAATGAGATATTTGTAAAAATAGAGAGAGGAAGAGATATTTTCAAAATAGGAAAAATAGGGAAATTAAGTGGGGTACTTGGACAGTCATGAGAGGACAACGGGGAGCTGGGGTTCGGGTTCGGTCGAGCCGGGTCGGGTCAAAATCGGACAGAGTACAATAATTGAAATTTAAAATTGGGATTTATAATCATGGATAAATAAACAACATGCGGGGACTCCAATAAATGGGACACAAGTTTCATATGGGTAGTAGGCTTCAAGTGGGCCACGTCCATACTTTGGGTTGACAGGTTGGATCGATGTCGGGTCCCGAAATTAAATTGGAAAATAAATCGGGTTTTACGGCATAAAATAAATCGGCCTAAATTGACCCGGAAGTTGTGCGAAGAAAATGGAGCACAAAATGAAGTGTCTGAGTGTCACGACCCGCACCCACTGTTAGGGTACGAGAACGTAACAACGCCCAGCCTACGCCGCAGTGTCGGCGGTAGAACGCTGTCCTAGGTCACATCATCTAATAATATAATGCTAAGCAGATACAGTCTCAATCACATTTAAGGTAGAGCATGATAAGGTTAGAAAAAACATAAAATCCAAAGAGATACGGGAGAGAGAAGTCTAAGTGTCTAAGATACAAAAACTCAGAAATACATCTCAAAACTCAAATACAGTAATCCACAAAGTAAATACAACTCCAGACAAATGAAATAACTATCTAAACAACCTCTAAGGTGTCTCCTCTAGGCTAGCAGGCAACCTCCAAGCTATCTGTAAAATTTATCAACAGGTCCAGTCAGGACAGGAACGAGCACATCTCATCTAGAAAACCCAAGTAAATGACAGAGAACTATAAAGCAGTTATAGGCAGTTGTATTGATGAAAATGGCAGTTTATATTCAGGTGATGGTAAGAAAGACAGATAAGGTGCAAGGAAAGTAAATAACTAATCAAGAGAAGAATCATAGCAATGAAGTCTGTAAAAAAATAGAACTAGCTGAACCAGGGTAATATGATATGAAGTCCAGACAACAATGTAGACCAGTGTAACTCCAATGTAAGTCCAGTACAAGATGAATCTAATACAAGATGAATCCAGTAAGGGACGATTCCAGTTATAGTGATCAATGATTCCAGGGTGAGTCCAGCCTATACTCTAACAGTGTGTTTTAAAATACCGAGATCGACATGTAAATGGCTGTGGGTAATCCGGCACACCTCTCACTGATCAGACGAGAGATGGCTATCATTCCAGTAGATTCCAGTAGGGGTGATTCCAGTAATGGGGTATGTCTACATGTCTTACTCTAGTATTTCCCCTCCCAGCAAGTGAATCCAGAATTCCGACACAATGATTCAAGATGAGTCCAGCCAAAATATAATGATACCAGTAAATGATTCCAGTAAATGATTCCAGTAAATGATTCCAGCAGGTGATTCCAGTAATAGAAGCCGGAAATGATGATACCAGTAATAGAGGCCAGAAAATAAATATGTGTCGTATACATGAATCCAGTAATATCCACACGTGTTGTAACAGAGAATCGCATACAACTAACTAGAACTGAAATACAGTAATTGACAAATAAATGAGAGAACTATCAGAGAATGTACTCGTCTGATAACCTGAACAGCTGATAAGTATAGGGGGTCCAACTGAAGCCACATAGTCCTATTTAAAGCAACACAGGTTACAAGGTGTCTGGCTCCTAATTAGAACAGCACAAGTCACAACATGTCCAGAAGGGTAATATAAAGCACTACAATGCATTCTACATGAATCTAGGTCAAACTAGGCCAAAGTCAACCCTTGGTCAACTCTGGTCAACTGCACTAGTCAAACTAGGTCAAACTAGGTCATGTCCTAACCCAGTAAGTCTTACTAGGCCTAACCAAGACTATCCTAGCAAGCACACATCAATACAAGGCTATACAAGCCAACATACACCCAACTCTATATAGCATGCAATTATTCAATACTCAAATAGGCAAGAATTCACATTGGATATACACTAGGTAATCTATTACTTTAAGCTATATATGTCTACACATATATATACATGCATATATTGGTATTCAACATTAGGTCTATAATCATGGCATTTCAAATGGTTATATAAACTTATATATTACAACACAATATGCTAACATATATATAATATATATACATAGCTAAGTTAACTATATTCATAAATACTTATTTAAGAGGCTATGTGTGTGTATGTGAACATGGCAAAGGGGCAAGTGAGGGTTAAATGGGCATACATAGTGTATACATATCAAAGAGTGTCAAAGTGTAAGTGAACAATGTGTCAAGTGTGATAGTGTCAACATAGTGTAAGGGGGTACATGAGGTAATATAGGATTTGTGTTAACATAGAACATTACATCTCATTAACTTGTATATTGTATACATTACATCTATTATTACATTACATTCATGCTTGCATTCATTCATCATTCATTATTCTCTTGCACCACTATATGCACCATACATTACATACTATGGAACCTACATATTCATTACAAGCCATACTTATACATGCTTACATTAGATAGGATACTTACACCTCATACATCATTTATTTAACCATTTACTCATGCTTGTATTCTCTATTTAATTACATAATGTATATACATTAACATGGGTTAAAATCAAATAGAACATTATATTACACACAAGGGTGCACAAAATGTATATGCCGAATAGTAACTCCTACTAATAATCAATACTGTACCATCTCAGCACGAATTAAAATTTAGGATTAAAGTATGTTATAGATCTATGTGTTAGCTTTCCGAAACTTTAAACGGATCGCGTTTTCGTTTTCGGAAACTCCCGAAATCGCGAAAACACCGAGAACGTGTTTGTCTTTCGTACAGCTGACACTCAAATAATTCTCCAGAAAGTTACAGAAAGAATTAGACCTAATAATACATGTTTTTGGAAAGCTAACTTCAATACACTTCTTTTAAAAAAAATGGAAGATTAAACCGAGTTTTGAGCTAGAAGTTATGACATTTCTAAGTTAGGGCTGAAATTAAAAACGTGGATAAAAATCATGACGGATTTAGGTAGTTTGAGACAAAAGAACACAAGTGTATAACATAATATATCAAGAACTCACTCTCTACACTAATATGTATATATGAGACACTATAGAACACATCTCCAATACAAAAATATGAGATTAAACATGTAATAATTCATTCATACATAACAACAACACATAGTGTGTCCAAATTTGGGATTTTCCCACATGGACACAACCACAACACAAAAGACACTCCTATGACCTCCAAATGGACACAAAATGGACACAAATAGAGATACAACTACGGGGTCATTCCTATGGGTTCAAAATAGACCTATATGCTTGAGGAAATGAAAAGGAGAAGAGATTTATACCTCCCGGTAGATCGAATCGAAAAAAAAGCCTTCCCGGAGCGACACCGACACGTAGAGATTCCAAAAGGACACAAAAGAGCTCCGAATCCTCCCAAACTTGGGTAGCTTCCTCCTTGGCTAGAATGGAGAAGAAAGAAGAATATTTGGTGGTGAAATGGAATGATTTGGTGGAGAAATTGCTAGGGATTGCTCTCTAGGAATTTGGGGAAGAACAAGAGAGAGAGTGTGGATGAGAATAATGAAATGAACTTGAGCCTATCCTCTCCCAAAGTGGCTGGCCATATGGGGCTATTTGTCCTATTATGGTAAGGTCCAAAATGCCCCCACTAACCTATTCTATGAGTATTAGGAAAGGGCTAATTGGTTGGGGCTAAATTAGTCATTCTAAAGTCTCTAATCACACTAACCTTATCCATAATAATTAGTCTAACCTCTAACTAAAATATTTCTATCATGTGGACTAAAATTAATATCATGTGGGCCATGCCTAACTAGTGTGTGGGTCCCACTAGAGTCAAACTACCCCCGGATCCCCGTTTCAAGTCGGATTGAGTTGAAATTCGAACCCGACTCAAACTCAAATAATCCCAAAACAATATCATAAATAATAAAATAATATCAAAATAATTCAAAGAGGTCAAATGCAAAAATATCCTTAGGCCAAAAATGATATTAAAATATCATAATCATATGGTTAGGCTCTAGGTCAAACAGTCTCTAGGGTTTCACTAGCAAAACGTCAAAACCACAAGTCATTAATTTAAATAATTTTAAAATGATTTAAAATTACCAAAAATCATATCATGAATTAAATATTATTATTAAAATAATTATAAACACGAAATTTCAAAATTACCCTCATTTGGGAAACTGGGTGCTACAACTCTACCCACCTTAGAAAAATTTCGTCCTCGAAATTAAAATGTCCATACTCCCTCTAGGTCAAACCACGACAATCAAAGTCCCAGATTAAAACAAATCATGTGATCAAAAGGACGACATACAGGATCATGGCATACGGTGGTAGTGAAAGTCTCATCTAGGTATAATAGTCATGCTAACCGAAACGGTCATAGGGTATCAAAACATACAAGCAATTTAGGGTGCTAAACTAGAGAAGTTACAGAAACAACAAACCATCAAAACTGTAAGGCGGTCTACCATCCTATATGAAACTGGTACTTATCAAAACAAAATAAAGGCAACTACCAATTATCTGAAAATGGGTACAGAAAATCAAATTCAAAAATTAAGGAATTGAAAATCACTTGCATTGAAATCCAAATCACAATATATATATACAGAGAGAGAGTTAGAGAGGAAAAACTAGCATTATGTAATGTTATGTGGTTTGTGTGTGTATGGGTGTATATGAAATATACATGAAATTGTATATGAGCTATCCTGTTACACTACTCATGGCATATGGGTTAACAACCTACAATACACAACCTATTTAATCATAACATGCATGGCTAACCATAAACATCTATAAGAGGTAGAGATTTAGTTATGTATATACATATATTATAACATGTATGCCTAAGCTCTATATATATCTATACAAGTATGTGATCATAACATAGAGAGGAAAGGTTAGGTTACATGACAGCGTATACTAAGTTAGGGTGTGTGTGTGTCCTTGTACAGGGTTATAGCTTAGTATTGAAAGGTTAAACCCAGTTTTAGTTCAGCATTTACATACAAAATCTGAAAATAAGCTAACATTTAAACTAGTATAATATTAACATAATGCAGTCTCAGATTTTATAAATTTAACATAACTTAACCAATTTCTCTAAAAATTGAAACTCTGCAGATATCATACATGTGCAGTTATGTAGACAAAACTAATAACATAAAATTTATATTTAAATTACGAATTTAAACTGGAAAACCAGAAAACCAGAAATATTAGGGTTTGAAAATTTTAACATTAACAATATATTAATATGTATTTAGATAGGTGGAAAATCAAGTATAGCATGCATACGTATCAGGCAAGTGTCCACTATGTAAATATACTCATATATTCTCATGTCCCAAAAAAAAAATTAATTCTACGTTAAGACCAACATTTAGATTCCTACCAAGATCGTAAAATAGGTGATTGACGAAATCAAGGCAGTTTTATTATTATTATTCAATACTAGAATAATAGCAAGAAGGAAATAACGATAAAAGCTGTTTGCTTATTTGCCTAAAAGAAGGAACCATTTTGAAACCAGAGCTAAATATCAAATCCAAGATAAAGTCTAGCAAAATCATCGATTCATTGTATTAAGAAGAAACTCATAGCAAGAAGTTACACAAGCTACTCCTAAGTTAAATAATTAGAAGCAAAACAAAGCAAAACAAATAATAATTTTTTTTGAAGGACTGCATCAAAGTAGAGAAAATATGCTTGAAAATATTTAAGGTACAATCTGATAATCATATGCGTCTATCCAAAATCATGGTACTCTAAATCCTTGTCATACTAGTAAGCAAGGCTACGATAATCACAGAGTCCATGACTTATGCACATACCTCTAGAATCGTGGTATTTAACATTTTTGCGGTGCCGCTAGCTTGGTTGCGAAAACCTTAAATTCCTACACCCGAGAAATATATCCAGAGTCAGACTATATGTCCTCACCATGCTGGCTAATGTGACTATAGAAAACTAGATTCCATAACATAGATGACCTAGCCCATATAATTTCATCTTGTCAAAAAAAATTAAATTAAATCAACAATGAATACCCATAAATCAAATCAAATTTATCAACGAACTTCAAAATTCAAAATGAACAAAAATCTATCAAAATACAACTCGGATGCAACAGCTATCTTCAAGATTCAAAATTCGAAAATTATTCATCAAAATCAATGAATACAACTCAAATTCAACCATAATCCATCAAAATTAAATTTAACAACAGTAAGTAAAAATAAATCAAATCAGGGGAAAAAAGAGTTCTCAAATCGAAATTAAAATAAGATTCTCAAGGGTCGTTCCGAAAATCTCTCAAGGGTTCCTAACTGTGATTGAGTACCTTCAAGATATATCCTATTCCTACTGCAGGCTGTAGTGGTACTCAAGTTCGAATACCACTACATAAACTCGACCTGCATGGGTCACCACTAAAAACGTGTCACGACCCGCACCCACTGTTAGGGTACGAGAACGTAACAACGCCCAGCCTACGCCGCAGTGTCGGCGGTAGAACGCTGTCCTAGGTCACATCATCTAATAATATAATGCTAAGCAGATACAGTCTCAATCACATTTAAGGTAGAGCATGATAAGGTTAGATAAAACATAAAATCCAAAGAGATACGGGAGATAGAAGTCTAAGTGTCTAAGATACAAAAACTCAGAAATACATCTCAAAACTCAAATACAGTAATCCACAAAGTAAATACAACTCCAGACAAATGAAATAACTATCTAAACAACCTCTAAGGTGTCTCCTCTAGGCTAGCAGGCAACCTCCAAGCTATCTGTAAAATTTATCAACAGGTCCAGTCAGGACAGGAACGAGCACATCTCATCTAGAAAATCCAAGTAAATGACAGAGAACTATAAAGCAGTTATAGGCAGTTGTATTGATGAAAATGGCAGTTTATATTCAGGTGATGGTAAGAAAGACAGATAAGGTGCGAGGAAAGTAAATAACTAATCAAGAAAAGAATCATAGCAATAAAGTCTATAAAAAAATAGAACTAGCTGAACCAGGGTAATATGATATGAAGTCCAGACAACAATGTAGACCAGTGTAACTCCAATGTAAGTCCAGTACAAGATGAATCTAATACAAGATGAATCCAGTAAGGGACGATTCCAGTTATAGTGATCAATGATTCCAGGGTGAGTCCAGCCTATACTCTAACAGTGTGTTTTAAAATACCGAGATCGACATGTAAATGGCTGTGGGTAATCCGGCACACCTCTCACTGATCAGGCGAGAGATGGCTATCATTCCAGTAGATTCCAGTAGGGGTGATTCTAGTAATGGGGTATGTCTACATGTCTTACTCTAGTATTTCTCCTCCCAGCAAGTGAATCCAGAATTCTGACACAATGATTCAAGATGAGTCCAGCCAAAATATAATGATACCAGTAAATAATTTCAGTAAATAATTCCAGTAAATAATTCTAGCAGGTGATTCCAGTAATAGAAGCCGGAAATGATGATACCAGTAATAGAGGCCAAAAAATAAATATGTGTCGTATACATGAATCCAGTAATATCTACACGTGTTGTAACAGAGAATCGCATACAACTAACTAGAACTGAAATACAGTAATTGACAAATAAATGAGAGAACTATCAGAGAATGTACTCGCCTGATAACCTGAACAGCTGATAAGTATAGGGGGTCCAACTGAAGCCACAGAGTCCTATTTAAAGCAACACAGGTTACAAGGTATTTGGCTCCTAATTAGAACAGCACAAGTCACAACATGTCCAGAAGGGTAATATAAAGTACTATAATGCATTCTACATGAATCTAGGTCAAACTAGGCCAAAGTCAACCCTTGGTCAACTCTGGTCAACTGCACTAGTCAAACTAGGTCAAACTAGGTCATGTCCTAACCCAGTAAGTCTTACTAGGCCTAACCAAGACTATCCTAGCAAGCACACATCAATACAAGGCTATACAAGCCAACATACACCCAACTCTATATAGCATGCAATTATTCAATACTCAAATAGGCAAGAATTCACATTGGATATACACTAGGTAATCTATTACTTTAAGCTATATATGTCTACACATATATATACATGCATATATTGGTATTCAACATTAGGTCTATAATCATGGCATTTCAAATGGTTATATAAACTTATATATTACAACACAATATGCTAACATATATATAATATATATACATAGCTAAGTTAACTATATTCATAAATACTTATTTAAGAGGCTATGTGTGTGTATGTGAACATGGCAAAGGGGCAAGTGAGGGTTAAATGGGCATACATAGTGTATACATATCAAAGAGTGTCAAAGTGTAAGTGAACAATGTGTCAAGTGTGATAGTGTCAACATAGTATAAGGGGGTACATGAGGTAATATAGGATTTGTGTTAACATAGAACATTACATCTCATTAACTTGTATATTGCATACATTACATCTATTATTACATTACATTCATGCTTGCATTCATTCATCATTCATTATTCTCTTGCACCACTACATGCACCATACATTACATACTATGGAACCTACATATTCATTACAAGCCATACTTATACATGCTTACATTAGATAGGATACTTACACCTCATACATCATTTATTTAACCATTTACTCATGCTTGTATTCTCTATTTAATTACATAATGTATATACATTAACATGGGTTAAAATCAAATAGAACATTATATTACACACATGGGTGCACAAAATGTATATGCCGAATAGTAACTCCTACTAATAATCAATACTGTACCATCTCAGCACGAATTAAAATTTAGGATTAAAGTATGTTATAGATCTATGTGTTAGCTTTCCGAAACTTTAAACGGATCGCGTTTTCATTTTCGGAAACTCCCGGAATCGCAAAAACACCGAGAACGTGTTTATCTTTCGTACAGCTGACACTCAAATAATTCTGCAGAAAGTTACAGAAAGAATTAGGCCTAATAATACATGTTTTTGGAAAGCTAACTTCAATACGCTTCTTTTAAAAAAAACGGAAGATTAAATCGAGTTATGAGCTAGAAGTTATGATATTTCTAAGTTAGGGCTGAAATTAAAAACGTGGATAAAAATCATGACGAATTTAGGTAGTTTGAGACAAAAGAACACAAGTATATAACATAATATATCAAGAACTCACTCTCTACACTAATATGTATATATGAGACACTATAGAACACATCTCCAATACAAAAATATGAGATTAAATATGTAATAATTCATTCATACATAACAACAACACATAGTGTGTCCAAATTTAGGATTTTCCAACATGGACACAACCACAACACAAAAGACACTCCTATGACCTCCAAATGGACACAAAATAGACACAAATGGAGATACAACTACGGGGTCATTCCTATGGGTTCAAAATAGACCTATATGTATGAGGAAATGAAAAGGAGAAGGAATTTATACCTCCCGGTAGATCGAATCGAAGAAAAGCCTTCCCGGAGCGACACCGACACGTAGAGATTCCAAAAGGACACGAACGAGCTCCGAATCCTCCCAAACTTGGGTAGCTTCCTCCTTGGCTAGAATGGAGAAGGAAAGAAGAAGATTTGGTGGTGAAATGGAATGATTTGGTGGAGAAATTGCTAGGGATTGCTCTCTAGGAATTTGGGGAAGAACAAGAGAGAGAGTGTGGATGAGAATAATGAAATGAACTTGAGCCTATCCTCTCCCAAAGTGGCTGGCCATATGGGGCTATTTGTCCTATTATGGTAAGGTCCAAAATGCCCCCACTAACCTATTCTATGAGTATTAGGAAAGGGCTAATTGGTTGGGGCTAAATTAGTCATTCTAAAGTCTCTAATCACACTAACCTTATCCATAATAATTAGTCTAACCTCTAACTAAAATATTTCTATCATGTGGACTAAAATTAATATCATGTGGGCCATACCTAACTAGTGTGTGGGTCCCACTAGAGTCAAACTACCCCCGGGTCCCCGTTTCAAGTCGGATTGAGTTGAAATTCGAACCCGACTCAAACTCAAATAATCCCAAAACAATATCATAAATAATAAAATAATATCAAAATAATTCAAAGAGGTCAAATACAAAAATATTCTTAGGCCAAAAATGACATTAAAATATCATAATCATATGGTTAGGCTCTAGGTTAAACAGTCTCTAGGGTTTCCCTAGCAAAACGTCAAAACCACAAGTCATTGATTTAAATAATTTTAAAATGATTTAAAATTACCAAAAATCATATCATGAATTAAATATTATTATTAAAATAATTATAAACACAAAATTTCAAAATTACCCTCATTTGGGAAACTGGGTGCTACACTGAGTGGGACACGAAGGTTATGGGTGGAGAGCGTCTCGAGTAGATCATTTATGAGAAGTTGGTTCTGAGAAAACGACTGGTCTGGTGCTTCTAAATTAAAAGCCACGACAACGTGTAAACGACGATCAAAAATAAAAGTGGGAATAATTATTCAATGATTAATTGGTCTAAGTTGATCCGAAGTTACGCGATACAAAAAGAGCACAAGGGAACGAGTTCAAGTGGGACACGATATATCAAAAAGAAGATAATCTTGTCTACTTCAAAACTCGTGAAGAGAGTTTCCAGAGATTGGTATCCCTGACGCTCCAGAAGTCAAAGTCATGGAAAGGTACATTAATGATCTAAACAATTAAATAATAATATATTTATCGAAAACAATTCATTCAGAAAAATAAAAATAAACCCTGAAATTCAGGGGGGTTACACCACTATACACAAACTAACTACCTAGGATCTTTACACTAGTGCGGGGTGAGGTCCAATACGCCTATAACTCAAACCAACACAAAATATTGAAAGTCATAATTATTTAATAAATAAATCAGCTGTACACTATGTTCCAACAATTTTTGAGATAGAAAAAAAAGCTCAAATATATATAAAATAAAGTACCAAAATAATCCTTGTTAATTATAGAAATTTATACTAATTTTTCTGGGATTTATAAACCATCACAAATATTTATTAAAAATCAGCAAAAACATGTATCCTGAAAATGAGTTCTGTTTTCCCATTTTTATAAAATACCAAAAGTACTTATTAAATGCTAGAAAAATTATAGTAAATTAGCTAAATTAACATAATATTTAAATACAATTTTTCCAAGATTTTTTCAGCAATTAAAATATATACATAAATTCAAAACCAGAAATTAACAATTTATAATAAAAAAAATTAATTATAAATTAAGGATAATACATAATCAAAATCTTCCGATGTTGTCGGATGATGAAATAAATATCACCAACGTGTCCAGAACGGTCAAATCAGCTAGGATAGCCTACCCATAAGTTCAATTTGGACACAGGGGCAAAACGGTAATTTCGGGTCAAAATGATGTCCGCCGTTGGACACACTTTACACCGAAAAACATGTCAGGATAGAAGTCTACAAAACCTAGCAAATTATATGTCCACGAATCCAGAATGATGATACGAACCCAACGGTATGTCCGAAATAGGATTCCGATGTGCCGATCTCAAAATGATACGTTGACGCGACATTTGGTATCCGGTTTGCACGGAAATGCGTGCCGGAGCAATTGTCACGCCCCAGAACCAGAATACTGGAGAGCGGGGGCAGACATAGCCAGCTACGTATAGTGAAATGGGATCCACTCCACTATACGGTCACGGCTGTCTAGATATATGAGGGTTTATCTACAAGCCATCAGTCTCTTAAGGTCAATAACAAGCCTAGTGTCTCAATCACAAGCAAGTAAACAGAGTTACAAGATGTAAGATCACCAAATATACAATAGTAAGGCGTTCCAAACATTACATATTCAGCTGATCATGAAGCTAGTCGTTACAAAATGTGAAGACTAGCAAGAGTTTTAGTCATACATGATCAACCCTAGGTTGCCAATCATGTTACAGCCCGTAGGCAGACAGTAAATAAAATGTACACGAGCTAACACTTGCTCGGCGGCTAAACGTCTCAAAAGAATAATTTTACAATAGAGTGGGAGAGCAAAAATAAACCCACTCGTTGCCCTGGTTACGCCTGGTGTTCACCATCGGGCTAGAAAGTCGGTGGATCCCTTGGTGCTGCTCTGGTATCTGGCCATACAAAACCAGCTGGGTCAGATCCCAGAAAGAGCAAGTGCCACAAAGGAGGCTTCACTTAGGAACTAAAACCAGCAATCAGCACAAGAGTAATAATATATAAAAGACAGTAAATAAAAAAAAACATGACAGGTGATATACGATGAGATAACCATGGGACTATTCAAATAACCAGGTTACAACCCGTAAACCAAACAAGGACCGGGGTTGTAACCCTTCGTCTGAACAGAACTTGGATTTTCCCACCATTTATCGGTAAGATAAAATAAGAAAACAGGTCATGTAATTATCTTGTACAGGATCAAGACAAGAATAGACTGGTAAACTTCATTCAACATTTCACGGCCAAGCAATAAGTACGGCTTGATACTTTAACTAACTAGGGTTATCACAAGCATAATTACTAACAAGATGCAGTGAGATTATTCCACATCCACAAGCCCTGCAGACCATCCAGGCTATCCGGACGCAATTAGAGTTGAATTCAAGTGGGTACATCGTCCAGGAAACGCATGTACCCTTAGGTGACTTAGAGGGTGCAACACATGACAGTGTGCTGGAAATGTGCCCTACTCGACGGCAGGCTACAGATCCCAAGTGGGGCGCCCAGATAACGGGATTGCCTGTAGCTGGAAAAATCTCTTCATGACTATTGGATTTATTCTAGTAGTTAGCCTTAGTTGATTTCAGTGGGTGCCCCTGACCGTGGTACTCAGGGATCCCCGTCCTAGACATGATGCAAGACAAGACGGATTCATTTGTGCAAGCACAATCGTCCACGGTGTCCAAGTTATTCAATCTTGTCATGTCGTGCTAGCCGTCGCAACAGCATTTCGAGGAATATCATGTAAGGTTTATCATGTCAATAGTGCGCCACGGCGGGCCACTATCAAGAATTATCGTGCCAAGTTATCATGTCAAATTGTCAGGTCAAGTTATGATGTCGGGAGTGCACCACGGCGGGTCACTATCAAGTCATGCCATTTATCAAGGAGGGAAGAAACTTGAGCAAATTAAATAATAATATAATATAATATATATATTCTTGAAGCCAAGGAGAAACTCTACAACTTTCATGTTGGGAGTGGGAAGAAATTCTGACCACAATTCACGCAAATAAGACATTTAAACAATCAAAGTGGGACCCATGTGGTCCAAAAGTGGGAGAACAAACATGCGGTCAAAGAGAGTGGGAGGCCACCCATGCGGCCAATATAACAAAGAGGGCATGAAATCAAGTAAGACAAAAGATAGTGGGACCCGCAATAATTGCAAGCTCCCACTTCAGCAAGCAAGTCAACTAAAAGAAGTTATGTGGGACCCCCACAATTAATGCAATAAGAAGTGGTACACGTGAACCCTTTAATTAATGGTTCACGTGGCCAAAATATTAAATAGTGGGGGAAGGGAGCCTATGCGGCTCACCTTAGATTCTATACAAAATAATAATATTAAAATGGCCAAGGCCATGCGACTCTGCATCAAGCAATTGCTAATGCTATAAATATCCATGTGGCTCACCCTCACATTGCTTACATGAAAGTACAAAAAAATAAATAATAAAATAAAAATGGCCATGCGGTTGGCTTATTTCCAAGCCCACGTGAAGGCTTGCCAAGCATGCATGCATTTCAACTCAGGTTAATGCCCAAAATGCATTAAGTTATAAAGTGGGGGTCTTAAATGCAAAAGTGCGTTAAGTACAGAGCCTTATGCGACTAGCTTGGACTTAAATACATTAATGTATTGAGGGGACTTAAATGCAATAAAGCATGAATTAGGGTCTTAAATGAAAATAAGCATTAACTAACAGAGCCTATGCGGCTCACTCCAAGAAGCATTCATGCTTATTATATAATAAAGCATGGATGCTTATTATAATAAGCATAAAAAAAATGCTTGTCCAGGAGCATTAATACTTGGGATGCTTGGGAAAGGAAAGCATTAAATGCTTTGGAAAGGAAAGCATTGCAACATGCCTTTAAATTCCATGCGGCAAGAAGCACTGATGCTTAATAGAATAAGCATGCAAGCTTTCCTCCCCATGCGGCTACAATGTTAGTAGCCATGCGGCTAGCTCAGGATGTGCATGTAAAATATGCATTAAGTAATGAATGCTTTAAATGCTTTCTCCTAAGCCTATGCGGCTCACAAAATTCCCATGCGGCTGAATGCTATGTGTTCAAGTATATATGCGGCTGGCTCCCAAGAAATGCATTAAATATGACGTGCATGCTTGCATGTGGCCCACTTGCAATTAAATAAATAATTATAAAAAAAAGGCTTACAATTAATTCTCATGCGGCTAGCTTATATGCCATCATGTCAGGAAGCAATTCACGCTGCCACGCCCATGCGGCTGGGCAAAACTCCTGCGGCCAAAATAAATGCAAGCCAGCAACATTTTGTTGCCAACTGAGAAGAAGTTCATGGAAAATACCATGGCTTCTCCACACCACCCAATTTCCCACAGGAGTCCAAATTTGGATTTCCATAGGTCAAAATGGGGTAGAACGAAATTCTCTCCAACATGGAACCATCAACTAGCAAAATTATGCAAGTGTGATGGGTCAAAAGTCCTGGAAACCAAAAAATACCACAAGGCTAGATCTACAAAATTTAACCATGGGAATGAAAAATGACAAGTACTAAAGTGGGTTAGAAACTCATGAGAAAAACAATGGAACAATAAAAATGGGGTTCCTCCATGAAGCAAGATGCACTTGCCTAAGCTCTTCCTCTCTCCTGGTAGGTGGAGAAGTAAAGATGGAGAAGAAGAAATGAGTAATGAGTAATAATGGAAGAGAGAGAGTGGGATAGATATTTATGGTGGGAGTGGTGGTAGGTGGGAGTGGTTCTCCACATAAAACCAAACCAACCCACTAAACCGAACCAAACCAAGCCAAGGAAATGCCAAGATGAACCATGCTAATGCAATATGCAAAAAAAAAATCCAAGGCCAACTAATTATGTCAAACCAAAAATACGAGCCCAAAATATGTATACGTACTCCCAATACGTAATACGAACTACGGGCATTACAGCAATTGTCTTCAAAACTCAGCAAATTATACGTCAACGAGTCCAGAATGACGATACGAACTCAACGGTATATCCGAAAGTGGATTCCGATGAGCCGATCTCAAAGTGACCCGTTGACCCGAAAAGTGGGACCCGCTTTGCACCGAAATGCGTGCCAGAGCCTATGTTCTCCAAATCAAGCAAATTTTATATGAAAACATGCCAGAACGACGCCACGAGTCTACTGGTGGTGTCAGAAATTGAATTCGGAGTCCCGAATTCAAAAATAGAATTTAACAAGTACAAATTAAAGAATTCGGACGGCCAACTTTGGCGTCGAATTCAACCAAACAAACCTGCTTATAATGAAACGAAACCTAAAGGAGGCAGGAAGAGGGTTATACCAGCTGTGCACCGGAACTAACGGTACACAAAACGGAGCTGCGACGACGAAGATACGAACCCGCGAAGTTGGCGTCACAAAACTGTCCAAAAACACTTCAATTTAAAACGTCAACTTGGTGGCCAGTTTTGAGGTATCAAACGATAAAATTAACGGACGAAAATTGACAGGAGTAAAGTACTATATACCGAGATTGCGACGGAGCACGGAGTTCGCCGATCCAACGGTCGGATCTCCCGAAAAACACGCACGAAGTTGCTGCGACGAAACACAATTTTAGCTTCGTTCCCGAGCGCGTCACGACGGAATTACGTGGAAAATGCGCGAAACGCCTAGGCGGCGCGTCCTGGTGGACGGTGGCCGCTACGGGGTGGTACGCCGGGGTGCGCTCAGGGGGTCGGGGGCCAGCCACGGTGGCGGCAGCGCCATGCGGCGACGCGGCGGCGCACGAAGGCGGCCCGCGCACGCGCGCACGTGGCGCCGCTGCTGCTGCCACTGCTGCGTTTGCAGCTACTGCTGCGGCTTGCTGCTGCCGCGCTGCAGTAGGGCGGAGGAGCCAGGCCGAGGCATGGCGACGGTACGTCGACGGCGGCGGGGCCGTGCGGTGGTGGTGGTGAGGGTGGTTAATGGTGGTGGAAGGCTATGGAGATGGTAAAGGTGGTGAGTATGATGGTGATGAAGTGGTGGAGAGTAGGAAGAGGAGGAAGGAGGAGAGGGTGGTGCTCAGCCATGGTGGTGGTGGTGTACGTGAGGGTGGTGATGGAGGTCGGCTATGGTGGGGATGGGAGTGGTGTGTGTTGTGTTTGAAAATAAAGAGAGAGAGAGGGAGAGAGTGTAGTCGGCTAAGGGGGGGTTGTGCTGTAAAGTAAGGGTGAGGGGGGGTTGTTGTTTGTAATAGGAGAGGGAGATAGAGTGATATGTTAATATATATAATATATATATATGTAGGTATATATATATATATAAAGAGAGAGAAAGTATAGAGAGAGGGGAGGGGTTCGGCCACCGGGGGTGGCTGTGATGGGGTGGAGTGGTGTGAGTGAAGAGAGAGAAAGAGAGGTATTTATATATATATATATATATATATATATATATATATATATATATATATATATATATATATATATATATATATATATATATATATATATATATGTGTGTGTGTGTGTGTGTGTGTGTATATACAAGAAATAAAAATGAGATATTTGTAAAAATAGAGAGAGGAAGAGATATTTTCAAAATAGGAAAAATAGGAAAATTATGCGGGGTACTTGGGCAGTCATGAGAGGACAACGTGGAGCTGGGGTTCGGGTTCGGTCGAGCCGGGTCGGGTCAAAATCGGACAGAGTGCAATAATCGAACTAAAATGGGATTTATAATCACGGGAAAATAAATAATATACGGGGACTCCAATAAATGGGACACAAGCGTCATGCGGGTAGTAGGCTTCATGTGGGCCACGTCCATACTTTGGGTCAACTAGGTTGGATCGATGTCGGGTCCCGAAATTAAATCGGAAATTAAATCGGGTTTCACGGTAGATAATTAATCGGCCTAAATTGACCCGGAAGTTGTGCGAAGAAAATGAAGCACAAAATAAAGTGTCTGAGTGGGACACGAAGGTCATGGGTGGAGAGCGTCTCGAGTAGATCATTCATGAGAAGTTGGTTCTGAGAAAACGACTGGTCTGGTGCTCCTAAATTAACAGCCACGGTAACGTGCAAACGATGATCAAAGATAAAAGTGGGAATAATTATTGAATGATTAATCGGTCTAAGTTGACCCAAACTTGCGTGATACAAAAAGAGCACAAGGGAACGAGTTCAAGTGGGACACGATATATCAACAGGAAGATAATCTTGCCTACTTCAAAACCCTTGAAGAGAGTTTACAGAGATTGGCATCCCTGACGCTCCAGAAGTCAAAGTCACGGGAATGAACATTAATGATCAAAACAATTAAATAAATAAAATATTTATCGTAATAATTCATTTAGAAAAATAAAAATAAACCCCTGAAATTCAAGGGGCTTACACCTACAGCCGTTTACATGTCGACCTCGGTATTTTAAGACACACTGTTAGATCATAGTTGGACTCACCCTGGATTCATTGATCACTGTTGGACTCGTCTTGTACTGGAAATCATCTGGTATCGGATTATATGGACTGGACTCACACTGGAATTATATTAGACTTATATCGTACTGTCTGGACTCATACATGTTATTCTAGTTCAGTTAGCTTTTATTACAGTCTTCATTGCCATAATTCTTCTCTTGTTTTAGTTACCTTTCTTTTCTTGTATCTTACTATTTCTCTATGCCATCATTACCTGTATAAAACTGCCATGCTCATCAATAAAACTATCTATAACTGCTTTATAGTTCTTTGTCATTTACTTGGGTTTTTCTAGATGAGTTGTACTCGTTCCCGTCCTAATTGGACCTGTTGAAAATATTACAGATGATAATCCTGAAGACACATGCCCTACTTACCATGGACCTGGCGAGGGATTAGCTACCTTTGGTTCCGACTCTCAGGAGTGATTCAGGAGATTAGCTAGTAGACTACTTTAGTTTTCATGTTTTGGCTTGTTGTATTAAAGTTAAGATATTGAGTTTGTATTAAGTTTGTTTGAGATGATATTGTATTATTTTAGTAGTTAGTTGTTGTTGTCTTTAATTCCTTAGATATAACTTTTGTGTTTTCTTATCGTGTTTTAGACCGTGTTTGAGTATATCATACCCTTTACTTGTCCTCCATTCGGAGCTGATATCTGGACAAGTACTTTTTATACACTGCATGAGATTAGTTAGCAACCTAGGACAGCTTACTACCGTCGATACTGCGGCGTAGGCTGGACGTACCCACTTCTCGTGCCCCTATACAGGGTGCGGGTCGTGACATCATCTACCCGTACTACGTAGCTGGACGAGTCATTCCCCCTCTCTCCAGTATTCTAGTTCTGGGGCGTGACAAGGTTTTAGTGGTGGCCCATGCGGGTCTATTTCAGACTTGTGGGGTGTTTTTATTTATAGGATGTCTCAATCACACATGTTCCCCTTGATCTCATGATTCGTTGATTCTCAACCCTAGCTTGACTTTCTGGTATCCTTGAACTTCATTGATCTTCCCTGTCCGATCGTTTGATTGCTCTCTTGTCCCTTTTCCTTAGGGGCACCTCTTCCGCATCTGTCAGAACTGGACAGCAGCAACAAGGGCAACATGACCATGTTGGTCAGCAACAAGGACCAGTACTACCTCAAGAGACTATCCAAGAAAAAGTGATAGTGGAACCAGCAGCTGGACCGCAGTATCCGGAGGTTCCAACACCGCCAATAGTTCCACCTACCCCTGTGGAAGTGGACACACCGGCCCTTCTAGAGATCATGAGAGGGATGATGGCTACTCAGCAACATCAGATGTTAGCCCAGCAACGCATGCAATCTCAGTTACAAGTGCAGAACGTATTACTCAACCAAGGGTTGCAGACGGCTTTGGAAAGAGGGGCAATGACAGATTCTGGAGCATCAACCAGATTTTGTAAGTACAACCCCCGCCGTTTCTAGGGCACGGAAGATGCCATCTCAGTAGATTCATGGCTTAAGGATATTGAGGCTATTTTGACAGCGGCTAAGGTACCGACAGAAGAACGTGTGGATCAAGTGAAGTTGTTACTTCAGGATCTCGCAAGTGATTGGTGGGAATCAGAGGAAGTAGGCATCAGACGTCCTGTTGCTTGGGACGATTTTACTGTAAGATTCAAGATGAAGTACTATAGAGTTGTGGCACAGTTTGTGCTACAACAGAAGTTTATCAACCTCAAACAGACTGGCAAGACAGTAGATGCTTATGCAGCGGAGTTCTGCAGATTGAGTAGGTTCGCCCCAGAGATGGTAGCAATGGAGAGCCAGAGGGCCATGAGGTTCAAGCAAGGGTTTTATCTTGAGCTCTTGCAATTGATAGAAGGGCACAATTATCAAACTTTCGATGAGGTGTTGACGGCAACCCGGAGGCATGAGATCACCATTCAGAGGATCACGGCAAGGACTGGAGGTCAGAAGAGATCCCACAGTCAGATTGAAGGAGGAGGGGGAGTAGCGCCCCGAACAACAGCACCATCTCCTGGCATTTGCATTCACGATGTGGCAATGTGAGGGCCAGCACCACCACCAAGGCAACAACAACAGCAACAGAGAAAGAACCAGCAAGCCCCAGCGGGCTACACTTATTGTGGGAAGGTAGGGCACACTAGAGATGTGTGTCGGACATTGAACGGGCAGTGTTTGATATGTGGAAGTCCAGATCAGCGGGTTTCCACCTGTCCTATAAATTCGAGGTCAGGAGGACCAGTACAACAATTTCCTGCTCTGCCAGCACCAGGGGCAGGCCAGTATCGAGGACCAGCGGTGGCAGTGAGACCGTTGGCACAACGTCCGTTTATGTCGCAGGCTCAGATGTTTCGGCAGCAGGGACCACCGATGCAGCATCAACAGCACAGACCACACCAGCATCACCAAGGCAGAGGCCAGCAGCAGCACCAGGCTAGGCCGCAGCATGTGAACCAACAAGGAGGTCGAGGGCAGGCATTCACTCTGTCCTTGGAAGAGGCATTGGCATCGAAAGATGTTGTGACAGGTAACATTCTCGTCGCCTCATATCCCACAGTAGCATTGTTTGATTCGGAAGCAACACGCTCATTTATATCTGCACAATTTGCGACACGGCTAGGAATGGAGTTCGAGGCATTGCCAGAGAGGTTGAATATACTCACTGGTAATGGGCTCGTAGGAGTTAGTAGGATTATTCTAGCATGTAGCGTTGTAGTTTGCGGGCATTCCTTACCCGCCAGGTTGATAGAATTTTCTGTTGGAAATTTCGACGTTATCTTAGGCATGGACTGGCTGAAAGACAGATGCGACAATAGATTATCGTAGGGGAAGTGTATCTTTTGATATTCCAGGCATGAAGCAGTTCACCCTAGTCAGATCAGGGGCAACTCAACAAGAGCAGGGAGTAGTAACGGCAATGGAAGAAGTTCAAGTTCCGAAGGTAGTTGAAGAGTTTTTAGACGAATTTTCCGAAGAACTTACAGGTCTACCGCCAGTTAGAGATATTGAGTTCAGTATAGAATTGGCACCTGGAACTAAACCGATATCAGATCGAGTTTACAGAATGGCGGATTCAGAACAGGCCAAGGTATATCAGCACATAGAGGAACTGAAAGAGAAGAAGTTCATTCAAGCCAGTGTACCACCATGGGTAGTACCAGTGGTACTTGTGGGAAAGAAGGATGGGTCATCCAGATTGTGCATTGACTACAGGAAGCTCAACACGGCAACAGTGAAGAACAAGTACCCATTACCCAGGATCGACGACTTATTTGATTAGTTGAGCAGAGCTAGAGTTTTCTCCAAGATAGATCTTCATTCAGGGTATCATCAAGTGAGGGTTCGGAAGGAGGATATTCCCAAGACAAGATTCAGGTCGAAGTATGGGCATTATGAATTCTTGGTAATGTCGTTTGGTTTGACCAATGCTCAAGCAATATTTATGGATTTGATGAACCGTATCTTTATGCCATACTTAGATCAGTTTGTCGTTGTATTTCTCGACGACATTCTCGTATACTGCTAGTGAGGAGGAGCATGAAGACTACCTCCGGAAGGTATTGCAGGTTCTGAGGGAGAACCAGTTGTATGCCAAGCTCAGCAAGTGTGAGTTCTGGACGGATCACATTTTATTTTTGGGTCACATCATATCAGGAGCTGGAGTAGCAGTGGATCCCAAGAAGGTAGAAGCAGTAGAAAGTTGGCCAGTACCCAAGACCGTAGCTGATGTGCAGAGTTTCTTGGGATTGGCAGGATATTATAGAAGGTTCGTATCAGACTTTGCGAGACTTTCAGCACCCATGACCCGCTTGACACGGAAGGATGTGCCATTTGTCTGGTCAGCAGAATGCCAGTCGTCATTTGAGACTTTGAAGCAGAAGTTGATATCAGCGCCTATTCTTACATTGCCAGTTGGACCCGGAGGTTTTACAGTATATTGTGATGCGTCAGGTAAAGGACTTGGGTGCGTCCTCATGCAATATGGGAAGGCAATAGCATATACATCTAGGCAACTTCGAGACCACGAGAAGAATTATCCAACTCATGACTTGGAGTTGGCAGCAGTAGTATTTGCTTTGAAGCTATGGAGGCATTACTTGTACGGTGATCGAGTGGACATGTACACAGACCACAAAAGTCTGAAGTACATCTTCACTCAGAAGGAACTGAACATGAGGCAGAGAAAATGGTTGGAGTGGATCAAGGATTACGACGTGGAGCTCCAGTATCATCCAGGCAAGGCTAACGTGGTAGCAGATGCTCTTAACAGGAGAGGCGGCACATTTATGTTGACAACACAGAAATATATCTTAAAAGACCTTCATGAGATGGGCATCGAGGTTATACTTCCTAGTGATGGAAGAATTCTGGCAAGTCTACAAGTTCAATCCGACTTAGTAGACAGGATTAAGGCAGCTCAGGCACAGGACCCAAGGATTCAGAAGCTTAGGACAGAATGTGAGTCAGGACTCAAAAAGAAGATAGAAATTCATGAAGATGGTACACTTAGGTTTGGATCACGCCTATGTGTGCCTAGTGGAGATATCAGACATGAGATTATGACAGAAGCTCACAGTTCTCAGTATTCTATACACCCTGGAGGGACCAAGATGTACCAAGATATCAAACATCACTTCTGGTGGAACGGGATAAAGAGGGAGATAGCTAGATTCGTTTCCCGTTGCTTGATATGTCAGTAGGTGAAGGCAGAACAGCAGAGCCCCGCTGGATTATTGCAACCGCTTCCTATTCCAAAATGGAAGTGGGAACACATCACAATGGACTTTGTGACCGGTTTACCGAGATCACCAAGTGGTAAGGATGCTATTTGGGTGATAGTAGATCGGCTTACAAAGGAAGCACATTTTCTTCCTTTCAGAGTAGGGCAATCTACAGAAAAGTTGGCAGAATTGTATATACAACAGATAGTCAGGCAGCATGGAGTTCCTGTTAGTATTGTGTCAGATAGAGATACCCGTTTTATATCACATTTTTTTGGAAGAGCTTACATCATAGTCTGGGTACCAAATTAAGATTTAGTACGGCTTACCATCCACAGACGGACGGGCAATCAGAAAGAACAATTTAGACTTTAGAAGATATATTGCGAGCTTGCACCCTAGATTTTGGAGGATCTTGGAAAAGCCACCTACACCTAGTCGAGTTCTCATATAACAACAGTTATCAAGCCAGTATCCAGATGGCGCCATTTGAAGCACTATATGGTAAGAAGTGTAGGTTGCCACTAACATGGGATGATATCGGGAAGAGAAAGATGTTAGGCCCATAAATGATTGTTCAGACAGTTGAAGTGGTTAAGGAAATTAGAGAGCGACTTCGAGTGCGCAGGATCGGCATCGTCATTGGACGGACCAGCATCATAGCCACTAGAGTTTTCTGTTGGGGACCACGTGTTCTTACGGATCTCACATACCCGTGGGGTCATTAGATTTGGCGTTCGCGGGAAGTTGAGTCCGGGTACGTAGGCCCATTTGTTATCCTTTATTGGATAGGCGATGTTGCCTATCGTTTATCCCTTTCACCTTCGTTACGAGAGGTGCATGATGTATTCCATGTATCTCAGTTGCGTAGGTATGTATCGGACCCAAGTCATATCCTTGATCATTCGGAGCTAGTTGTTGGTACCAACCTGTCTTACGAGGAACAGCCTGTGTCCATTTTGGACCGAAGAGAGAAGATACTCAAGAATCGAACAATTAGCCTTGTCCGGGTTGCTTGGGGTCATCACTCTTTAGGGGAGTCAACGTGGGAACGTGAGGATGATATCCGATCACGGTATCCGCACCTGTTTGACTCACAAGGTATATTTCTTTCTATATACCTTGATTGTCTTAACTTCTCATGTTAGTCACCTTATGAGTAGAATTACTTGATGTCGTGGATTGTTAAACATAGATATGTTACTTGCTGTTGACATTGAAAAATGATTGCTTGCTCAAATTGTTTGTACTTAGATTAGTTTAGCTTTGATGTTCCTATCCTGTTTGGGTTTGAAATTCCGAGGACAAAATTTTTCTAAGGAGGGTAGAGATGTCACTTCCCGTTTCCAGAATACGTATTTTAATACGTGTACTGCTTGAATGTATTTATTTAATATTTATTATGTATTGTTCTGTATTTAAATTCCTTTAATTTTATGCTAATTATTTTTCTGCATTTTACTTTCTGTATTTTTACTTTCTGCTTTTACTTTGCTTTTGGATTCGGCCTGAGTTGGTTTATTTTCTGGCCTTGGGTAGTTCAACATGAACTCACCTACCACCACCCCCATTTAAACCCCAAACCCCTTTCTCTCTCTTCATTACTTCTTCTCATTACTCTTCTTCTTCCTCATAACTCCCCCACCGACCTAGGAGAGCTAGGCAAGTACAACTTTCTTCTTGATGGATCTCCACTTTTGTTGTTCCATTATTTTTCTCACAAGATTCCTAGATACTTTAGTACTTAGCATTTTCAATTTCTATAGCTCATTTTGTGTAGATCTAAACTTGTTGTATTTCTGGATTTTTGGGTTTTGATCTAGCTAACCTTGTTATTTCCAAATTTTTATGGTTCCATGTTGTAGAGAATTTCGTTCTACCCCATTTTGACCTATGGAAGTCCAGATTTGGGCTTGGAATGAAGGATTTAGAGAGCTTGAAAGCAATTGCTTCCATGGTTATGTTCTCAAAAATTCGGAAAAGAAGAACAGTTCTGGCCGCATAAGCATTCTGGCCGCATGGACTTTCTGGCCGCATGAGATCCTGGCCGCATGGCTTTTAGCACTCAGCCGCATAAAGCTTGTCATTTCTCAGCCGCATAAAATTTTCAAGTCTGGCCGCATGAGACTTTCCATCACAGCCGCATGAGGCTTGACTTTTCCAGCCGCATGAGAGTTTCACTTCCCAGCCGCATGAGAGTTTCACTTCCCAGCCGCATGAGGCTTGACTTTTCCAGCCGCATGAGAGTTTCACTTCCCAGCCGCATGAGGCTTGACTTTTCCAGCCGTATGAGAGTTTCACTTCCCAACCGCATGAGGCTTGACTTTTCCATCCGCATAAGCATAGCACCTGGTTCAATTTTCGCATGAATTCTATTTTTCCAACCGCATGAACTCTAGCCCATAACGCCTTTTGGCTGATTCTTGTCCCAAATTGACATTGATTGACATAAATTGTGACCTTGACTAATAATTGATCATGCGTTCCTAGTTGGAACTAAGAGATTGGCTAGTCGTCTTATTGAATTGAATGAGACACGTTCATATTAACTATGAACTATTGCAATCGATTGGCCGATCCCGAATGTTGGCATATAGACACGTGCAGGCTTTAATTTATTTATTTTATAAAAGCAGCATGTGTACTTTATGGTCAAGGCATGATTATTCTGTGGCTAGGTTTGATTGTTCCATTACGCTATGTAAGACCTACAACCTAACCGTACGGGCATCGTTGTAGAGTTGTGCATATCGTACTTTGTACGAAAGTACTCATTCTGAAGGACCATGGTCCACGGCATGGGATTTCACTTAACATAGAGGTTACTAAGTTAAATAAAATAATGATTGCATGGAGAGAATGGATTTCCGAGTTCTTACATGGCAGCCATCTTTGGGATTATTAGTGCCCGACATGCCGGCTGGTTCCCACAGATACTGCAAATCTGCCACACGGGTAGGGAGCGGTATCTGCTTATATTATTTATTGTATATTGATGACGGGCGTCCCGCTGGGACTCATCTAATTCATGATTGGCGCAATTGATTGATTGGATAGACTAGCATTGCTTGCACATAGTAAGAACTGAGGAATCTCTTATTGCATATTTCTAGGGTAACTTGGAACTCACAGTAGCAAGCCGAAGTAGTTGCATGGTCGTTTAAGTTGACTTGTTTGTGAACTATACCTACTCTGTTAACTAACTGAGATGATCAGAATGTTAGGACATGACGGGTCAACTTATGTCCTTGTTTGGTTGGAAAGTCGGTTCGAAGTGTCGTGATGTGATGTGAATCCCGGTAGCAAGCAGAGATTTATATATCATATTGTAAAATCCCCAAATTTCTACTTTTTTATTATTAAATTTGATACCGATTTAAAATTTTGTATTGTACGTCGCATAATCGTATTGTACGTCGCGCACGACGTTTTATTTTTCGTAATTGCTCGACGAGTGCGAATATGTGCGAGCGTACATATTTTTAGAAAAACATTTTTCTTATTTTTATAGTTTCAAAATAATATAGGTAATATTTAATTTAGCTATCAAAATTTCCTAAATTTATAATTTTATTTATGAAAAGCCTTTCATTTAAGAATAAATAATATTATTCGTGCATACATATATTTCATAAATATTTTGCTAGATTATTTTAAATAAAAATGTAATTTTCTAGATTTATTAATATAAATATTTTATTATTTAAAAAGGTATTTAAAAATATTTATGATTTTCGAAATTATTATTATCGGTATTTTAAAAAATATATTTGGAAGTTATTGTGGCCATTTAAATCTTGATTTAATTTTTGGATTTATTTAAATAATTAAATATTCGAAATTTGATTTATCCCATTTGATTTTGAGCTAAAAATTTAATTAGATTTAAATTAGATTTGTATTTGGAATTGGATTTGATTGCTTTTAAATTTAAACTACAAATTATCTATTTCTGGGGTTTAAAATATTCCTAGTCCATATCTTATTGGGAATTCCCACATCCTATAAATAGGCAGGTAATCATCCATGTATTTCAATTTCCTCAAATTCTACAACCCATAATTATCGTGCATCGTATCGGTGTCCACATCTTATTCCATAGATTACATATACATATATTCCCCGTGTCGGACACACCCCGACATCAATGAATTCCTAATCATAATCCTATCCCTAACCACCGACCAATCCTGACCCAGTCATCTCCCCTAGATCACCACCCCGACGACTTTCCGTCACCACCGTTAGCAAGACCCCGCACCAGCCGATCAACTACCGGCAACCTAGCCGCTGTCATCACTATCGAAACACAGCGCCCCCGATCTCTCCCGACCAAGCCCAGCCTCCAGACCGTCCCCATCACCACAACCCACTGTCACCGTCCTCGCCACCGTCACTCCGGCCACCTTGGCCGAGTGCAACCACCATCACAACCGTTACCAAGCCCTCACCAGCGACACCAACCCAACCGCCACCGCGGCCACTGTCGCGGCAGCCCACGCCCGCCACCACCATCCAAAAGAAAAAAAACAAAAGAAGAAAAATCTATCACTACTCACCTCCGCCGAGCCCGACCAACCCGTCGACGTCCGCACACCTCGCCTCCACCGGACTAGCGCCGCCGGCGCCGTCCCCTATTGTCACGCCCCGATCCGGGAGGATCGAAAATAAGCCACTGGGCGTGATGCCGTACAAGTCTAGATTGCACTTGTACAAGGCAAAACCATTACAGTTCCTGGTAATTCTCAGAAAACATCGACAACGCAGCGGAACCAAGCAGATAAATTGAAGTCACACAATTTATATAGAAATGTATCTCTTTATTGATAATCAAAATGGATTACAAGACTTGCAGCAGGATACAGAGTTTACAATTGATTACAAGGCTCTTGAATAGCCAACTGAATGTATACACTTGTCCTTTAGGCTACAAATGAATATAACGACTTCTTTACAATGACTTGCCAATTTGGCTACAATCTCACTGGTACATCTGAGTTCCACTGTTCCATACATTATGTCCCGTATAGCAGAAGACATCGTCTTGAAAGAAGAGCTTCTGCACACCCATCCGATTCATCGATGCCAAGCACTGATTCACAGGATTTCCTCCAAGCAAACACCTGTAATATTGCCCACAACGTGGGTCAGTACATCATCAATGTACTGGCGAGCGGTGCTGGCCCAACTCACCTAAGAAGACAGCACTAAGTAATCATGTTGCAGAACATTATTAACAGTGGTCTTTCTCGTTGCCTTAGAGTCAATTTCATGTTATAGCCGACAAGAAGTAAAGCATGCAAATCTCATAGCTAACATAATTTTAAAGCATGCAGTTATCACCCTTTGGTGATTCTTACCCACGGTCGTGTAGCCATCCCTGTACATTTATAATACTTACTCTGCCTGCACAAGACATTGTTAGAAACAATATCATGATTCAATATGAATATCACCGTTCAGGTGATTCTTACCAACAGCCGACATCCTTCCCTGTATTTGAGTAATAACTTACTCTGCCTGCATAAGACATCATTAGCACCTGACCTATCTATATGAAGGTCACTGGCGACACGCCATCCTGGACCGTCTTACAGGTATACAGCGCCCTTGCCAGTGCAGGTAGCTAGCCCCACTGCAAGTCCTGTATACCGTGCTACTACTTCAGCACTGCCACTACTTCGGCACTGGTTTCCCCTAGGACGAACCGGGTTCCATGGCCCAGGAATACCGTTCGAGAAACCACCTTGTCGACAAGTTGTCCATGACCATGCAACTATATGCAACTTATCTAAGAAGAAAACATATAATGCATGATAAGGAAAACTAAGCAAAACCATCATTCTCATTCGTATTGCCATCTTGCCATCTAGCCATCTTGCCTTGAGCTAATGCTCACATTATCATCTGCCTAATCCAGGGTCTTGGCGTAATCAACATTCTACATCGGCGACAGGATACTAGAATGTTGTTACCCAATGCCTTGCCACATCTTTGATACCAACATCTTTCCAACCAAACTTAGTGTACTCACCGCCCAATTCCTGGGACTTAGCATCTGTTTAGCATTCATTCATTTGAATGCAATTCAAGCATACTCACTGCCCAGTTCTTTGGGTCTTAACATCTGTTTTGCCATCTATTCATTGAGCCAAAGCTCAATATACTCACCTGCCCAAGTATTTAGGACTTTGCCTTCACCTGTCATGCAATTCATCGCAACAGCGTACAAGCATACAATTCACTTAGCCACAACAGTTTACGTTCATGTGATTATTATCTTTCATTATCTTTCCAAATTCCATGCAAGGTGTTATTGAGCAATTCAACAAGAAACATAGCATACTATCCTTATTTTAAGCGTGAAGCTAAAGGATCTTTGAAGGGTTCAACACTACTCACATTCATAGGACGAATCCCGCCACGATCGCATAGACTTCCAAGCGATCCTTCGCATAATCCCAAGTCCAACAAGGCTTCATCGAACCAACCATCCATCATAAGGCATCTTGCGGGTCGGGGCACTACAATATATACCACCCAGAAAAAGTTTCGTCCTCGAAACTTAAAACAAAACTCATCCCCAAAACTTCAACCAAGCTATTCATGAAACTTCTCAACAATCAACTTGCACCATTTAATATTCTTCTGCAATCTCTCAATTAATTTCAAGTAATGTGCCATCTCGTTACAGCATCCCAATTAATTCAACATAGTTTACCATCTTTGATCTTTCCTCTGACACTCGTGCAAATCCTTAGCACAAGATAATCCTTCCCGTGGCTTCGTTTGAATTCAGCATACCACTTAGTTGGAATCATACACATATTTTAGACGTCCCCGAAATATATGCACTTCAGCCAAGTTCAGTGATAGAGAAAACGGACGAGCTACGGTGTACCTTCCTTTTCGAATATCAGTAATTCTTTTCAAGCATCTCTTATAATCCCACTTGTTTATTCAATATCCCGACCAACCAATAACGCAACAGATGTTGCCAATTCCAACTCGAGAAATTTTCCTCAACCGATCCAAAATTTCCAAAATATTCCGACTTAGATGTATCAAGTATTCCTTTCAAGTTCATTGTCATCCATGCCACCAAAGTTGATAAATCCCATAGCCATATTTCATTTTCGATACCCCGACTCTCGTCGGTCAAATCTTGTACTCATTATCATTCACATCCATACACTTTGTTTGCAACTTGTAAATTTCCCAATCATGATCCATCTTCCAAATCGTACCATCCTTCAAATTGTACCACAATTTCACTCTAGCAACATTTTTTTTTGCTGTCCTCCCACATTTTCTCGTATTGATCAAGCCAACATATTTATCCTCTCGTATAGGTAACTATCATATTCCAGCAACATTAATTCTGAGGGTCATTCATATTCACATTTGCCGATCTCGGCTACATGTATTATCCAATTCCGTCATTACACTTATCCTCAATCTTGATCCGGTCAATGAAATTATTCCAACTATCTCAAAGCACTACCAACAATTTTCGTAGCTCAATATCAATCAAACAATCCAACCAGTTCTAACAATTCCCAACATTTCAACCAAGGCAACTCAATTTTCGAAACCAACATGATCCGTCATCCCATCCAACATTATAACATCAAAATTCCCCAATTATCCATTCCATCCCGAAGCCTACCTTCCAACACCTCTTATTCATTCCAACTATACTCACGCAACACCAATAGGGACATCCTACGGTTTTCCAATAGTCAACTTAGCATACAATCAAGTCTCTACGGTCAGCTAATCTAAGCTAAACCAGACATTCAGCTAACCCATATGAGATGAGTAGCTATCAGGGACATACTTATCTCTTATCTTAGAGGCAACCAATTCTCAACATAGGGCAACTCTATGGTCTGACCAACTTAGGGACATGGAACACCACCCCAATCTTATGAACTTATACCCAACACGGACAACTGAAGAACATAGCCAACCAATCTGAGACTTAAGCAAGCAACCAACAATCTAGGCAACAAACCGACACTCTAGGCAACCAACCAACATTCTAGGGTCAAGTCTTTCTACCCGTACTCATACTCGAGTCATACCCAACGAAGTCTCATTCTAGACTTACCTGCAACCGACCAAATCTATCCGACAATTCTATCCAACAATTCTATCCCACAATTCTATGGGTCAATCTCGAAGCTAAAAACTCCTCAATAGAATATTCAACTTTCAGTTTCCATTTGCATAGACATAGCATCACCTGTTCAATCCGACTTGCATCCTCATATCGTACTCATATGTCTATTCAATCGGGTCAACTATTCTGAATCATCATCCGACATTGTTATCTCAATACTTTATCACTTATGATCTCTTTCCTACGATCTCTTTGCGACATATTCGTTTCCCACATTCTTAGATCATCGATACGGTCCGTACTCTTTTAACCAACAAGAATCAGGCAACTATAATCATATTTCTTTCGAGGCATCATTTATAAATTTTCTAACACCAACACGGACATCTCTTAGCAATTCACGTTAACCATCAATATTAGTTTTGTATCATCTCCTTCTGATTCCATAAGAAGATTTACTATTCATGCACCAATCCAATCTCTATAGCACCAATCATCTCGCATCATATATCGGTCATCTTAGTGGACATGACATAACTCATCGGCTAAGTCATAATCCAACAATTCTATATTCCACCAAACTTGTTATTCAAGCGACAACATCATCTACCGACATGGTCTATTACATATCGCTGCACCTCGATACTTATTTATGTTCCAGCCATTCGACTCTCGTAAGGAACATCTATTCTTTCATGCATCAAGGGATAAGTACTCATTCTCTGTGCCTCAAAATATTCAAGGGTCATAACATGTTAATTCGGGACATCAATTTCCTTCAAGCACACTGCACCACGTGCTAAGATCATCTATTCCATAAGCCCATTCTCTAACTTTTCGGTCGTCGATGCAACTCTCTGCATCTTCTAAATCATTCGCAACATCCCGATAAGCGTCTAACATTACCATCAGTTCTATCGATATTCAACATGCAATTTCTTTAACTCAATTCCAACATCGTTCGATATTCGGTCCATAGTTGTTCTCGCAAAATCATTCGATAGCAACACCACACTATCGTTACCAAGCCTACAATCCTTCTACCCAACTGATTCAAGTACTCGCCTGAATCTAAAATTCTTTTCTTTCCCAACCAAGGCATCATTTCATATTCTCAATTCTCTTATTACCCAACTTAATGCTAACCGACAAGGTCTAGCGATGGTTCATCTGAACACATCAAAATCTCACAACGGTCATCCAACTTAACAATCAAGGAACACGCCTAGCCAATATGTATCAATCGTAAGCTCAACTACGATTCGATACCACCCAATACCTTATAGGTAAAGCAATCACAAAATTATAGACACATCAAGGGTCAAGGGACATCTTATCACGACAAGGGTATATGTAATATACCACCCAGAGCTCAAGCCATTCTAAACACAATATTCCTTCGCATCAAACCGACATCCAACATGGACTATCCTTCCTGCAGTGGTTATGCTGACCACAAATATCGACTCAAGATTCTGTCGATTCCCATTCACTGAAATTTATGCACATTCTGTTCCAACATACCATGCCATCACCCACTGTCGATTGCTGCATAACAATCGACTCTAAAGAATCCCACACATACGTCATCCAGCATACATCACAAACTTATTATAGCATCGCATCATTGTTAATCTTTTTGGTATCTTTTAGAAATTCAACAAAGCACACATATCACAGCCCACATATTTAGACTTATTGTATGGAACACCCAGTGAGAGGTTAGAATGATCAACGAACTTTTAGTCAAGGGAACAACATAGAATAGTTTGGAAGCAACACAGAATAATCGCAGAAGCACTATGAGTCATCATAGAGGCAACTTTGATTTCATCGCGGAAGCAACTTTGAGTATTCGCGGAAGCAACTTTGATTCACCGTGGAAGCAACTTTGAATGATCGCGAAAGCAATCTTTGAATCATCGCGGAAGCAGCTTAGAATCATCTTAGTAGCAACATTGATTCGAAACAAATCGAATAGGAATCCAAGGACGTAAAGCCGTGCTTTGATACCATTATGTCACGCTCCGATCCGGGAGGATCGAAAATAAGCCACTGGGCGTGATGCCGTACAAGTCTAGATTGCACTTGTACAAGGCAAAACCATTACAGTTCCTGGTAATTCTCAGAAAACATCGACAACGCAGCGGAACCAAGCAGATAAATTAAAGTCACACAATTTATATAGAAATGTATCTCTTTATTGATAATCAAAATGGATTACAAGACTTGCAGCAGGATACAGAGTTTACAATTGATTACAAGGCTCTTGAATAGCCAACTGAATGTATACACTTGCCCTTTAGGCTACAAATGAATATAACGACTTCTTTACAATGACTTGCCAATTTGGCTACAATCTCACTGGTACATCTGAGTTCCACTGTTCCATACATTATGTCCCGTATAGCAGAAGACATCGTCTTGAAAGAAGAGCTTCTGCACACCCATCCGATTCATCGATGCCAAGCACTGATTCACAGGATTTCCCCCAAGCAAACACCTGTAATATTGCCCACAACGTGGGTCAGTACATCATCAATGTACTGGCGAGCGGTGCTGGCCCAACTCACCTAAGAAGACAGCACTAAGTAATCATGTTGCAGAACATTATTAACAGTGGTCTTTCTCGTTGCCTTAGAGTCAATTTCATGTTATAGCCGACAAGAAGTAAAGTATGCAAATCTCATAGCTAACATAATTTTAAAGCATGCAGTTATCACCCTTTGGTGATTCTTACCCACGGTCGTGTAGCCATCCCTGTACATTTATAATACTTACTCTGCCTGCACAAGACATTGTTAGAAACAATATCATGATTCAATATGAATATCACCGTTCAGGTGATTCTTACCAACAGCCGACATCCTTCCCTGTATTTGAGTAATAACTTACTCTGCCTGCATAAGACATCATTAGCACCTGACCTATCTATATGAAGGTCACTGGCGACACGCCATCCTGGACCGTCTTACAGGTATACAGCGCCCTTGCCAGTGCAGGTAGCTAGCCCCACTGCAAGTCCTGTATACCGTGCTACTACTTCAGCACTGCCACTACTTCGGTACTGGTTTCCCCTAGGACGAACCGGGTTCCATGGCCCAGGAATACCGTTCGAGAAACCACCTTGTCGACAAGTTGTCCATGACCATGCAACTATATGCAACTTATCTAAGAAGAAAACATATAATGCATGATAAGGAAAACTAAGCAAAACCATCATTCTCATTCGTATTGCCATCTTGCCATCTAGCCATCTTGCCTTGAGCTAATGCTCACATTATCATCTGCCTAATCCAGGGTCTTGGCGTAATCAACATTCTACATCGGCGACAGGATACTAGAATGTTGTTACCCAATGCCTTGCCACATCTTTGATACCAACATCTTTCCAACCAAACTTAGTGTACTCACCGCCCAATTCCTGGGACTTAGCATCTGTTTAGCATTCATTCATTTGAATGCAATTCAAGCATACTCACTGCCCAGTTCTTTGGGTCTTAACATCTGTTTTGCCATCTATTCATTGAGCCAAAGCTCAATATACTCACCTGCCCAAGTATTTAGGACTTTGCCTTCACCTGTCATGCAATTCATCGCAACAGCGTACAAGCATACAATTCACTTAGCCACAACAGTTTACGTTCATGTGATTATTATCTTTCATTATCTTTCCAAATTCCATGCAAGGTGTTATTGAGCAATTCAACAAGAAACATAGCATACTATCCTTATTTTAAGCGTGAAGCTAAAGGATCTTTGAAGGGTTCAACACTACTCACATTCATAGGACGAATCCCGCCACGATCGCATAGACTTCCAAGCGATCCTTCGCATAATCCCAAGTCCAACAAGGCTTCATCGAACCAACCATCCATCATAAGGCATCTTGCGGGTCGGGGCACTACACCTATCACGAACCGCCTCCACCCGACCGGACCCCCTCCGGCCGGTGCCTCCAGCACGTCACCGCCTGGCCCCCTTCTCCGGTCTTCCGCCGCCCGACTGAAACCCCGCGCGCACCTGCTCCGCTGAACTCCCCGGCGACTCCGCTTCCTTCCTCAGCCCCCTCTTCCGACCTCCGCGCCATCGAAACCCGCACCTAGCCGCCAGCCATCCCAGCGCTCCGCCACAGCCGGCCGACGGAGCCGTTGCCGAAACCCCAGACCGCCGCCCTCCATCTTTCCCAGCTCCCTTCCTCCGCCGCTCCGACGAACCGCCTTCGCCGCCCCGGCTTTCCACTCCGCCACCGCTCTCGCTCACTTTCTCTTCTCCTCTCTCTACTCTTGATCTTTTGCCCCTTCCCGAGGAAGAACAGCAGCCTCTTACTTGATTGTTTTGATTTTTTTTTTGTGCTTTAGCTTTGATTGTTTCGGTTTATAAATTATTATTATTATTATTATTATTATTATTATTATTATTATTATTATTATAAGAATTATTTATTATTATTATTAGGTTATATTATTTACTGTTATTATTATTATTATTATTAGTATTATTATTATTATCTTAGCTATTTTTAATATGTAATTCTTATTGTAACTTTTTATTATAGTGTTGTTTTGAGAAAACTAGTTATATATAGGATTTACATGGTGTATAATGATTATTATAATTTTTGTGAAATTATTATTAGTATTTTGGTTTTAATATTATTAGGATGATTGCTAACACTATTATTATTTTTGAAGAGTCACATATATACATATAATATAATATAGTTTTAAAATGTTTATAAATATTTCTTGATTTTCAAAATAGTCAATAAAAAGCATAGCTTTTACCAAAATTTTATTTTTACAAAATATGGGTTTAGTCTTAACTAGTTTTATTATTTGGTTTCCTTATAGTATTTTTATAGAAGATTTCAAACTAAAAATACTACTTTGACAAAACTTAGACTTTCGATTTTTCGAAATTTATTAAGAGTATATTTTGACTAACAATATTTAGTATTATAAATAGTTTTCCAAAATCGTATATATATATTATTTATCTAAATTCCTCTTATTATCCTTTTGTCCATAACTAGTCCTATTACCTCCGTTTCTTCACCAATTCTGTACTCCCTTATGTCCGCCTTAACTAAATTGACCCTTCTGGACCCAATGGAATCGACCGTGTCACCATCCGTGGTCACCTTGTATAGTTGTTGCACCGAAGTTGCAGTTCGTGCCACATTGATCATTGCAGCACACCAGGCGTACTATCAGGCAAGACACCTTGCCATTTGCTGTTTACTTATTTTAGCTCATATTTCATGCATTATTTATTTTCTTTATGCAAAATAAATTGTGATACATGGCATAACCTGTTAGAACTTACTGTTCATTTACATTTCCTGCTATGTATTATTTTTCTCAACTTAACCCTAGATTTAAGGGACCACCTATGTGTTGTATTCATTGGCCTTGACACGTTATACCACAAAGTTGTGTGTCGTATGTAGAATACGGAAGTGCATGATTGGCTGGCCACTAGTACGTACAAGCCATGCGATAGGAATAACCGCTAATAGAGATTGCATGCTAGTTTGACTTAGCGGTTATAGTGGTTTTATGTTGTGGATACAACACAGTAGGCATTGGACGGGGAGGACAATTCCTTAGCCTATGGGCTTCGATGCACTTTTCTTGTGACCCGGACTCTCCGCTGGAGATACGGGATTGATGACCCATGATTACTAATGGCCACTGACGATTCTGCGGAACGTCATGCTCTTACTGATGGGGCCTCTGGTGCCCAAGGGGGGACTATGCCGATCCTATTCAGCCAGGGCCCATGCGTAGGAAGGATTATTCTTAACTACATTTCACTTAGAACGGTTAGGTACCTTTATTCGTTAGGTACGAGTACTTTTGGTTTGGGTACTTGTATCTGACCGTGGCTTGAAACAATAACTTGTCGCGGATTAGTTCGTCACATCTTGTCCTTGTTTGGTTGTAGGTGTGACTTACTACTTCAATGAGAAGGTATTGAACCTTGTTGGGGTCCGGATACCATATTGGATTCTTAGTATGGAAAAATACGTCACCGTGAATTAGTTTACCATCTCCTGTCCTTATTTGGTTGGGGGGATGGTACGCTCGTTCAGTAGGTGCATATTGGACCATGTTATAATTCAATTGACTTATTTATTTGAGCAATATTTATTCAGTTTATATGGCATGATATTATGTGTCTTGTTACGTCCCTCTGAGGACCTGGTTATCTCTCCAGGTGTGTGCTTTTGTCTTCCGCAGGTGTTCTAGCTCTAGCCGTGATTATCGCTATTTTTTCGGGGATGATTGCACTTGGATCGTCTTCGCTTCGCTCGCCAAAATCTTTCTTTTGTTATGTATTTCTTTTCATAGTTGGTAGTGGATTTGTCTCCGCCCAACTACATGTACCAAATGACAATTTCATAGTTGATTATATGAGATCTTCTATTCATTTATTTTGTATGGGTGAGATTAGTTATGGTTTTACTGCATTTTACAGCTTATGTATCCATACGAGGCCCATGTACTTCGTATGAATACAACTGGCATGTCTACGTTCCTAGTCCTACGTATTTTGGGACTGGGACATTACATGTTTTTGTGGTGGCCCATGCAGGTCAAGATAAATTGTTTGGTTACTTTACCATACCAAGCAAGCCTGCGTATAGGATTAGAAGTCTAGGATCTCATCCACATACTTGGCCTCTTTCCTCGATCCCATATTCGAATTACCGTTCGACTCATCAATTGCATTTTGCTTGATTCCTCCTATTATTATTCTTATCTTCCCTTCGTGCTTGCTAGAGATTGACCCTACTAGTTAGATGTCCCAAACACCCTTAGCTTAATTTTTTAAGTTGAGTAGAATACCCCACGACCTGACACCCTTGACCATTAAGGAGAATACAAATAGTATTATCTAGACCATAGAGACTAGAAGAATTTAACCTATTTTGTCAACCAAGCCTTGGTCAATAAAACCGTAGAATGATGGTATAGGAGTAAACAAGACTTAGATCCTTATGACACATAGACTATTCATATTGGTTCTTATTTCATCTACCCTCGTGCCTATATTTTACTATCTAAACTAATGATGCTAATATAGCCTAGTATTTGCAAGCTAATCCTTATCGAGCTTGATCAAGACATATGCTATAGAGTGGCCACTCACTAGCCTATTGTCTAAATCAGAACCAGTGCATAATGGTCTGATCAACCAAGTGCACTTTGGTTCGCTTTTGTCTATTACTCTACGTGGATGGGGACATAACTAAACTTGGCCCTTACAATCCCATCCACGACTGCCTTGATAATTCTTTTGCAATTATTCGATCATCTTTGAATCACGTATTCGTATTCGATAACGCCTCCTTCGAACTCTATATTGCTTCCGCCTTCACCTATTTTAGAAGAACGAAAGCGTTGTACTAGAACTTCCTCTAAGCCTTCATATCGATTATGACCATACCGTATTGTTTTTCTACGATCTAGATCGTGATTTCTTACGACATGATTTTGTAAAAATATTGTCATCGTTGGATCCCCATTGATACCCCCTTGTGTCCTCTCACCCCCTACTAATTCTTAATTTCGAGGACGAAATTCTTTTAAGTTGGGTAGGATGTAAAATTCCTAAATTTTTACTATTTTTTTATTATTAAATTTGATACCGATTTAAAATTTTGTATTGTACGTCGCATAATCGTATTGTACGTCGCGCACGACGTTTTATTTTTCGTAATTGCTCGACGAGTGCGAATATGTGCGAGCGTACATATTTTTAGAAAAATATTTTTCTTATTTTTATAGTTTTAAAATAATATCTGTAATATTTAATTTAGCTATCAAAATTTCCTAAATTTATAATTTTATTTATGAAAAGCCTTTCATTTAAGAATAAATAATATTATTCGTGCATACATATATTTCATAAATATTTTGCTAGATTATTTTAAATAAAAATGTAATTTTCTAGATTTATTAATATAAATATTTTATTATTTAAAAAGGTATTTAAAAATATTTATGATTTTCGAAATTATTATTATTGGTATTTTGAAAAATATATTTGGAAGTTATTGTGGCCATTTAAATCTTGATTTGATTTTTGGATTTATTTAAATAGTTAAATATTCAAAATTTGATTTATCCCATTTGATTTTGAGCTAAAAATTTAATTAGATTTAAATTGGATTTGTATTTGGAATTGGATTTGATTGCTTTTAAATTTAAACTACAAATTATCTATTTCTGGGGTTTAAAATATTCCTAGTCCATATCTTATTGGGAATTTCCACATCCTATAAATAGGCAGGTACTCATCCATGTATTTCAATTTCTACAAATTCTACAACCCATAATTATCGTGCATCGTGTCGGTGTCCACATCTTATTCCATAGATTACATATACATATATTCCCCGTGTCGGACACACCCCGACATCAATGAATTCCTAATCATAATTCCATCCCTAACCACCGACCAATCCCGACCCAGTCATCTCCCCTAGATCACCACCCCGACGACTTCCCGTCACCACCGTTAGCAAGACCCCTGTCACGACCCGCACCCGCTTTTCGGATACGAGACGTGTCCAAGCCAGCCTACACCGCAGTGTCGGCGGTAGAACGCTGTCACGGCCATGAAGATCAAATTCACAAATAATGCTCATTCACATAATTAATTTAATTTACAATGATCACAAGTTTTACATTTGTAGAAAAATATAAACTTGTACAAATAAATGAATGACTACAACTCAACTATCTAGCTAGTCTCTAGGACTTTGTCTGCAAGTATTCCCGTCACTCCCCAAGCTAAGTGAATCCATGGCTAACCTGAAAATGTTGGTTTCCAGTCAGGAATGGAACGAGCACAATTCACTGAATGCAATTTCAAATAAAGAAAATGACTATAAAACAAAGGTTAGACATAAATCATAAGTTTTGAAAATAAACAGTAAATACAAAAAACCAATAGAAATAAATAGACACAAAATACTTTCCCCAACTGTTAGAAGTACCTTTGATATGTGATCGGTCTCGGGACAATTATGCGACACGGTCTACACGGTCTAAAGTTACACGGTCTACAGTTACACGGTCTACAATTACACGGTCTACAGTTACACGGTCTACAGAAAATATTGCAGTAAAGAAACACTGTCTACAAAATAATAGTCACGATCTACACAGTTTAAATGCAGTAATAATCACGGTCAACACTGTCTACTTTGCAATAAATAAATCACTGTCTACACTGTCTACAAGAAATAAATAAATCACTGTCTACACTGTCTATAAGAAATAAATGCAATACGGTCTACACGGTCTACACGGTCTAAGGTCAGATCACACATCCTTGGTACTTCTCATTCCCGACTCAACAATTTATAATAGAAAATAATCACATAACCAATGGCCAATCAATGAAATATAGGGAAAATCAATATGGAAAACAGACAATAAACTGTACTCGCATGTGGTCCTCTGCTGGTGAAACCGACAATCTGAACTACTCAATGTGCCATAATAGTCAAAACCCGTACAATAGTCCCCGGAAGCTGAGAAGACGGCTTCGAAGTTGGTTCCCCACGCGTCGAGATATCTCATCACGAAGTCTCCCGCGAAGACTACTACCGCTGTCGCTGCTCCTCTGTTGGCTCTGCGCGCGGCCCTGTCGCCGGCCGACGGCGGCCTGCGGTGGGCTAAGGGTGGCGCGCAGAGGTCCAGGGTGGCCGCCCATGGTCGCGTGCGAGACTAGGGTCGTGGTGGCGGTCCGCGTGGTTAGGGTTTGAGGTGTTCGGGTTTGTTCGTTTATATGGGGGAAGTTCGGGTTTTTACGCGTTCTGTGACAGGGGGAAAGCTGAGCATGGGCTCAGCTGCTCTGATTAGAGGGGAGTTGGGCTCGGGGTCCTTTGGCTGTGTGGGGGAAAGAGTTGGGTCGCCCATGGAGCATGGGCTGGGCTGGGCTTTCCTCCTTGATTTTTATCTCTTTCTTTTATATATAAATCTATATATACCTATATACATCTATGTATATATATTCATATAACCATATATACACAAAAATCTTGTCATATATCTAAAATGACCTATACATATTTATGCATATACACACACATCCATATATATTTATATATATATGTATATATATTTATATTACTTACACCTATACACTTATACATAATATATATTTACATATATACGTACACTTACATAAATACTATAAGTACAAATACGAGAATTAAATATTAAGTAATATCCATATTGAAATCCAATTACTAATTTATATATCAAAATTCATTTGAATAAAATACAGTGACATTATATATATATATATATAAAGCCTAATTCCATATATTATAATTACCCTTCTATACATATACATATATACAAGTATATATAACCTAGTTAATTCCCATAGAATCCAAAATATTTATTAAAGAACTTTATTTACTATATTATCCACTAAAATACTATTTTAATAGCAAGCACAATAATATGTACATATATATATATATATATATATATATATATATATATATATATATATATATATATATATATATATATATATATATATATATATATATATATATTTATATATATATATATATATATATATATATATATATATATATATAGATTCCAAATTGCTTCCTAAATCACCAAAGTAAAAATGCCAATACAACGTACCTCTATATGGTCGCCTCTACACGCATTATCCGACTACGAGGGCTTGGACTTGGTCCGGGTCTAGTCTGGACTAGTTCGGTACCACCGGGTCACTTAAACAGTCAAATGAATAATAATAAAAAACAATTCAAGATTTCCGGGAAGGGGAGCTACAAATCTACCCACCTTAAAATAATTTCGTCCTCGAAATTCCAACTCATACCATGCCAAAAAATAAAATAAATAAAAGAATAAATCCACTACTATCACAATCTTCTCAAATTTTAATTCCTCAAAATAGTTTGTATCCTTCTCCTAGCCGTATAGCCTCCATGACGTCTACCCACCTTTGGTCACACTACTCCTCACACTAAAATCTTAAAATCTTCTAACCGGTTGCTAATAATCCTACCAACAAATATCTAGAAATATGGTATCTATAGTCCTCATGTATCTATCAAGCACTCCGAATTTTAACAAGCAACAAACTTATCCAAGTAGCTAAGAGGTGTTGATAAATTCTAATAAGCATGGCCATTCATCGCTCCGAAATAGGAAGGACCTGAAGGTAAGAAGAAAAATGATCGAGAGCGAATATGAAGCTCCCAGAGCGGTAGAAGGTATCCCATGGTACAGATAGAAAAAGAATGTTTATGAATCATTAACTTATTTGCTAGATGAGCTACTCTAGTCCAGTCATTGGCTAAATCGAAGAACTCTTTATTTCCTAGAGGGGCTTGCAATCCATTCTATACCTAAATTCCGTTCTCGGTGTCAATCTAAACAAGGTTCCAAAATAGAACGAAATTTGAGAAATCACGATTGGGATCTTTTCCGTTGTTATTCAAACACACGAGCAAAGATTATGAATGCAATAAGAGATCGTATCGTGACTTCCAAGTAGATGGGATAAAGTTTTACGAATGGATTCACCTTCTAAGGGATGGAGATTACATAATAGATATGGGGACCTATTTCAAACAGTTCGGTTTTATAGACCAACTATGGGGGTTTGTCTGGGCCTCAATGGGTTTCCCATTTGGACATCAATCGTTGGTTGGATGAACATTGGGTTTCAATCTATATGGTCTAGACAAGATCCCAATGATAAAACTATTCTTACTAATTTAGGGTATCCTAGAATAGGTTTCTATCCAGGGGGTTGAGCTAGTTGCTAGTCGGGTTGGTTAACTATGTCCATAAGCCTGAAATGCACCTTCAGTAACTTTTGTGTTTAAGTAGCACAAGAGGCCTCAATTGAGTGGCACACTAGTGGCATGTGCATAGTGGGCTTCGAGTAGGTCACAACCATATATTTGGTCGAAGGAAATGAGTCGAAGTTGAGGCTCTAATGGAAGTCGGAAGATATACCGATATTACGGTAAGGGTTATGGCTAGTCCTTTTTACCTGAAAGTCGTACCATAAAAATAAAGTATAAGAGGACGTGTTTGAGTGGGACATGATATACCCAGATGAAGGTGGACTCGTCTAGATCTTGCATATGAAATTTGTTGGAAGGTAACAGCTGGTCTTGTGCTCCGAATATTAATGACACGGCCGGTGACACAAAATAATCTAATGGAAAAGTGGGAGTCCATGAGACACTAATTATCATTCTAATGAACAATTATTCTAATCAATCGATAATCCTCGTATATCCAAAAACTTTAGGAGGCTTACAGTCTATCCACCTTAGAAATAGGACATGGTCTTAGGAATATTGAGGTTAGAGGGTTCCCAAAGTCCGGATACTGTACCTCGACTCTTTGCTAATAGGGAATAAGGCACGGCGTATCGGGATACGGCAGATATTAGTCAAGTCAAGGATCGTTCCTCAATAAATGGAGAACGAGTGTGTACAATGACACATGGTTGATATAATAGGATAATCTACTCGTCTATAGTGTACTAGAGTTATCGACGGGGTAACCAACTCCAAGGCACAAAATTTCTAACAACTGAGTCGCGAATTTCTATTTGTGTCAACCTGCCAGACTATCGTCACAAGTGTTGTAGTGATCGTGTATTGCTGTTGACAACTGGTAGATCATAATATGACAGGGTATTTAAGCTATGGTATTGTCTAAGCTAGTGACTGTGGTGTTCCAACACTAGTTAGGTCTTAATAATAAAATTTACATAACTAGAGTAATATTTGTTGGAAACCAATCTCGGGATGAGTGTCACGGTAAATGATTACCCTATTGTCCACTCATCTCATGTCTAACTGTGGGCTTCGGTCGAGGAAGGGTTGGTTCAAGGCTTATGGGTTGCTAGTTAGGGCAAGCTTCCAGCAATAATTAGAGACTCACAAAATTTGGTTTCTTGAGAATAGATAGTCTCCTAGGTTGGCGTTCTGACTAAGGATAAAACCCTAATCATTCTCAAATTCAGATGGCTCGAAAGTCTTATTAGTAGTTTGAGGGTCGATGGGAGGACGAGTAACTCAATCACATGGCTGGCCGATGGTAGCTACACTTGTGCCTACCATTATCATAGCCATGGGAATACTCTGTATCTCCCTACCATCACGAGCTTTCGTCTTTCCAAAGCGGTGAAAGACAAAAACAATAAAGAATTCAAGGGAGATGTTACTGAATATAATTTTGTGATTTAAGGGCGAACATATAATTCAAGAAGAATTGTCAATGCAGTTGCGGATGAGATCCTAGAGACATCTACATCTCAATCCACGTAGAATAATTAAATAAAATGCGAACCAAATGCATCATGGTTGATCAGACCATAATACACTGATTCTGATTAGACAATATGTTAGTAGGCGTCCCCACTAAACATATACCTCGAATCAAGTTCGAGAACAGAGTGAGCTTGCAAAATTAGGCTGTAATAGCAGCGTTGGTTAAGATAGTCAAATACAATTATGCGAGATTTTTTTTTTTGAAAGAAGGCACAAGTAGTTCGAGTTTTGTGAGAATCAAACCTTATCCGGTGTTCTTGCTTATACAGTCTTCCTACTATCTTCTTATCCACAAGGACTTGGTCGACTAATGGGTTATGACCTCTAACTTCTGTATTCTAGGTAAACCTATTAGTGTCAATCAATTACCTCGTCAATAGATCACGAGGATCATACAGAGTGCTAGGTCGGGAGACATGCTACCAAACTTATAAACTTCCACTACTATTGGCTTTGGATCTTATGGGACATACATGGCACGGTCCTATCCTTTCTAGTACCCTAAACTTGTAATCACGTCTGAAATCATTTCACCGAAGATTATGCCTCGTCCGTATACTCGGGCGATGGTAAACTCTTGGTTCTGTGATTCAGATGTGATATGCTATCAGATACTCTACCTTATCTCGACCCCCGGGTAACTATGATCAAAGAGGACCACTAGCCATAGTTTTAGGAATATTCTATAACCTATAATTTCCTTAAAAATTTCAACTCTAGGGTCGTGTCTCGCCAGTGCGCTGCTGGCTGCAGGGAGTCCATAGTCTCCATAATTCAAATAACTGGCGACAGTGCGCTGCTGTCCTGCCATTATGAGTCAACCAATATTCCTTTAACTATATCTGTAAAACTTCATGGGCTTCTATAGATTCAAACAAGTTGACTATGAAATAAAGCGTAAACATTTGTCCTATCAGTCACAACCCTTAAAATAAAGGATTGAACAGGGAGAAATAACTGAGGACAAAAGAAATACAACATTCTAACTATTCCATGTGTATTCAAGCCTTTGAGGAAAAACTTGAATCGAAACTAACTTGAGGTTCATCTATGGATAACATAAAAATAATAATTCTTAGGGCAAAAATAGGAACTAAATAGGCAATTTGACTAAGATGTGAGGATGATATCCAAAGGGCAAGGAGAAGAAATTGCACCATTTATCAAGGTTAGATCATTATCTCTATGAAGCCCTGTCTCACCAAGCGAATAGTCTATCCACATTGGATCATATCGTCCTATCTAGAGGAAATAGTGTACTTATGGAGATATGACAACTATCAAAATCAATAACCCTCATCTACACTGCATGGCCTAAACTACCCATCGGTAAATTTGTATAAGGGACTCCTAGTCCTGGTCATTCAATTAAATTAATCCTTGTTCGTGAATGAGCATTTCCTTGTCGCAGGATCACAATAGTACAACTAACTTAAGTACTACTACGAGTTCGCATGATTTGCGAAAACAGACCTGCATGGGCCACCACAAAAACTTGTCACGACCCGCACCCGCTTTTCGGATACGAGACGTGTCCAAGCCAGCCTACGCCGCAGTGTCGGCGGTAGAACGCTGTCACGGCCATGAAGATCAAATTCACAAATAATGCTCATTCACATAATTAATTTAACTTACAATGATCACAAGTTTTACATTTGTAGAAAAATATAAACTTGTACAAATAAATGAATGACTACAACTCAACTATCTAGCTAGTCTCTAGGACTTTGTCTGCAAGTATTCCCGTCACTCCCCAAGCTAAGTGAATCCATGGCTAACCTGAAAATGTTGGTTTTCAGTCAGGAATGGAACGAGCACAATTCACTGAATGCAATTTCAAATAAAGAAAATGACTATAAAACAAAGGTTAGACATCAATCATGAGTTTTGAAAATAAACAGTAAATACGAAAAACCAATAGCAATAAATAGACACAAAATACTTTCTCCAACTGTTAGAAGTACCTTTGATATGTGATCGGTCTCGGGACAATTATGCGACACGGTCTACACGGTCTAAAGTTACACGGTCTACAGTTACACGGTCTACAATTACACGGTCTACAGTTACACGGTCTATAGAAAATATTGCAGTAAAGAAACACTGTCTACAAAATAATAATCACGATTACACAGTTTAAATACAGTAATAATCACGGTCTACACTGTCTACTTTGCAATAAATAAATCACTGTCTACACTGTCTACAAGAAATAAATAAATCACTGTCTACACTGTCTACAAGAAATAAATACAATATGGTCTACACGGTCTAAGGTCAGATCACACATTCTTGGTACTTTTCATTCCCGACTCAACAATTTATAATAGAAAATAATCACATAACCAATGGTCAATCAATAAAATATAGTGAAAATCAATATCGAAATGCAGACAATAAACTGTACTCGCCTGTGGTCCTCTGCTGGTGAAACCGACAATCTGAACTACTCAATGTGCCACAATAGTCAAAACCCGTACAATAGTCCGCGGAAGCTGAGAAGACGGCTTCGAAGTTGGTTGTCCACGCGTCGAGATATCTCATCACGAAGTCTTCCGCGAAGACTACTACCGCTGTCGCTACTCCTCTGTTGGCTGTGCGCGCGGCCCTGTCGCCGGCCGACGACGGCCTACGGCGGGCCAAGGGTGGCGCGCGGAAGTCCAGGGTGGCCGCCCATGGTCGCGCGCGAGACTAGGGTCGTGGTGGCGGTCCGCGTGGTTAGGGTTTGAGGTGTTCGGGTTTGTTCGTTTATAAGGGGGAAGTTCGGGTTTTTACGCATTCTGTGACATGGGGAAAGCTGAGCATGGGCTCAGCTGCTCTGATTAGAGGGGAGTTGGGCTCGGGGTCCTTTGGCTGTGTGGGGAAAAGAGTTGGGTCGCCCATGGAGCATGGGCTGGGCTTTCCTCCTTGATTTTTATCTCTTTCTTTCATATATAAATCTATATATACCTATATACATCTATGTATATATATTCATATAACCATATATACACAAAAATCTTATCATATATCTAAAATGACCTATACATATTTATGCATATACACACACATCCATATATATTTATATATATATGTATATATATTTATATTACTTACACCTATACACTTATACATAATATATATTTACATATATACGTACACTTACATAAATACTATAAGTACAAATACGAGAATTAAATATTAAGTAATATCCATATTGAAATCAAATTACTAATTTATATATCAAAATTCATTTGAATAAAATACAGTGACATTATATATATATATATAAAGCCTAATTCCATATATTATAATTACCCTTCTATACATATACATATATACAAGTATATATAACCTAGTTAATTCCTAGTTAATTCCCATAAAATCCAAAATATTTATTAAAGAACTTTATTTACTATATTATCCACTAAAATACTATTTTAATAGCAAGCACAATAATATATATATATATATATATATATATATATATATATATATATATATATATATATATATATATATATACATATATATATATATATATATTGATTCTAAATTGCTTCCTAAATCACCAAAGTAAAAATGCCAATACAACGTACCTCTATATGGTCGCCTCTACACGTATTATCCGACTACGAGGGCTTGGACTTGGTCCGGGTCTAGTCTGGACTAGTTCGGTACCACCGGGTCACTTAAACAGTCAAATGAATAATAATAAAAAATAATTCAAGATTTCCGGGAAGGGGAGCTACAACCCCGCACCAGCCGATCAACTACCGGCAACCTAGCCGCTGTCATCACTATCGAAACACAGCGCCCCCGATCTCTCCCAACCAAGCCCAGCCTCCAGACCGTCCCCATCACCACAACCCACTGTCACCGTCCCCGCCACCGTCACTCCGGCCACCTTGGCCGAGTGCAACCACCATCACAACCATTACCAAGCCCTCACCAGCGACACCAACCCAACCGCCACCGCGGCAGCCCACGCCCGCCACCACCATTCAAAAGAAAAAAAAAGAAAAAAAGAAAAATCCATCACTACTCACCTCCGCCGAGCCCGACCAACCCGTCGACGTCCGCACACCTGGCCTCCACCGGACCAGCGCCTCCATCGATGTCCTCTATCACGAACCGCCTCCACCCGATCGGACCCCCTCCAGCAATTCACCGCCTGGCCCCCTTCTCCGGTCTTCCGCCGCCCGACTGAAACCCCGCGCGCGCCTGCTCCGCTGAACTCCCCGACGACTCCGCTTCCTTCCTCAGCCCCCTCTTCCGACCACCGTGCCATCGAAACCCGCACCTAGCCGCCAGCCATCCTAGCGCTCCGCCACAGCCGGCCGACGGAGCCGTTGCCGAAACCCAGACCGCCGCCCTCCATCTTCCCCAGCTCCCTTCCTCCGCCGCTCCGGCGAACCGCCTCCGCCGCCCCGACTTTCCACTCCGCCACCGCTCTCGCTTACTCTCTCTTCTCCTCTCTCTCTACTCTTGATCTTTTCCCCCTTCCCGAGGAAGAACAGCAGCCTCTTACTTGATTGTTTTGTTTTTTTTTTTGTGCTTTAGCTTTGATTGTTTCGGTTTATAAATTATTATTATTATTATTATTATTATTATTATTATAAGAATTATTTATTATTATTATTATTAGGTTATATTATTTACTGTTATTATTATTATTATTAGTATTATTATTATTATCTTAGCTATTTTTAATATGTAATTCTTATTGTAACTTTTTATTATAGTGTTGTTTTGAGAAAACTAGTTATATATAGGATTTACATGGTGTATAATGATTATTATAATTTTTGTGAAATTATTATTAGTATTTTGGTTTTAATATTATTAGGATGATTGCTAACACTATTATTATTTTTGAAGAGTCCATATATTATGATTGGTTGGCCACCAGTACGTACAAGCCGTGCGATAGGAATAACCGCTAATAGAGATTGCATGCTAGTTTGACTTAGCGGTTATAGTAGTTTTGTGTTGTGGATACAACACAGTAGACATTGGGCGGGGAGGACAATTCCTTAGCGTATGGGCTTTGATGCACTTCCTTTGTGACCCGGACTCTCCGCTGGAGATACGGGGTTGATGACCCATGATTACTGACGGCCACTGACGATTCTGCGGAACGTCATGCTCTTACTGATGGAGCCTCTGGTGCCCAAGGGGGGACTATGCCGATCCTATTCAGCCAGGGCCCATGCGTAGGAAGGATTGTTCTTAACTACATTTTACTTAGAACGGTTAGGTACCTTTATCCGTTAGGTACGAGTACTTTTGGTTTGGGTACTTGTATCTGACCGTGGCTTGGAACAATAACTTGTCGCGGATTAGTTCGTCACATCTTGTCCTTGTTTGGTTGTAGGTGTGACTTACTACTTCGATGAGAAGGTATTGAACCTTGTTGGGGTCCGGATACCATATTGGATTCTTAGCATGGAAAGATACGTCACCGTGAATTAGTTTACCATCTCCTGTCCTTGTTTGGTTGGGGGGATGGTATGCTCGTTCAGTAGGTGCGTATTGGACCATGTTATAATTCAATTGACTTATTTATTTAAGCAATATTTATTCAGTTTATATGGCATGATATTATGTGTCTTGTTACGTCCCTCCGAGGACCTGGTTATCTCTCCAGGTGTGTGCTTTTGTCTTTCGCAGGTGTTCTAGCTCTAGCCGTGATTATCGCTATTTCTTCGAGGATGATTGCACTTGGATCATTTTCGCTTTGCTCGCCAAAATCTTTCTTTTGTTATGTATTTCTTTTCATAGTTGGTAGTGGATTTATCTCCGCCCAACTACATGTACCAAATGACAATTTCATAGTTGATTATATGAGATCTTCTATTAATTTATTTTGTGTGGGTGAGATTAGTTATGGTTCTACTGCATTTTATAGCTTATGTATCCATACGAGGCCCATGTACTTCGTATGAATACAGCTGGCATGTCTACGTTTCTAGTCCTACGTATTTTGGGACTGGGGCGTTACACATATTCTCATACTACTGGTTCTAATTCCTCATATCGTGCTTCCTTGCGGTACTTGCTATTAGAGGTCTAACCTCTCTGGTTTTGCATGGCCAAATTTAGAGTCGGTTTCCGAGGACTCAGCTTACTCCTACCTCCAAGATGGTCAATACTAGAGGAATGATCACAGGAGGACTCGAGTGGGTTCCTTACTCCCCGCTCGTTTTGTTACTTACTTTATACTTTGTCGTTTGGCACCGACATGTTAGTCAGATCGTCTTGTGCTTACTTTTACATAATTGTAACTAAGTCAGGCTGCAGCTGATAAACAATTGTGTATAGCTTGCTACATCATCTGGCTATGTTTTGTAAAGCCAGATGTCAAGAACATTTTGACTGAGCATTTGGGACGCCTTACTGCTTTATCTTCCATGTTCTCTATTACTGTTTCTTGTTTGAATGATTGAGACAATAGATGTGAAATGATCATAGTAAGACTTTCATGTAGTATGCACCCCTTGTCTTTTTAGACAGCATTGATCGTATTATACGGTATTTATCTACCCGTAATACGTAGCTGGCCGAGTCATTCCCCCGCTCTCCAGTATTCTGGTTTTGGGGCGTGACAAGGTTTTAGTAGTGGCCCATGCTGGTCTATTTCAGACTTGTGGGATGTTTTAATTTATAGGATGTCTCAATCACACATGTTCCTCCTTGATCTCATGATTCGTTGATTCTCAACCCTAGCTTGACCTTCCAGTATCCTTGGACTTTATTGATCTTCCCTGTCCGATCGTTTGATTGCTCTGTTGTCCCTTTTCCTTAGGGGCACCTCTTCCGCATCTGTCAGAACTGGACAGCAGTAACAAGGGCAACATGACCATGTTAGTCAGCAACAAGGACCAGTACTACCTCAAGAGACTATCCAAGAAGAAGTGATAGTAGAACCAGCAGCTGGATCGCAGTATCCGGAGGTTCCAACACCGCCAATAGTTCTACCTACCCCTGTAGAAGTGGACACACTGGCCCTTCTGGAGATTATGAGAGGGATGATGGCTACTCAGCAACATCAGATGTTAGCCTAGCAGCGCATGCAATCTCAGTTGCAAGAGCAGAACCTATTACTCAACCAAGGGTTACAGACGGCTTTGGAAAGAGGGGAAAGGACAGATTCAGGAGCATCAACCAGATTTTGCAAGTACAACCCTCGTCGTTTCGAGGGCACAGAAGATGCCATCTCAGCAGATGCATGGCTTAAGGATATTGAGGCTATTTTGACAGCGGCTAAGGTACCGGCAGAAGAACGTGTGGATCAAGTGAAGTTGTTACTTCAGGATCTCGCACGTGATCGGTGGGAATCAGAGAAAGTAGGCATCAGATGTCCTGTTGCTTGGGATAATTTTACTGCAAGATTCAAGATGAAGTACTATGGAGTTGTGGCGCAGTTTGAGCTACAACAGAAGTTTATCAACCTCAAACAGGCTGGCAAGACGGTAGATGCTTATGCAGCAGATTTCTGCAGATTGAGTAGGTTCGCCCCAGAGATGGTAGCAACGGAGAGCCAGAGGGCCATGAGGTTCCAGCAAGGGTTTCATCTTGAGCTCTTGTAATTGATAGAAGGGCACAATTATCAGACGTTCGATGAGGTGTTGACGGCAACCCGGAGGCATGAGATCACCATTCAGAGGATCACAGCAAGGACTGAAGGTCAGAAGAGATCCCACAGTCAGATTGAAGGAGGAGGGGGAGTAGCACCCCGAACAACAACACCATCTCCTGGCATTCGCATTCACGATATGGCAATGCGAGGGCCAGTACCACCACTAAGGCAACAGCAACAGAAAAAGAACCAGCAACCCCCAGCGGGCTGCACTTATTGTGGAAAGGTAGGGCACACTAGAGATGTGTGTCGGACATTAAACGGACAGTGTTTGATATGTGGAAGTCTAGATCATCGGGTTTCCATCTGTCCTATGAATTCGAGGTCAGGAGGACCAGTACAACAATTTCCTGCTTTGCCAGCACCAGGGACAGGCCAGTATCGAGGACCAGCGGTGGCAGTAAGACCGTTGGCACAACGTTCGTTCATGTCGCAGGCTCAGATGTTTCGGCAGCAGGGACCGCCGATGCAGCAGTAACAGCAAAGACCACCCCAGCATCACCAAGGCATGGGCCAGCAGCAGCACCAGGCTAGGTCGCAGCATGGGAACCAATAAGGAGGTCGAAGGCAGGCATTCACTCTGTCCTTGGAAGAGGCATTGGCATCGGAAGATGTTGTGGCAGGTAACATTCTCGTCACCTCATATCCCGCAGTAGCATTGTTTGATTCGGAAGCATCACACTCTTTTATATCTGTACAATTTGTGACACGGCTAGGAATGGAGTTCGAGGCATTGCCAGGGAGGTTGAATATACTCACTGGTAATGGGCTCGTAGGAGTTAGTAGGATTATTCTAGCATGTAGCATTTTAGTTTGCGGGTATTTCTTACCCGCCAGGTTGATAGAATTTTCTGTTAGAAATTTCGACGTTATCTTAGGCATGGACTGACTTAAAGACAGTCATGCGACAATAGATTGTCGTAGGGGGAGTGTATCTTTTGATATTCCAGGCATGAAGCGGTTCACCTTAGTCAGATCAGGGGCAACTCAACAAGAGCAGGGAGTAGTAATGGAAATGGAAGAAGTTCAAGTTCCGAAGGTAGTTGAAGAGTTTCTAGACGTATTTTCCGAAGAACTTCCAGGTCTACCACCGGTTAGAGATATTGAGTTCAGTATAGAATTGGTACCTGGAATTAAACTGATATCAGATCGAGTTTACAGAATGGTGGATTCAGAGCAGGCCAAGGTATATCAGCACATAGAGGAACTGAAAGAGAAGAAGTTCATTCAAGCCAGTGTATCTCCATGGGCAGCACCAGTGGTACTTGTGGGAAAGAAGGATGGGTCATCCAGATTATGCATTGACTACAGGAAGCTCAACGCGACAACAATGAAGAACAAGTACCCATTACGCAGGATCGACGACTTGTTTGATTAGTTGAGCAGAGCTAGAGTTTTCTCCAAGATAGATCTTCGTTCAGGGTATCATCAAGTGAGGGTTCGGAAGGAGGATATTCCCAAGACAATATTCAGGTCGAAGTATGGGCATTATGAATTCTTGGTAATGCTGTTTGGTTTGACCAATGCTCAAGCAATATTTATGGATTTGATGAACCGCATCTTTATGCCATACTTAGATCAGTTTGTCGTTATGTTTCTCGACGACATTCTCGTATACTCTGCTAGTGAAGAGGAGCATGAAGACCACCTCCAGAAGGTATTGCAGGTTCTGAGGGAGAACCAGTTGTATGCCAAGCTCAGCAAGTGTGAGTTCTGGACGGATCATATTTTATTTTTGGGTCACATCATATCAGGAGCTGGAGTAGCAGTGGATCCCAAGAAGGTAGAAGCAGTAGAAAGTTGGCCAGTACCCAAGACCATAGCTGATGTGCGGAGTTTTTTAGGATTGACAGGATATTATAGAAGGTTCGTATCAAACTTTACGAGACTTTCAGCACCCATGACCCGCTTGACACGGAAGGATGTGCCATTTGTCTGGTCGACAGAATGCCAGTCATCATTTGAGACCTTGAAGCAGAAGTTGATATCAGCGCCTATTCTTACATTGCCAGTTGGACCCGGAGGTTTTACAGTATATTGTGATGCGTCTAGTAAAGGACTTGGGTACGTCCTCATGCAATATGGGAAGGTGATAGCATATGCATCTAGGTAACTTCGAGACCACGAGAAGAATTATTCAACTCATGACTTGGAGTTGGCGGCAGTAGTATTTGCTTTGAAGCTATGGAGGTATTACTTGTACGGTGATCGAGTGGACATGTACACAGACCATAAAAGTCTGAAGTACATCTTTACTCAGAAGGAACTGAACATGAGGCAGAGAAGATGGTTGGAGTTGATCAAGGATTACGACGTAGAGCTCTAGTATCATCCAGGCAAGGCTAACGTGGTAGCAGATGCTCTTAGCAAGAGAGACGGCGCATTTATGTTAACAACACAGAAACATATCTTAGAAGACCTTCAGGAGATGGGCATCGAGGTTATACTTCCTAGTGATGGAGGGATTCTGGCAAGTCTACAAGTTCAATCCGACTTAGTAGAGAAGATTAAGGCAGCTCAGGCACAGGACCCATGGATTCAGAAGCTTAGGACAGAATGTGAGTCAGGACTCAGAAAGGAGATAGAAATTCATGAAGATGGTACACTTAGGTTTGGATCACGCCTATGTGTGCCTAGTGGAGATATCAGACAGGAGGTTATGACAGAAGCTTACAGTTCTCAGTATTCTATACACCCTGGAGGGACCAAGATGTACCAAAATATCAAGCAGCACTTCTGGTGGAACGGGATAAAGAGGGATATAGCTAGATTCGTTTCCCGTTGCTTGATATGTCAGCAGGTGAAGGCAGAACAGCAGAGCCCCGCTGGATTATTGCAACCGCTTCCTATTCCAGAATGGAAGTGGGAACACATCATAATGGTCTTTGTGACCGGTTTACCGAGATCACCAAGTGGTAAGGATGCTATTTGGGTGATAGTAGATCGGCTTACAAAGGTGGCACATTTTCTTCCTTTCAGAGTAGGGCAATCTACAGAAAAGTTGGCAAAATTGTATATACAACAGATAGTCAGACAGCATGGAGTCCCTGTTAGTATTGTGTCAGATAGAGATACCCGTTTTACATCACATTTCTGGAAGAGCTTACATCATAGTTTGGGTACCAAATTAAGATTTAGTACAGCTTACCATCCACAGACGGACGGGTAATCAGAAAGAATAATTCAGACTTTAGAAGATATGTTACGAGTTTGCACCCTAGATTTTGGAGGATCTTGGGAGAGCCACCTACACCAAGTAGAGTTCTCATATAACAACAGTTATCAAGCCAGTATCCAGATGGCGCCATTTGAAGTACTATATGTTAAGAAGTGTAGGTCGCCACTAGCATGGAATGATATCGGGGAGAGAAAGATGTTAGGCCCAGAAATGTTTGTTCAGACAGTTGAAGTGGTTAAGGGAATTAGAGAGCGACTTCGAGTTGCGCAGGATCGGCATCGTCATTGGGCGGACCAGCATCATAGACCACTAGAGTTTTCTGTTGGGGACCACGTGTTCTTACGGATCTCACCTACCCGTGGGGTCATTAGATTTGGCGTTCGCGGGAAGTTGAGTCCGCAGTACGTGGGCCCGTTTGTTATCCTTGATCGGATAGGCGATGTTGCCTATCGTTTATCCCTTCCACCTTCGTTACGAGAGGTACATGATGTGTTCCATGTATCTCAGTTGCGTAGGTATGTATCGGACCCAAGCCATATCCTTGATCATAGTGCCCCGTCCTGCTCAGTCAATCGGAGGAATCGAAACGCCGATGGCGTTCGGCCTTAGCCTTGCAACGGCTGCTGGAAGACATCGCTCGGTCGAGGCGACCGCTCGCTCAGGTGGGGTAGTTTCGATGAACTTGCCTCATCTTAGCCTTCACATAATAAATCGCATGTTTTCAACTTGCACAAGTAGGCTTGATAATAAAAGTGACGAATCCATATAGCTAAAGGATATAATCTCGACGGTCGAATTGAGTTAGAATATGGAAAGGTCCAACGGCCGTCTTAGAGTTGTTGTACGGCGTGCTTTGAAAATGACACTTGATCCTTCGTCCCGTGGCTTGGGAGAAGAAAAGTTGGTTGAGTAGGCAAAATTATGAACGTAGCCTAAGTCATAGGCGTCGCCCGCGTAAATGCTCGATCAAGCATGCACGCTTCCATGATGCAAGGCTTGGCATAGCCTTTGCTCGTCCCTTGAGTTAAGTTGTAGGCTTGGTGAAGTTCGGCAAAGTGATGGCGGTCGACCTAAGTCATTCCAAGCACGGTCCTATGAGTTCTGCAGCTGAGTATAGCCACAAAATCCTACGGTTTCAAGCTAGTCATATGGAGTATGAGTTGGACGATAGCGTCGCGTAGAAGCACGATGGGCCTAAGACACGATGCACGAATTTAATGTTTTAAGGCACGGGCCACGGTTGAGTCAGTGAGTTTGGAAAGTGTTTTGATAGTTGTTCTTGAGTGAGTGAAATGATAGGGCAAGAAAGAAAGAATGTGCACGACTAGGTCGTTGAGGCAAGAAAGAAGAATGCTCGCGACTACGGGTCGTCGAGGCAAGGTCTCAGATGTGAGAAGTATTGAAATTAGTCCTGGAAGAGATGGTAATACTAGAAGTAGCTTTGACTTTGTGAGACGTCAGTTTGAGTCGAGTCTTGCATGGTCATTGGACAACTTGTACAAGGTAAAATAAATCTGTTTCTCGGACGGCGACCCCGGCGGCCCAGGAGAACCGTTGCGATAGAGACATTCGTAGCTGTGCTGGATGACCACACGGGTTAGGCGGAAACTTGCAGCGGAGCTAGCTACTCGCGCTGGCAAGGAGCGTCCGCCTAATCAAAAGCTCAAAAGGAGTCCATTATAGGCCTGGGCCCTAGTGACTAGTTCATATAGATGAGTCGGCATGGGCGGCGATCCGCGTGTATGCCTTTGGATTGAGTCGAGTATTGAGTGTAGTATATCAAGAAAATTGGGTTGAATGTGTGTGTAAAGTTGGAACACAAAATGTTGGGTCTAAGATTTGGCTGCAACGTAGGCGACGTGCTTCGGCACGAGATGTGGCGTCGAGTCTTATATTGTCGGCATATAAGTTGCATGGTTATGGTTGAGTTGTTGAGTTTAAGTCAAGAAACCGCCGCAAGGCAAAGTTGTTTGGGTGACACAAAGATTCACAAGTCTTAATTGGGTCAGTTTGTGATCAAAGTAGCAAGGGCCACGAGGCGGCGATATGGTTGAGTCGCATATAGTTGCGAGGCACGGCACAAAGGATTCGAAGCACGGTCACACGAAAATAGAGCCTCATCGCATAGTTGCATCTCTGATTATGGCCGTAAGGCAAACACGACTTGAGTTAACGTTGATGTTGCAAGCACGAGATGGTCTAGAGACACGGAATAGGCCAAGGCGTCGGTCCTAAAACTGATCCTAAGGCAAGAGTAGAAAGACAATCATAAAGGGGACTAAGTTGCACAAAAGTAAATCAAACGTGTCAGGTTTGTATGGTTGGGCGAGGAGCTCATTCTACCAGTACAGTTGAGTACTGACACCCACATAGTTTACATGTGCAGGCACAGGTAGAAGCTCGTGGCGCGGAGCTCGCTTGGATGCATCGAGGTACGGAGTTCCTTGGCGATTCGAAGTGCACGGCCGCATGGAGTAAAGACTTATACAGGACATAATGTATGGACGTCGCCTTCCGAAGCATCCGCTGGCTAAAGACTTGTAATTGAGAGATGAGAGAGAGCTGAGTGACTTGTAATGTGAGATTGAGTGAGCTTGAGAGACTTGTAATCTTGGCCTTGTGCCCCTAATGTAACCGTTGTTTCAATATCAATAAAAAGCTTCTTTGTATAACTTGTGTTTTGTTCTAAATTTTGCTGCTATTATTCAATGTCTCTGCTTGGGACTTCTGTGCGACGACCCCGTCGCAGCCGCTGAAATCGGCCGTTATGGAACCCGCCTTGTACGAGCACAATCTAGGCTCGTGCGGCATCACGCCTTAGCGAGGACGATCGCTCCTACGGGAGCGGGGCGTTACAGATTATTAGGAGATGGTTGTTGGTACCAACCTGTCTTACGAGGAACAGCCTGTGTCCATTTTGGACCGAAGAGAGAAGATACTCAAGAACCGAACAATTAGCCTTGTCCGGGTTGCTTGGGGTCATCACTCTTTAGGGGAGTCAACGTGGGAACATGAGGATGATATCCGATCACGGTATCCGTACCTGTTTGACTCATAAGGTATATTTCTTTCTATATATCTTGATTGTCTTAACTCCTCATGCTTGTCACCTTATGAGTAGAATTACTTGATGTCGTGGATTGTTAAACATAGATATGTTACTTGTTGTTGACATTGAAAAATGATTGCTTGCTCAAATTGCTTGTACTTAGATTAGTTTAGCTTTGATGTTCCTATCCTGCTTGGATTTGAAATTCCGAGGACGGAATTTTTCTAAGGAGGGTAGAGATGTAACTTCCCATTCCCAGAATACGTATTTTAATACGTGTACTGCTTGAATGTATTTATTTAATATTTATCATGTATTGTTCTGTATTTAAATTCCTTTAATTTCACGCTAATTATTTTTTTGTATTTTATTTTCTGCATTTTTACTTTCTGCTTTTACTTTGCTTTTGGGTTCGGCCTGAGTTGGTTTATTTTCCCGCCTTGGGTAGTTCAACATGAACCCACCTACCACCACCCCCATTTAAACCCCAAACTCCTTTCTCTCTCTTCATTACTTCTTCTCATTACTCTTCTTCTTCCTCATAACTCCCCCATCGACCTAGGAGAGCTAGGCAAGTACAACTTGCTTCTTGATGAATCTCCACTTTCGTTGTTCCATTGTTTTCCTCACAAGATTCCTAGATACTTTAGTACTTAGCATTTTCAATTTCTATGGCTCATTTTGTGTAGATCTAAACTTGTTATATTTTCGGATTTTTGGGTTTTGATCTAGCTAACCTTGTTATTTTTAAGTTTTGATGGTTCCATGTTGTAGAGAATTTCATTCTACCCTATTTTGACCTATGGAAGTCCAGATTTGGGCTTGGAATGAAGGATTTAGAGAGCTTGAAAGCAATGGCTTCCATGGTTCTGTTCTCAAAAATTCGAAGAAGAAGAACGGTTCTAGCCGCATAAGCATTCTGGCCGCATGGACTTTCTGGCCGCATGAGATCCTGGCCGCATGGCTTTTAGCACTCAGCCGCATAAAGCTTGTCATTTCTCAGCCGTATGAGATTTTTAAGTCTGGCCGCATGAGACTTTCCATCCCAGCCGCATGAGGCTTGACTTTTCCAGCCGCATGAGAGTTTCATTTCCCAGCCGTATGAGGCTTGACTTTTCCAGCCGCATGAGAGTTTTACTTTCCAGCCGCATGAGGCTTGACTTTTTCAGCCGCATAAGCATAGCACCTGGTTCAATTTCCGCATGAATTCTATTTTTCCAACCGCATGAACTCTAGCCCATAACGCCTTTTAGCTGATTCTTGTCCCAAATTGACATTGATTGACATAAATTGTGACCTTGATTAATAGTTGATCATGCGTTCCTAGTTGGAACTAAGAGACTGGCTAGTCGTCTTATTGAATTGAATGAGACACGTTCATATTAACTATGAACTATTGCAATCGATTGGCCGATCCCGAATATTGGCATATAGACACGTGCAGGCTTCAATTTATTTATTTTACAAAAGCAGCATGTGTACTTTATGGTCAAGGCATGATTATTCCTTGGCTAGGTTTGATTGTTGTATTACGCTATCTAAGACCTACAACCTAACCGTATGGGCATCGTTGTAGAGTTGTGCATATCGTACTTTGTACGAAAGTACTCATTCTGAAGGACCATGATCCACGGCATGGGATTTCACTTAACATAGAGGTTACTAAGTTAAATAAAATAATGATTGCATGGAGAGAATGGATTCCCGAGTTCTTACATGGCAGCCATCTTTGGGACTATTAGTGCCCGATATGCCAGCTGGTTTCTACAGATACTGCAAATCTGCCACACGGGCAGAGAACGGTATCTGCTTATATTATTTATTGTATATTGATGACGGGCGTCCCGTTGGGACTCGTCTAATTCAAGATTGGCGCAATTGATTGATTGGATAGACTAGCCTTGCTTGTACATAGTAAGAACTGAGGAATCCCTTATTGCATATTTCCAGGGTAACTTGGAACTCACAGTAGCAAGCCGAAGTAGTTGCATGGCCGTTTAAGTTGACTTGTTTGTGAACTATATGTAATGCCCCGCTCCGCACGGTGCATTATGCTGAGTCGTTGACTCGAAGAGTAGCATTGACCCGATTGCGTATCGATGCGAATCGATATGAGAGTTACGTTGTCCCGAGTAACGCATCGAACTAAGTCGATGCGAAGAGTTGCCTTGTCCCGAAAGAATGCATCAAGTGAATCGATGCGAAGCACCGCGTTGCCCCGAAGGATGAGTGCGTTGAATCGGCTCGAAGATTCTAAGAAATCGAATCGACCAAGGCGCAAGTCCGAATCGATGCAAGTATTGATTTTAGTTGGTTTCGTGTGCAGGTTATACGTTGACGGGAAAATATTAGAGGTCGATCTTCTGTAATATTTAGTAAGGGGTCCGCGGAACCAAATCGACGCCTTGCGACGGGCTGAGACTTGGGCACGCTAAGGCAAATCGAACGTATAACTCAACGAAGCACGAAGTGCTCGAATGGCTAAGTCAGGAGAGTTGCCCGTGCAATGAAATTATGAAATCGAGCCGCATCGGCTCGGCGAAACGACAAAGGCGTATCGACTCAAGGTGGGAGGATTGACTTTTTTTTACTCCTTCATTCGATAAGTCAAATATATCATTGTATGCTAAGATAACCTATCGACGCCACGGGCGTGGTCCGATCGGGATAAATCATAGTGTGAGTCGAACACTAAGTTAGAACAATCGAAATGAAACGTGCATCATATGCACGAGTCGCTATGGAACATTGGATATCGCTAAGGCGAGCGCCTCGGTGCGTAAGCCGCAAGAATATGGGATAACTGTAATCGGCGAGTGCCTTAGTGCACGAACCATACCGTGCCTTCGCGTACGAGTTAGAACGGCTAGAACATTGAAAGACAATAGGCGAGCGCCCTAGCGCGCAAGCCCCGAACATTGAATGCTAAGTTATAGAACATTTGAAATACGGTCGAAACGTGCCTACAAGCACGAGATCACAAAAGACGGCGAATATGCACAGCTGTACAATTCTTACAAAAGATGGCATCGTTGCGACGAAAAGAACAGTTGTGGCACGGATATGGCATAACTGTCGACGCGACATGGTGCCTTCGAAATGTTCATGGCCTTTGGGCGTTCGACGTGAACATTGAGGCGTTGTGCCAATTGAAATAGAGATAAGCGAACTTGCTTGGTTGTATGAAATATAAGATTCGTTGCATGGTCAAATGGACTTAAAGACTATTGCCCGTGCATGGGTGTTTCTTCCCTCGAACGTGATCACCAGGGCGCTGGGATCGTTCGGCCTAGGAGGGACTGTGATAATCGGTATTGTTGGTGCACTTCGACTAAACGGGTAGCGCCTGTCTAGTGAATGTGATAAGCCACTTACACCAGTACTTCGAGGGTCCTCGGATCGTGTGTGGTTAGCAACCATAACTGAGTGAGTGTCGTCTTACATATTCGATTCGATAAATATAAGTCCATTCTAGCTTGACAAGCTAGTGACCTTCATATAGTTAAGGGCGATGGGTTTGGAAATGCAAGGTATACGTATCCTGCATGGATGGATCCGAATAGAAGGCACTTATAACATGACAGGGAATACAGATAGGCGTATTCACCTTGCGTCGGTGCAAGGGCGAGTGCGTCGACTTGGTAAGTCGCGCCACGAATCAAACACGAGAATGCTTGCTTGCCTATTCAATATGATAACATGCTTGCTATGATAACATGCTTTATGCTTTCGAATATGCCATGAAATTGACCCTAAGGAGAACATAGCAAGATCATAAGCTAAGTTGCATGATTCAACATAAATATTAAAATGTCGGTTTGGAAAGATGATCTTTGCTTCAGTACATGCGAGGACGAACGTACTGATCCCCCACCAGCTTCATGCAGGGTGCAGGGAATGGAAGGCTCACGGCGAAGCGTTGCTTGAACGCGTTGAGGCTCGGAAATGCCGAAGCGTATTAAAGCGTGCGATCGTATTGACGCTCGGACTATGCAACTGGATTGATGCTGCCGAGATATAGAAGGCATGATGTATGGAACGGTGAAATTCTTTGTGGGCAAGAGAGAACCTGAGTGTTGTAGCCAATCTGGCATATATTGTTAGGCTATCGAAAGCCTTTGTAATCTCAGTTTCGAATATCAATAAAGAGAATTGTTTCATATACTCTGTTTTCTTATTGTTGTAAATATCGAATCAAAAGATAACCATTTAAGAACTTGTCATCTTGCCTTGCACAAGCGCAACTCCAGGCTCGTGCGGCATCACGCCCCCTGCGAGGACGATGATTCGGGTGATTCCGGGTCGGGGCGTGACAAATTGGTATCAGAGCTCTGGGCTCAATTTCCTTTGGACGCTTGCTTCATTTCAATTCCAAAACGTTGCCCACCACCAATCGAAATCACTCTTGACTCTACTCGATGCCATACTGGATGTTCCATACAATAAGTCTAATACAAACTATGTAATTTTGCCGCGTGTTGTTTGGAAATTACATGGTGTTCGTTGGAAAAGTCGGGAAAGGTTTGTTGCTGCAAGTGCAACAAGTTGCGAGATGTAAATTCAAGGATTTGTTGCCGCGGATGCAACACGTCATGAATTATAATTCGAGATATTCGTTGGTTGCAACGAACGATACGAGAAATGTTTGTTGCATCGGTACAATGAAAGTCGTGGAATGTTGCTGCAGCAATTGCCATGCGTTGATTGTAAATGATGCGTTGAAAAGAAAGTGAAAAGTTGATATCGAATGTGTTGAACGGATTTGAGCATTGACTTTGAATGTCGAAAATAAAATCATTGTACGATGTGCAATGCGTATTGAAAGGAAATCGTTGTACGAGATGCGGTAAATATCGGAAGTGAAATCGTTGCACGAGGTACAATGCGTATCGGAAGTAAAATTGTTGCACGTGGTGCAACGCGTATCAAAGTAATCGCTGCACGAAGTGCAACGGATATCGAGAATGAATTTTTGCACAAGTTGCAATGGAAGAAAACAAACGTTATAAATCGAGAAACAAAAATCGGTTCGGTTGCGCACCGAGCTTGTGTTGGCAAATGAACGCATTGGCCGAGTTGCTCGGATTTTGATTAATCAGAGTTACGGTTGTGATCGAGCATGATCACTGCGGAAATCGTGAGTCGAAAGAGATCGTTGGTTCGTAAGGAGTACGTTGCGACGGAAGTAACTTGATTTCTGGGTGGTATATGGCATACCACCGATGCAATGAATGGCTCGATTCCGAGTGGTATATGTAATACCATTTGTGCGGTGAATTGCATCGACGTATTGTGAAAATTGTGGAAGGTTTGTCCACAACGGACGGGATAGCACCGAGACTCGATTGAGAATTTGTACGATGGCATGTTGATGCAAGTGTTCTTCGATGATCGGTTAGAACGGTAAGGCGGGACTTGTAACATTGAACGATTACGTCGATTGAAAATTTATGTGTCAGTCGAATGATGGGAACTAGCGAAACGATTATGCCTTGAGGCAACAATCGGATCGACGGGATAGGAAATTCGAAACGTTAAAAAAATCGAACTGCACGACTTGCGAGCTCGATAAAAATATTGGGCGAGGCGAATCGAATCGTACGACTTGCGATCTCGATAGGAATGTTCGGCTAGGCGAATCGAATCGCACGATTTGCAATTTCAATAGAAATATGGGGCGATGCGAATTGTAATCGAATCGCACGATATGCGACTTCGGTGAAGAGTTGGTTGACGGGAGTAATCGTGCCTAAGAAATAGTTGGTTACGTTACGGCGAAACTCATTTGAGTACGACTGAAAACACGCAAAAACCTAGAGGACGAGATCGTATGACTTGAGAGTTTGATGTTGGATAATCGGTAACTCAGTTACGCGATTTAAGTATAGCAGGATACGACAAATCGGAGAACGAGTCGATGCGTATGGAAAAGTTTGTTGCGAACTTGGATGTATGCGGTGCGAGCTAAGTTGACGTTGAAACGGATTCAAAGTTGACCCTTGCGTTATCGAAATTGATACGGCGTATTAAGATCGATACGTAAGGAAACGTAAGCACGATGTGGGAATACAAAATAGAGTGTGCCTCATGCTATAGAATTTTGTAAGTAACGATACGAGAATGAACGAACTTGGTTGATCGTAAATTTTGTGATTGATCAAAGACGAGACTATAAGTCATCAATGATTGCTCGATGCGTATAGCATCTCGTGTGTCGACCCGCAAATAAGATAGACTCGAACTCGATGCGAGTAGACGCGTCAGGAATAGCAGAATCATCGACGGAGTGCATGACCTTACTCGGAGGATAGTTGCGCTTAAGTTGCGCCGATAGAAATGGTTTTGTTCGAAAATTTGGATAGTCGCATAGAATCGTCGGAACGTGATTTGGCTCCGAAATAAGATATAGCATGGTTCGTAGTACACTGTCCTTCGGTGATGATCCACAATTATCGAGCGTAGCTTCGGGGCAGCTGACCCTAGAAGACTTGACCGCCAAATCAAATTGAATGCTGCAGACCGTAAGATAACCCATGCGATATCGTATATGAGATTTCATCGATAACAAATATAACATGGTGCTTGTTGACGATAAGTCTAGGCGATCGAGAATTGTTGGAACAACTTTCGATTGAGAATGATGTCGCTAGATTTTGAGTATTCGTCGGATGAATGCTCGAATGGTTATGTTGGTCGACGATAGAACTTGAAATTCACCAACGAACTTGGTGATTCGGATAGGCGATTGCGAGAATCATGCTATGCACGAGAGACAACGATAAGGGAATGACTTATGAGTCATGTCGTTAGATTCGGATTCACCTTGCAATTGAGCTTGCGTGAATTGAAATTATGTTCGATGTTGCGAGACGGATAAGTTGGGAATTTGGCTAGTGAATTCCTACTCGTTAGGAATCGAACGTAAGGCGCATCGAAAGACGCTCGTGTCAAGGCGATCGTTGTCTTGAACACCATCGCCTTGATGTAAACTTTTGTGTCGGATAGATTATGGCCTTTGTGCAATGTCAATTTAAAGTTACGTTGGGAGAAGTTAAGCACGGAGACTATGTAAGTAACCTAGCGGACGTAGTCCCGAATGTTGATAAAAGAAATCGTATCGAGATAAGTTGCGTAGCCAGACTTCGAAAATAGTTGGTTAACGATTTCGAACGCAAGGCGTTACGAAGGATCGTGGCGATCGGATGCGCGACGGCTTGACGCGACGCGTAGAATTGATAGTCCCGATGAAACATACAAAGTGAGAAATGTGATTCTTAAAATCGCATCGTGTGCCTCGACTTATGTTGGACGATCGCGTATGTATCAATATGCATGTGCGCTAGAATTGCGAAAACAAGTAATAGAGCCAAGTCCGATCGAGAATACGAGATGGCGAGTAATTGAAAATAAGAAGTTACATGTCTGCGTTGTTCCGATATCTTACAACTAAGCTTGGCTGAAATGCGTATATTGGTGGGACGCCTAAAATATGTGTATGATTTCAAACTAAGTTGTACGATCCAAACGAAAGTGAGACGAGATCGTGGAACGATCTAATGAAACCCTTGGAAATTTAGTATTGGTTTCGGTTCGGGACAAACCTTGTTTTGAGTGGTATATTATGTAATGTCCCGCTCCGTACGGTGCATTATGCTGAGTCGTTGACTCGAAGAGTAGCGTTGACCCGATTGCGTATCGATGCGAATCGATACGAGAGTTACGTTGTCCCGAGCAATGTATCGAACTAAGTCGATGCGAAGAGTTGCCTTGTCCCGAAAGAATGCATCAAGTGAATCGATGCGAAGCGCCGCGTTGCCCCGAAGAATGAGTGCGTTGAATCGGCTCGAAGATTCTAAGAAATCGAATCGACCAAGGTGCAAGTCCGAATCGATGCAAGTATTGATTTTAGTTGGTTTCGTGTACAGGTTATACGTTGACGGGAAAATATTAGAGGTCGATCTTCTGTAATATTTAGTAAGGGGTCCGCGGAACCAAATCGACGCCTTGCGACGGGCTGAGACTTGGGCACGCTAAGGCAAATCGAACGTATAACTCAACGAAGCACGAAGTGCTCGAATGGCTAAGTCAGGAGAGTTGCCCGTGCAATGAAATTATGAAATCGAGCCGCATCGGCTCGGCGAAACGACAAAGGCGTATCGACTCAAGGTGGAAGGATTGACTTCTTTTTACTCCTTCATTCGATAAGTCAAATATATCATTGTATGCTAAGATAACCTATCGACGCCATGGGCGTGGTCTGATCGGGATAAATTATAGTGTGAGTCGAACACTAAGTTAGAACAATCGAAATGAAACGTGCATCATATGCACGAGTCGCTATGGAACATTGGATATCGCTAAGGCGAGCGCCTCGGTGCGTAAGCCGCAAGAATATGGGATAACTGTAATCGGCGAGTACCTTAGTGCACAAACCATACCGTGCCTTCGCGCACGAGTTAGAACGGCTAGAACATTGAAAGACAATAGGCGAGCGCCCTAGCGCGCAAGCCCCGAACATTGAATGCTAAGTTATAGAACATTTGAAATACGGTCGAAACGTGCCTACAAGCACGAGATCACAAAAGACGGTTAATATGCACAGCTGCACAATAATTATAAAAGATGGCATCGTTGCGACGAGAAGAACAGTTGTGGTACGGATATGGCATAACTGTCGACGCGGCATGGTGCCTTCGAAATGTTCATGGCCTTTGGGCGTTCGACATGAACATTGAGGCGTTGCGCCAATTGAAATAGAGATAAGCGAACTTGCTTGGTTGTATGAAATATAAGATTCGTTGCATGGTCAAATGGACTTAAAGACTATTGCCCGTGCATGGGTGTTTCTTCCCTCGAACGTGATCACCAGGGCGCTGGGACCGTTCGGCCTAGGAGGGACTGTGATAATCGGTATTGTTGGTGCACTTCGACTAAACGGGTAGCGCCTGTCTAGTGAATGTGATAAGCCACTTACACGAGTACTTCGGGGGTCCTCGGATCGTGTGTGGTTAGCAACCATAACTGAGTGACTGTCGTCTTACATATTCGATTCGATAAATATAAGTCCATTCTAGCTTGACAAGCTAGTGACCTTCATATAGTTAAGGGCGATGGATTTGGAAGTGCAAGGTATACGTATCCTGCATGGATGGATCTGAATAGAAGGCACTTATAACATGACAGGGAATACAGATAGGCGTATTCACCTTGCGTCGGTGCAAGGGCGAGTGCGTCGACTTGGTAAGTCGCGCCACGAAGCAAACACGAGAATGCTTGCTTGCCTATTCAATATGATAACATGCTTGCTATGATAACATGCTTTACGCTTTCGAATATGCCATGAAATTGACCCTAAGGAGAACATAGTAAGATCATAAGCTAAGTTGCATGATTCAACATAAATATTAAAATATCGGTTTGGAAAGATGATCTTTGCTTCAGTACATACGAGGACGAACGTACTGATCCCCCACCAGCTTCATGCAGGGTGCAAGGAATGGAAGGCTCGCGGCGAAGCGTTGCTTGAACGCGTTGAGGCTCGGAAATGCCGAAGCGTATTAAAGTGTGCGATCGCATTGACGCTCGGACTATGCAACTGGATTGATGCGACCGAGATATAGAAGGCATGATGTATGGAACGGTGAAATCCTTTGTGGGCAAGAGAGAACCTGAGTGTTGTAGCCAATCTGGCATATATTGTTAGGCTATCGAAAGCCTTTGTAATCTCAGTTTCGAATATCAATAAAGAGAATTGTTTCGTATACTCTGTTTTCCTATCGTTGTAAATATCGAATCAAAAGATAACCATTTGAGAACTTGTCATCTTGCCTTGCACGAGTGCAACTCCAGGCTCGTGCGGCATCACGCCCCCTGTGAGGACGATGATTTGGATGATTTCGGGTCGGGGCGTGACACTATACCTACTCTGTTAACTAACTGAGATGATCAGAATGTCAGGACATGACGGGTCAACTTCTGTTCTTATTTGGTTGGGAAGTTGGTTCGAAGTGTCGTGATGTGATATGAATCCCAGTAGCAAGCAAAGATCTATATATAATATTCCCTTACTACTAGTTCTAATTCCTCATATCGTAGTTTCTTGCGGTACTTGCTATTAGATGTCTAACCTCTCTGATTTTGCATGGCCAGATTTAGAGCCGGTTCCCGAGGACTCAGCTTACTCCCACCTCCAAGATGGTCAATACTAGAGGAATGATCGCAGGAGGACTCGAGTGGGTTCCTTACTTTCCCGCTCGTTTTGTTACTTACTTTATACTTTGCCGTTTGGCACCGACATGTTAGTCGGATCGTCTTGTGTTTACTTTTACATAATTGTAACTGAGTCAGGCTGTAGCTGATAAACAATTGTTATACCTTGCTACATCATCTGGCTATGTTTGTAAAGCCAGATGTCAAGAACATTTTGACTGAGCGTTTGGGACGCCTTACTGCTTTATCATACATGTTCTCTATTACTGTTTCTTGTTTGAATGATTGAGACAATAGATATGAAGTGACCATAGTGAGACTTTTATGTAGTATGTACCCCCTTGTCTTTTTAGACAGCATTGATCGTATTATACGGTATTCATCTACCCGTAATACGTAGCTGGCTGAGTCATTCCCCCGCTCTCCAGTATTCTGGTTCTGGAGCGTGACAGAAAGTTCTCTTCCTACAGTTCTTTTAGCATTGTGCATGTTTTCTACTTCTACTAAACTGCTAGTACATGTGGTAGTTTGACTGCTTCATTTAGAAGAACTCTTGACTGTATCCTGCTGTGTTTGTATCTCGTCTTGTATAGTAAACTTGGGGATCCATTGTAGCTTATGAGATAGGGATACTATTCAGTGGTGACTTAAATTTTAGTTTGATGAAATTGGTTTAGGTCTATATCAGAAGCCAAAGTTTCTAATTCTCGTTCATCTATATGCATTGATCAGTGTACCATGACTGATCAAACATATCATTTTAGTCCTTGCTCGAGAAAATCAGACTGAGACAATCATTTTAGTTTAGAGGTTAATAAAGTGTTAACAATCATGGCCAGCCGAGCCACAAATGGGAACTTCTATTATGTATGTCACGACCCACTCCCGAATAATCGGATATGAGTCGGACACGCCCAGCCTTCGTCGATGGACACGACGAAGTAAGCTGTACAATACTAAGAAAAACTCAAAGTCACAATGTAATGTAAACCAACACAGCTTTTTATAACGTTCCCAGAAAATCACCAATATCCATCAAGTCTTTAGTACAAATCAGCCGGAGACAAATCCGGTCAAATGAAATAAATATACAACAATGAATATCCAAGATACAATCTCCAGAAAAATAAAATAAAAAGAAAAGCTGCAATATCCAATGCAATCACAAGCTCCATATAATCTCCCACTCACCTACAACGTATCCTGTCAGAAAAAGAGCAAAGTACAACCCTGACCAGACAATATACAATGTAATCTGTAATCCAGAGTACAAGGTGAAACCAGAATACCAGAACGCTAGAACATGAAATGAAACTGCGGTACCAGAGATGAAATATAAAAACTGTAGGCAATGGACGACAATCAATATGCTAGACAATGAACACGGCTATCAATGTACAAGACAATGAATTACGACAATCAATATGCAAGTGTGACAATTTTGAAATATTAAAACTAATGTGTGACCGACTTAGGAGTACAATCAATCAATAAGGCAATGAGTCAATGAGCAATCAATTCTACAAGGTCCGACTTCATCGTACGTGAAGTGCACGATTAGGCTATCCACAATTACCTATGTTGGGTGTGGTCACACAAAAGCTAATATTTCCTCCAATCCCCGCAATAAACAATGACTCACAAGCAATGAACAATGTACAAGGCAATCGTGTGTATCTCGTGTCCGATATGAGAACATGGCACATGAATGTAAGACAAAACAAGGTACAAGTCGAGTCAGTGTACTTGTCTCGGTTTGGTTGCACGAGAATAGTACTGCATGGTTGTAATGAATCACCTGGTAATATTTTGTACAAGTTATTAGGGTTTTGAAATAGTGACATTATAGCTAACCATATAGATAATTAATTATCTATAATATTAATTATAGGCAAAACTGACTAGCAATATTTATTTGGAAAATACATAGATTTACAATAATCACTAGTAGAACACTATTTTAGAAAATAGATATAGATATATAGGTTGATCAAAGTAATATTTAGTGCAATTACTCTTAAACTATACTTAACAAGAAACCATATTTATTTAACAAGTAATTCTAGAAAATAATTGTTTTGAAAATACATTTACTAAAAAGTATACTAACAAATTAACTGTATTTATAAATAAATCTTTAAAATACTAACCACACTTAACCAATTTATCTATGTTTATATGATATTTATATTATGCTAATTAACAATGTAGCAATTATACATTTTTGGAAATATAATATATAATAATAAAAATGATAGCAAAATGAAACTTAACAATTTCTTGTAAAAATTATGCTTACAATATTTTAACCAAAATATCTATAAAAGAACTTTATAACAATATATATATATATATATATATATATATATATATATATATATATATATATATATATATATATATATATATATATATATATATAAAACTTTAATATAATAATATTAACTAAAATTATCTAGAATAACCTTTTTAAAATAATTGCTATCTAAGTATAAACATGTTCAGCCCAATTATTAAAATCCTAAGGATTTAATCCCTTAAATTCAGACCAATCCAATCTAGTCCATTGGGCTTGAGCCCAAATTAACAAAGAAAACTTAAAAATTTACTCTAAAGCTTCCAGCCTATCAGCCCACAAACCCAGCCTATATGTCACCAGCCCATCTTCACTAACCAAAACTTGGCCCAGCTTAAACAACTGCTGTTTTAATTAAATTTTCCTTAAAACCTCTGCCAGCCCACAAGTCCAATTCTCACAGTCCAGCCCACTATGTTAACCAAAATTCTGTTAAAAATAAAATCAACACCAGTATATCCATTTTTCCCTTCTGGCCCAAACAACCCAGTTCGGCCCTCTTCTAATCCCTAATACTAATACCCAAATTCTTCTCTCTCCAACGATCAGAACTCAACCGACCAGAGACCAAACCATTCCCACGAATTTTCCAGAACCCAGCCGAAGACTCAGCCCCTTCGTCTTCTCCGGCGAGCAAACCCTAATCCGAGATCTTCTTCTCTGGCCAACTAAGCCCAGCCTTCCCTTCTACATCCCATCTTCTTCTTCGTCTCCTTCACAGTCCACTCTTCCAAACCCTAATGATCCTCCATGCCGAAACCCTAGCCCCCAATTCTTTCTTCTCCAGCGAACGAGCAACCCTAACTATCCAGCCATGGCCGAACCCTAGCTTCTAGGTTCTTGTCCTCTAGAACCCTAGGCTCCAGCGTCTCCTTCTCCGACGAAAACCCTAGATTCTTAGGCAGTCGAAACCCTAGATCCGGCAACTTCCTTCTTCCCAGTCGCTTCCTCTCATCTTCCCATGGCCAAAATCCTAACTCCTAAGCTCATCGTCTTCCTCAGCCGATCATCTTCTTCCAAACCACAAAACCCTAACTCCCAAATAAAACCTAATTTACAAAGAACAGAAAAGAGAAGGGGTTCGAGAAGGGTCGATGGACGTGCTCATCGGCCTGACGGGGACGTCGATCCTCGGCGATCCTCGGTGCTACAACGGCTCCTCGGCGGCGGAGGTAACTGATCGGTGGAGATCTACTCGTCGGCGAGTAGATCGGCTACACTCCCGACTCGGTGGCGATGACGACGTGCTTCACGAGGCGTCGGCTCGATCCTCGAAGACGGTGGCTCGACTATCATGGTGACGACGCTCTGGTCGTCAAGCTCTGCAGTCGAGGCGGTTCTCTACTTCGAGAAGTCGGCTCGGACTACGAAGCGACGGTGCGGTCTCCTAGCTGACGGTGTGGTGCTCGACACGGAGCACGATCTGCGAGGCGAAGACTATGTCGGTGGCTCGAACTTCGAAGTGGCACGATCTGTGAGGGGCGGTGGCTCGCCAGTGGCGGTTGACAATTGGCACGGAGATCGAGGCGGCTCCGACGACGGTGGCGGTGCTCGGCAGAGGATGGCCGGAAATAGCCGTGCTCGACTGTGGCTACTCCTCGAGTAGAGAGAGGAGAGAGAGAGAGAGAGTAGGTGACGTGTAGAGAGAGAGAACTTTGGAATGTGTACTGACAGATGTCAAAAATTCTTGGGAAGCGTGCATTTATAATAAAATAATGTGTGGGTGTGTGTGCAAGAGTGAGTGGCATGTTTGTAATAAAGTGTAGATCTGGGGGCTGTTAGTATAGTGGCAGAGCAGTAAATAAAATTAGATCTGGGGCTAAATTAGAATAGTTGTAACAGCTTTCCAATAAAATTCTAACAGTTTTAAAACTTCAAAGCTGTTTTCCAAAAATCAAATATCAACAGGTTTCAAACATAAGTAGTTACCAAACATATTTCAAATTCGAAATTCCAAAACAGCTTTCCAATATTCAACAAATTTAACTACATCACAACTAATTACATAATTAGTTAATAACAACCTTAATCATAATCAAAACTGTAGTTAATTAGCTAATAATTCTTCTAACTGCTCATTATAACTAAACAATTATTCTTCTTAGTTATAACTAAATAAATAATTACAAAAAATAGTTAATCAAAACCAATATTTTCTTTTAGTTTAATACAACAAAATTCAACATAAGGAGATTCAAAAGTTCATAAATTAACTAGGAACAATATTAATACTTAACAATAAATTGGAATTAATTAATTAAGCTTAAAATATCATTATTGATCACAACAAAACTAATACAATAGAATAAACTAATTTATTAATAAATAATCGAAATACTTATGACTTAATCAATTTTTTGAAAAATTAGAATTGAGAAGAAGAAACCAATTTAACTAATAAAATTCAATATAACTAATTTATCATTTAAGCCAAAATGATTATCTTTTGAAAAAATTTCAAATAATTCAACAATAAACGAAAATAGGTTTAGGGAGTTACAAATCTACCCCCCTTACAAAAATTTTGTCCTCGAAATTTCAAGGATTTTGCAGCGTATAAAATCAAACAAAATTTTAAAGACAATGAGAAACTAAATGATTTATTTATGGAGTAAAATAACAAGGACTAACAAGTAGTCACTAGACAATAGAAAAGACTGTAAATGCAAGAAAACTCAGAGACGAGCCTCAAAATAGGCAATACAAGAAATCTAGCTACTATAAGCAAGTAAAAGATAACGGTCCATCCAACTGCGCTCCTGCGACTACTACTGATCCTCAAAAACTGGGTCCTCCTGCTGCTGCTCTGGTGCTGGCTCCTGACGAGTGAAAGCTGCAGGGCAATCTCTCACTTGGTGAGTGGCAGACCCACAAATCAAACACTGCCCTAACTTCTTGCGGCATTCATCGACACGGTGTCCCGGTCTTTTGCAGTATGCGCGAGAAAAGTACACTGGAGTCTGAATATGTCTCTGCTGCCTCGGCGATGTCGATGCTCGAACATGATGCTGATGCTGAAGTGACCTCTGCTGAGTGTCAGTCCGCTTCGGGGGACCCTGGGAACTGCTGGCGCCAATGTCTCGGTCCCGCTTAAGCTTCGGATCCATCTCCTTCTCCACTCCCTGAGCAACTTTAAGGATGCTCGCATAGGTCGTGGCCTGACTGATAGCTACTGCATGTCGCAGCTCCCTGGTGAGACCCTTCTTGAACTTCCAAGCCCTCTCCTTCGGCGTACTGACTTGGTTCACTGCGAACCTGCTGAGTCGGGTGAACTCTGATGTATACTGGGCCACTGTCATACTCCCCTGCTGCAATGCTTTAAATTGCATCTGAAGCTCTTCCTGCTGCACATCCGGAAAAAACTTCTCCTGGAATAGCAGTTTGAAATCCTTCCAGGAAACTCCGGGCTCTGCTAACTGAGGCTCCTCCCGGTACCAAGCCCTAGCGATGTCGAAAAGTCGCATGCTCGCAACTTCGACCTTCAAATCATCCGGGATCCTCGCCATCTTCAATGACCGTTCAGCATTCTCCAGCCACTCGTCTGCGTAGACTATCCCTTCATTGCCCCAAAAATCCATCGGGTAGAGGAACTGATAGTCCTTGGCAGACCCTGGCCTCGGCACTGCTGGTGTCGGCGGTGCTGGCGGTGCTGGTGGAGCTGGCTCTCTGGTCCTGAGTGCGTCGACGACGGTCGCTCTGAACTGTGCGGCTTGCTGATTCCGGGCCTCCATGAATTGTTGAAACATGGCCATCACATGCGTGCCATCGAACATCATCGTCGAAGGAAGCGGCTGAGGCTGAGGCGGTAGAAGCTGCTCCGGTGCACTGGGTGCAGGCTGCTTGCTGGTCCCAGTGTTCGTCGTGGCGACCGTCCTGTAACAGAAAAATAAACTGTTGATTGCTATATCCTAGAAAAATCATAAACTATCCTAAAAATCATAAGTAAAATCAAATTTTTAAACATTAATAACCATAAACCATAAACTATAAGCCATAAACCATTTTCCCGCGGTTCCTATGCTGTGATGAGTTTTCCTTAGCTTTCGCTGGTCCCCCAATAACACTTTATTGCCTAAGTGTCATTAGGATAGACCTGCATGGGCCACCACTAAAAACATGTCATGACCCGCTCCCGAATAATCGAATACGAGTCGGACACGTCCAGCCTTCGTCGATGGACACGACGAAGTAAGCTGTACAATACTAAGGAAAACTCAAAGTCATAATGTAATGTAAACCAACACAGCTTTTTATAACGTTCCCAGAAAATCACCAATATCCATCAAGTCTTTAGTACAAATCAGCCGGAGACAAATCCGGTCAAATGAAATAAATATACAACAATGAATATTCAAGATACAATCTCCAGAAAAATAAAATAAAAAGAAAAGCTGCAATATCCAATGCAATCACAAGCTCCATGTAATCTCCCACTCACCTGCAACGTATTCTGTCAAGAAAAGAGCAAAGTACAACCCTGACCAGACAATATACAATGTAATCTGTAATCCAGAGTACAAGGTGAAACCAGAATACCAGAACGCTAGAACATGAAATAAAACTGCGGTACCAGAGATAAAATGTAAAAACTGTAGGCAATGGACGATAATCAATATGCTAGACAATGAACACGGCTATCAATGTACAAGACAATGAATCACGACAATCAATATGCAAGTGTGACAATTTTGAAATATTAAAACTAATGTGTGACCGGCTTAGGAATACAATCAATCAATGAGGTAATGAGTCAATGAGCAATCAATTCTACAAGGTCCGGCTTCATCGTACGTGAAGTGCACGATTAGGCTATCCATAATTACCTATGTTGGATGTGGTCACACAAAAGCTAATATTTCTCCCAATTCCCGCAATAAACAATGACTCACAAGCAATGAACAATGTACAAGGCAATCGTGTGTATCTCGTGTCCGATATGAGAACATGGCACATGAATGTAAGACAGAAAATAAGGTACAAGTCGAGTCAGTGTACTTGCCTCGGTTTGGTTGCACGAGAATAGTACTGCATGGTTGTAATGAATCACCTGGTAATATTTTGTACAAGTTATTAGGGTTTTAAAATAGTGACATTATAGCTAACCATATAGATAATTAACTATCTATAATATTAATTATAGGCAAAACTGACTAGCAATATTTATTTGGAAAATACATAGATTTATAATAATCACTGGTAGAACACTATTTTAGAAAATAGATATAGATATATAGGTTGATCAAAGTAATATTTAGTGCAATTACTCTTAAACTATACTTAACAAGAAACCATATTTATTTAACAAGTAATTCTAGAAAATAATTGTTTTGAAAATACATTTACTAAAAAGTATACTAACAAAATAACTGTATTTATAAATAAATCTTTTAAAATACTAACCACACTTAACCAATTTATCTATGTTTATATGATATTTATATTACGCTAATAAACAAGGTAGCAATTATACATTTTTGGAAATATAATATATAATAATAAAAATTATAGCAAAATGAAACTTAACAATTTCTTGTAAAAATTATGCTAACAATATTTTAACCAAAATATCTATAAAAAAACTTTATAACAATATATATATATATATATATATATATATATATATATATATATATATATATATATATATATATATATATATATATATATATATATATATTGGCAAAACTTTAATATAATAATATTAACTAAAATTATCTATAATAACCTTTTTAAAATAATTGCTATCTAAGTATAAACATGTTCAGCCCAATTATTAAAATCCTAAGGATTTAATCCCTTAAATTCAGAACAATCCAATCTAGTCCATTGGGCTTGAGCCCAAATTAACAAAGAAAACTTAAAAATTTACTCTAAAGCTTCCAGCCTATCAGCCCACAAACCCAGCCTATATGTCACCAGCCTATCTTCACTAACCAAAACTTGGCCCAGCTTAAACAACTGCTGTTTTAATTAAATTTTCCTTAAAAGCTCTGCCAGCCCACAAGTCCAACTCTCACTGCCCAGCCTACTATGTTAACCAAAATTCTGTTAAAAATAAAATCAACACCAGTATATCCATTTTTTCCTTCTGGCCCAAACAACCCGGTCCGGCCCACTTCTAATCCCTAATACTAATACCCAAATTCTTCTCTCTCCAACGATCAAAACTCAACCGACCAGAGACCAAACCATTCCCACGAATTTTCCAGAACCCAGCTGAAGACTCAGCCCCTTCGTCTTCTCCGGCGAGCAAACCCTAATCCGAGCTCTTCTTCTCTGGCCAACTAAGCCCAGCCTTCCTTTCTACATCCCATCTTCTTCTTCGTCTCCTTCACAGTCCACTCTTCCAAACCCTAATGATCCTCCATGCTGAAACCCTATCCCCCAATTCCTTCTTCCCCAGCGAACGAGCAACCCTAACTATCCAGCCATGGCCGAACCCTAGCTTCTAGGTTCTTCTCCTCTAAAACCCTAGGCTCCAGGGTCTCCTTCTCCGACGAAAACCCTAGATTCCTAGGCAGTCAAAACCCTAGATCCGGCCACTTCCTTCTTCCCAGTCTCTTTCTCTCATCTTCCCATGGCCAAAACCCTAACTCCTAAGCTCATCGTCTTCCTCAGCCGATCATCTTCTTCCAAACCACAAAACCCTAACTCCCAGATAAAACCTAATTTACAAAGAACAGAAAAGAGAAGGGGTTCGAGAAGGGTCGATGGACGTGCTCATCGGCCTGACGGGGACGTCGATCCTCGGTAATCCTCGATGCTGCAACGGCTCCTCGGCGGTGGAGGTGACTGATCGGTGGAGATCTACTCGTCGGCGAGTAGATCGGCTACACTCCCGACTCGGTGGCGACTGTTTGCCATTAAAATTGTTTTGATTGAAATCTTAATACAAACAGAACAGTGATACAATATAGGACTTAGATGTAGTCCTAGGAGTACACTTTTGTTTAAGCTGGGTCCTTAGTGCCAATGGAGCGAGTGGTAATGCGTTGACTCCGTTGACCGGCTGACGATGATTATCGGTTCTCTGAAGGTGTTGATTGCTCTGGGTGCTGGAGCTTGCTGAGAGGAGGAAGACGTTGAGTGTCTAGAACTGCCTCTCGGTGATTCTCTATTGTCGATTCTCTCTGTGTTGTGAGTCTTCTGTTCTGAGTCTCTGTATGTGTGAAGGAGATGATCCTTCTATTTATAGTTTTGCAGGCTGGCTGCTCATGCGCGCATGCAGGATGCGCCGGTGTGGGGATGCCACGTGGAGGTTGCTGATGGAGGCGCACGGATGCTGCGCCCTGATCGAGGGGGAGAACTCTTCATACTGCTGTTGTGAGCCGGCACGTAGCAGAGAGAAGATCTTTTCGTTGCTGAAATCTTGGATGAGTTGAGTCAAAAGACACGTGTCGTCGACTCATGGTTCGAAGATCTCGGATTTGGTGGAGAAAAGTGATCTGGTGGGCTGTACCTTGGATTGGGTGCAGGAGGAGGCTGCGGCTCATAACCTTTAGGAGTTACAAACCATTTGGGGCGCATGGCTTTTGAGGCGCATGCAGGCGACTTTCCTTCTGTCTTTCGGGATCAGAGAGCAGTCTGAGGCGCATGGCTTTTGAGGCGCATACTGATTTGGACGCATGGCCGTAGAGGCGCATGCTGATGGTGGAGCGGCCACGTGGCAGTAGCCGTCGAAATAAAGTCATGATGATGCTGACGTTGCCGACGCTTCATTTTCTGAATAAAGCTGTCAACTGTTCAGACTTTGGGAGGCGTGCTGCCAACTCTGTCAGTTCAGCATTTAATGTTGGTGACGTTCGATGGACAGCTGAGTGGGCACGTCGGTTGGCGTTCCACTCGGTATGGAGATGTGTGAGGGCACACCCTCTGTAATGCGTCGAGTACTGTAGGGCGCGTCTGTGTGATGCGCCTGATGCCGAAGGGCACGTCCGTGTGATGCGCTGTCTGGCTGGCGCATCGGACATGTCTTTTAATGATGCGGCTGTCTCGCTCTTCGAGTGCTATAAATAGCCGTTTGGCTGAATTCGAGGTCCTCCGGTTCATCCATTTAATGTAAATTCATTGCACAGAATTCGGAGGGTCATCCACTTGGCACGTGGGTTTGATCTGCCCGGCCTATAAATAGTGGCATGGAGAGAAGATTTGCTTCTCATTCCCTCACGTACTTCCAATATGAGCTTGAATATGCGGGTGCATTCTATTGACGAAGTGCTCCCGAGGGTGAAGATGAGACGCTGTGTTGTCTTTGATGCTCTTGAAGGTGACTGTTACATCCAAAAGACGGAGTCGAGGGCTTCCGAGGCAGGCGGAAGGTGCCTGTTGCATCCAAAGATAGGGATGCTCGGGCCTTGTCCCCGTTATTCCGGAAGAGCCGTAGATCGGAATGGCGGTGCTAGGCTCTCTCTTCCTTCAAAGTGGGGTTTTCCCACTTTGATCGTGTTGAAAGCTGCTCCTTTAGCCGCGGTTTTGATCACGGTCTTCCTTCGGCTTTGGAGGCTCTTTCGAAGCCTCCCCTGGCCTCAGCATTTGCGGTGCTCTTCTCTTCCTTGGTTCCAGCCAGAGGGTTAAATGCTTTGCTTGGCGAAGCACTTATCAGGTGAGCCTGGCTGGAAGAGTGGCACATAACTGGGCTCTGCTGAAGGGATGCACACAACTGAGCTGGATGCACATGACTGAGCTGCTGAAGATATGGTAGGATGCGCCTGGTTGGAGGCGCATGATGTCTGCTGCGCCTGACTGACAGCGTATGGTGACTGGCAGCGCATGATGACTGCTGCGCCTAACTGGAGGCGCATGGTGGCCGCTGGCTGTGGACTTAGGATCTTTCCTTTGTAGAAATTCTCCTTTGTACAACCTTTTCTAGACATGTAATAGACTTTTATATATAAATAAAAAGTCCTTCTTCAAATGTCCATAGTTATTGACTTTGCTGTGAAGTGTTCTGTGCGAGTCCTGGCGCATGTAGTGTCTGGCGCATGGTCTTTCTGGTTGTGAAATTCCATGCTTCTACAAGACCCCCTTCAAAAGTTTTCAAAACTTTTGAATAAGTTTTGGAATACTTTGAATAAGAAGCATGGAGTTCAGGGAGCATGCTCTTCTCAGTTAATGATGATGGTGCCTCGGTAACCGAAAAGATTAATGATGATCTTTTGGTTTTATTTGCTGCTATCCCTGCACAGAACCCGAGGCGACGGCTGAGATCACACGTCATCTGTTCACGCGTGCGACCAAGCCCTATAAATAGATAAGAGTTGGAGAGAGAAAGGGTTCTTCTTCTCTGTGCCTCTGCTTCTTTAGAGTTTCTTCTTCAAAACCCTAACTTCTTCTTCCTCGAGAGAATGGCTCCCAAGACTCCTCGCGGTGCTGCCGGCAAGGGGAAGGAGAAAGCGAAGGAGTCTGTCGATAAGGATGTACCTATCACTCTTGCGCCTCTTGCCGACGTTCGTCCTGAGGTGACAGGTGGGTTTCGTCTCTGCTTTGGGCCCTATGCCCTAACTGCCGACGCGTATAGACTTCGGTCTTTTGATGATACGCCGAGGTTCTATCCTGCCGACGTGCATAGGTTTATACCTTTATCATGCACCGAGGTTTTAATGGCTGACGCGCATGGGTTTTATTCCCTGAGGATGCGCCGAAGCTTTTGCTGACGTGCATGGGCTCACGCTCTGATAATGCGTCGAAGCTCCAACGCGCATGGGCTTACGCCCTGATGATGCGCCGAGACATGCTGACGCGCATGGGCCTATGCCCTGATGAATGTTATCTGGAACCGTACTTGCCAAGCCGATTTGCTCGTCAATTTGGCTACACTCAGCTAATGCTGCGGAATCCCAGTAGCAGTCTAGGCTTCATCGGGAGTTTGCTGGATGGAGCCCGGGGCTGGCAGTATTATAACGCTGGATGCACTAGCGTTAAGTTTACCACACCAGTTCGCAATCCTCGGCCGCCGATCTTATATCCGGCCGCCAAGCTGTATTGCACTATGAATACTATGTCTCCTGGTTATGACAGGGAGACTAGTTTCATCATTGGAACCCAGTTGGAGGCAACAACGAATATGTTGGTGGCAGCTCGGTCATATCGTCCGCCAGAATTGGCGGGGTATCGGGCTGCTGCTGTGGCACCAGTGAGAGACCCGTCTGTCGGGAAAAGGCAGGCTGACCCAGAAGCTGGTTCTTCTGTACCGAAAAGGTCGAGAAGGACGTCGACCCCGAAGATTACGGAAGCGCCACTTGTAACGCCAACGGGATCGGCTCCCGCTGAGGTAAGGAGTGCTTCATAATTCCAATTTTTTTATGTCATTGTGGCGACTTATGTTCTTCTTCTTGTAGGGATTGAAGAAGAAGTCTCGTGCTTCGAAACCGCGCACCAGTAAGCCGAAGGAGGTGGCAGGCTCTTCTGAGGAGCGCATTCCACCAATGATGATGTCTCCTGTGGAGGAGGGTCCCGAAGATGTTCTCGCGGAGGTTTTAGTATCTCCTGACTTTGAAGTCGCAACAACTTCTGGGATAGTACCATCTGCCGTGGAGGCCTTGGACGCTGAGGGTCCTACAGACTCGAGGCATCCTGATGATGAAGTGGATTGGAGTTCATCACCTTCTGGTGACGTCCCTCCAGCGTTGCAAGGGTCCGTTGCGGGGGCAGCAGAAGCAGTGAGGATAGAGGAGAGGGTTGATTCCCCTCCTGGTCATGATGAAGGAAGGTCGGCTGAATCATTGCCAAATCCTTCCTTGGCTTCAACCATGGACATAGAGATGGCTACTGATCAGGCGGGTAGCGACAGATTCTGTCCCTGTAGAGGGACCTGAGAAGAATGAGACCCTTCTGCCGGTCTTGTCTCCTGGGGCTGGCCAGGAGATAAATGTTGATCTTCCCGTTTTGTCGGGGGAGGTAGCTGATGCTGATAGAACGTCGGGGGTAGAAGAGGTGGCCGTTGACGTCGGTGATTTCTCCGGGCTTGAGAAGGGTAAGGGTGTGGAACCCTCTGTTGCTCTTTCCACTTGGGGTACTATCACGACGCATGTGCCGGCTCCTTCTGTTCCTTCGGCTCCTCGGACTAGCAGTCTGGCCCCTGTTGATGAAGAGCCTATTGCTGCCGAGGTTCAAACCTCTCAGATCGAGGTTGGCGGATCTTCCTCCGGTCCGCAAACTGTAGTAGCTCCCCCAACTCCTGCTATGACGCCGCAGGTGCTGGCGGATGCCGACGAGTATGTGAAGTTCCTCGTCGAGGGAGTGTACAAAATGCTGGAGAAAGGAGTATCTGCAGTGATGGATGCCAAGGGAAGCTTTGCGACAGTAAAAGCTTTGGCAATGCCTTGTATCGAGCTGATCCGCGTTCACCAAGGCCATGACCATATGGCCAAAATTTTGGAGGTTTCGGTGATTGAGCTGGACGAGCGACTCGCGGAACTGCAGCGTATCCAACGAAATGACCTCTCTGTCTTGATAGATGCAGAGATAGGAAAGTTGATGGCTGAAATCGAGGCTTCCTATCGAGCCGATGTGAGCAGTTGGGAGCATGAAGTGGCTGGGACTAAGGCTGCGGCGGAGCAGTTGTCTCAATCTATGGAGAAGACGACGGAGAAGCGGGCTGCGGTGGACGCTAACATCGCAGAGGTTGATGCTCAGATGCGCCGTCTTGAAGACCAGCGGGCCCAACTTCAACTAGAAGCTGATCGTGTCCTGGCTGAACACGTGGCATTCAAGCAGGAGGAAGCGACTCTTACTCAGCGGACCCTTGCTTTGGCTCAGCAGCGACGACAGCTTGATGAGAAGTATGAGAGTAAAACTTCTGCTGAGGCTGTCGGATTAATGCGTCAAGAAGCCGAGCTGCGAGTCCAGGCGACTGTGGAAACTCGCACTGCCGACCTGAGACGTCGAGTCAGAGAGCTCTCATCCCACCCTGGAGAGGATCGGGGACTGTAGCTTCTCTTCTTTTTATGTGTTTTTGCAACTCTTGCTGGGGAAATAGCGTATTTCTGTACTCCCTTCTTTGAAAAATAAAGAAATACACTATCTCTTTTTTTTTGTGATGTGTTCATTTTTGATCTCATGAACTTGATGATTTATGTGGACCTATTATCTTTTGCGCACCTTGGTTTTTTAGGTACAGATAATAAGTTTGAAGGAACCAACATGTTTGCTCAGAGGTAATGTGGACATGGCAATCATTAGGTTCAAATGATAGAATCTTCCTACTCAGAGGTATTTATGGACATGGTAGGAATGATCCTGGGAGATACGCTGAACAACTCAGAGGTAATGTGGACATGGAAGTTCTGCGATCAATGTACGACAACACAGGAGTTGTTTGTACGGGATGTTTACTCAGAGGTAATGTGGACGTGGTAAACATGAAGGATAGCGTAAGCTCACAAAATATAAGGTTCGCTTTGTAGGATGTAGAGAGACAACTCAGAGGTAATGTGGACGTGGTTATCTTTCTACGGAAGGATGCCACGGAACAGCTGGGTTCCGGAAGCGTTTGATTTTTGTGAAAAGAGGTTGTTTGGGGAAATACATGTCTTGGAGGATGTCAAGAATAGTACTTCTTTAGGAACTTGCCGTTGATGGGCATCATGAACAAGTCCCCATTGGGTTTGGCGAGGCGGTAAGCACCGTTTGAGTATACCGTCTCAATGATGAAGGGTCCTTCCCATTTGGGCTCGAACTTCCCTGGTGTCTTGTGAGTTAACACCATTAGCCTTCTGACTGCTAAAACCAGGTCGCCAACTTGGAAAGTTCTTTGCTTGACCTTCTTGTTGAAAGCCTGTGATATACGGGCTTGGTAAAGTTCGATGCGTTGTTGAGCTAGGAGACGCTTTTCGTCAAGTGCCTCCAGTTCCTGCAGACGACGATGTTGATTGTCTTCTTCTGTGAGATCGTTTGTGATTGCCACACGGAGCGAAGGTATCTGTATCTCGAGAGGCAGTACTGCTTCGCTCCCGTAGACCAGGGAGAATGGAGTGTTGCCTGTTGGGGTCCGTACCGTTGTACGGTAGGCCCAAAGGCATTCGCCAAGCTTTTCGTCCCAGTCGCGTTTGTTGGATGACACGACCTTTTTGAGCAGCCTAACGATAGTCTTGTTGAATGCCTCAGCTAATCCGTTTGCTGCCGGATTGTAGGCGGTTGAGGCCACGTTTTGAATGCGATTTTTGTCACAGAACCTGCTGAAAATGTGGCTGATGAATTGGGGACCATTGTCATGAATGATTCGCCTGGGTACTCCGAAACGGTAAATGACATGGTGTTTGATAAAGCTGACCACCCTGGAGCTTTTTACTTCCGCTAGTGGGATTGCTTCCGCCCATTTGGAGAAGTAATCGGTGATGGCCAGGATGAAACGATGTCCTCTTGATGAAGGAGGGGTGATTGGTCCTACAATGTCCATGCCCCAGGCTTCGAATGGTCAGAAGGCAACTGTAGGATGTAGAGGTTCAAACGGTGTATGTATGAAGTCTGCATGAAGTTGGCATGCATGGCACTTCTTAGCATATTCCACTGCGTCGGCGGCCATGGTTGGCCAGTAGTAGCCCATACGTCGCAGTCGATCTTGCAACTTAGGACCGGGTTGATGAGCTCCACAAGTTCCGTCGTGAGCTTCTTGAAGAGCCTCGGCTGCTTCTTCGTTAGACAGGCATCGAAGGAGGAGCCCATCGAAGGAGCGTCGGTACAGCGTTTTAGTGGCTGTATCGTAGTAGAATCGAAGAGAGCGTCTCCTGACTGAGACGGCTTCCTTCGGATCTTCCGGAAGGATTCCGTAGACGGCGAAGTCGATGAACGGGAATCTCCAGTCTCGGACATTAACATTGGTGTTTGTCGGCACGGCGTGAGCCATTTGCAAACATAGGTTGTTTCTGGGACAAATCAAGTCTCGGCCAGTTACCGTGACATAGTGTTGAGTCCCAAGGGGCGCGGCCAATGAGGCTGCGAGGCCAGCCAGAGCGTCAGCCTCCAAGTTTTATAGACGGGGTACATGTTCGATGAAGAACCCAGTGAAGGTTGAAATGATGTTCAATGCAACTTCATGGTAAGGGATCAAATCTTCATGGCGAACCTCGTATTGCCCCCGAATCTGGTTTACGACGAGTTTCGAGTCGCCATAGGCTTCCAGATGATCCACCCCCAGCTGTTGTGCTAGCTGGAGTCCCATGACGAGTGCGTTGTACTCAGCAACATTGTTGGAGCACGGCTTCGAAAGAGAGTATGCGCGCTGGATGACCAGCTGATCGGGGGAGACCAAGACTACCCCCACTCCTGCGATGATTTGGCCATTGAGGCCCGTTCTTGAAGCGCCATCGAAGAACATCCGCCAAACGGGGCTTTCTTCAGTGACGTTTGATTCTTGGACTTCATCCGGGATGTCTTCATAGAGTTTTGAAGATTCTGGAATGGGGTGTGCAGCTAAAAAGTCAGCCAGAGCCTGACCCTTGACCGCCTTCTGCAGGACAAACACCATGTTGTATGGCGTTAGTAGGATCGCCCATGTAGCCAGCCGGGAGTTTAATGACCCTGGCTTCGTCATGAGAACTCTGAGTGGAATGACTCGGGAGATGACGTGAATTGTCTGGCCCGAGACGTAATGACGAGTCTTCTGAATGGCAAACACCAAAGCCAAGCACTCCTTTAAAACCCTAGGCTTCTTCTCCAGCGAACGAGCAACCCTAACTATCCAGCCATGGCCGAACCCTAGCTTCTAGGTTCTTCTCCTCTAAAACCCTAGGCTCCAGGGTCTCCTTCTCCGACGAAAACCCTAGATTCCTAGGCAGTCAAAACCCTAGATCCGGCCACTTCCTTCTTCCCAGTCTCTTTCTCTCATCTTCCCATGGCCAAAACCCTAACTCCTAAGCTCATCGTCTTCCTCAGCCGATCATCTTCTTCCAAACCACAAAACCCTAACTCCCAGATAAAACCTAATTTACAAAGAACAGAAAAGAGAAGGGGTTCGAGAAGGGTCGATGGACGTGCTCATCGGCCTGACGGGGACGTCGATCCTCGGTAATCCTCGATGCTGCAACGGCTCCTCGGCGGTGGAGGTGACTGATCGGTGGAGATCTACTCGTCGGCGAGTAGATCGGCTACACTCCCGACTCGGTGGCGACTGTTTGCCATTAAAATTGTTTTGATTGAAATCTTAATACAAACAGAACAGTGATACAATATAGGACTTAGATGTAGTCCTAGGAGTACACTTTTGTTTAAGCTGGGTCCTTAGTGCCAATGGAGCGAGTGGTAATGCGTTGACTCCGTTGACCGGCTGACGACGATTTCGGTTCTCTGAAGGTGTTGATTGCTCTGGGTGCTGGAGCTTACTGAGAGGAGGAAGACGTTGAGTGTCTAGAACTGCCTCTCGGTGATTCTCTGTTGTCGATTCTCTCTGTGTTGTGAGTCTTCTGTTCTGAGTCTCTGTGTGTGTGAAGGAGATGATCCTTCTATTTATAGTTTTGCAGGCTGGCTGCTCATGCACGCATGCAGGATGCGCCGGTGTGGGGATGCCACGTGGAGGTTGCTGATGGAGGCGCACGGATGCTGCGCCCTGATCGAGGGGGAGAACTCTTCATACTGCTGTTGTGAGCCGGCACGTAGCAGAGAGAAGATCTTTCCGTTGCTGAAATCTTGGATGAGTTGAGTCAAAAGACACGTGTTGTCGACTCATGGTTCGAAGATCTCGGATTTGGTGGAGAGAAGTGATCTGGTGGGCTGCGCCTTGGATTGGGCGCAGGAGGAGGCTACGGCTCATAACCTTTAGGAGTTACAAACCATTTGGGGCGCATGGCTTTTGAGACGCATGCAGGCGACTTTCTTTCTGTCTTTCGGGATCAGAGAGCAGTCTGAGGCGCATGGCTTTTGAGGCGCATACTGATTTGGACGCATGGCCGTAGAGGCGCATGTTGATGGTGGAACGGCCACGTGGCAGTAGCCGTCGAAATAAAGTCATGATGATGCTGACGTTGCCGACGCTTCATTTTCTGAATAAAGCTGTCAACTGTTCAGACTTTGGAAGGCGTGCTGCCAACTCTGTCAGTTCAGCATTTAATGTTGGTGACGTTCGATGGACAGCTGAGTGGGCGCGTCGGTTGGCGTTCCACTCGGTATGGAGATGTGTGAGGGCGCACCCTCTGTAATACGCCGAGTACTGTAGGGCACGTCTGTGTGATGCGCCTGATGCCGAAGGACGCGTCCGTGTGATGCACTGTCTGGCTGGCGCATCGGACATGTCTTTTAATGATGCGGCTGTCTCGCTCTTCGAGTGCTATAAATAGCCGTTTGGCTGAATTCGAGGCGTCCGGTTCATCCATTTAATGTAAATTCATTGCACGAAAATCGGAGGGTCATCCACTTGGCGCGTGGGTTTGATCTGCCCGGCCTATAAATAGTGGTATGGAGAGAAGATTTGCTTCTCATTCCCTCACGTACTTCCAACATGAGCTTGAACATGCGGGTGCATTCTATTGACGAAGTGCTCCCGAGGGTGAAGATGAGACGCTGTGTTGTCTTCGATGCTCTTGAAGGTGACTGTTACATCCAAAAGACGGAGTCGAGGGCTTCCGAGGCAGGCGGAAGGTGCTTGTTGCATCCAAAGATAGGGATGTTCGGGCCTTGTCCCCGTTATTCCAGAAGAGCCGTAGATCGGAATGGCGGTGCTAGGCTCTCTCTTCCTTCAAAGTGGGGTTTCCCCACTGTGATCGTGTTGAAAGCTGCTCCTTTAGCCACGGTTTCGATCACGGTCTTCCTTCGGCTTTGGAGGCTCTTTCGAAGCCTCCCCTGGCCTCAGCATTTGCGGTGCTCTTCTCTTCCTTGGTTCCAGCCAGAGGGTTAAATGCTTTGCTTGGCGAAGCACTTATCAGGTGAGCCTGGCTGGAAGAGCGGCACATAACTGGGCTCTGCTGAAGGGATGCACACAACTGTCACGACCCGGTCCCAATTGCTTGGGTCGAATCAGATCATGCCCAGCCTGCACCGTTGTTGAGACGGCGGCAGTAAGCTGTTCAGTAGCAGGTAACCATACAACAACACTATATTTGTCACAACTCAACATTCGGAAATTTAAAACTTTATTAAACTTTTACATGAAATAAAAGATACAACTTAAACCATTTTTTTATACATCATGAATAAAAGAAAACTCTAGGCAAACAGCTCAGCAATCTCGAATTCCTCGTCTTGGGATCGCGTAACAAAGCCTCATCAGTGATACCTAAAATGTTGGGTCTCCAGTCAGGAGGGAGCAAAGTACAATTACGAATATCCAATAATTCAAATAATAATTTGAAATTTGCAATGTTAAACAATTTGAAATACTTTAACAATATTTTTTTTTCACAATTCTACAATTGAAAACAATGTGATTTGAGTAGGTAACGAACTATGACCGGCTTGGGATGATTCAATTATATCCTAATGATACGGTCCGGCCTATCCTCGTGTATAGGAGGAATCAGCTCGCACAATCAATGATGCAATATAGGGGTATTGGTCATAGACGCTACACTACTCCCCCAATATCCCGAGTCAATCAGATTCAATCAATGAGTCAATATTCGAACTCTAGGAGAGAGTTCCGTGTAGCAATGTGGTTTAAAATTGCAATAAAACAATTACTAGATAAATTACCAAATAGACATAACTGCACTTGCCTTTGTTTTAGAATGACTGGATAGACGAGTCGGTACCGAAGAGGAACGTCAGTTGTAACTTCGAGTTCCTACAGTTGAGAACTCGACTTAGATCCTTGAATAACCAGACTAAGTGTGCTAGTTGCAATCTCTAGTAGACCTGTCCTAGTCAGGTTTTAAGTTGTATTTATTTACAGCTAACGATTACGTCGCAACTACGTGCGTTGATTAACCGGTTAATTGGATTATTTGGAAAATCACGAGAATCGATTACAATTTTGGAAAACTTTGTGTTTTCATAATATGTATATAAAATACAGTTTCTTTTAGTGACAAACAGTGAATTAATAATATTTTATTTATTTTAGCTAAACTCGTAATTAAGCCGTAAATTACGTCCTAACTACGAATATGAAATCAATCCAAACCACCCAAATTTACATCCACCAGAAAAGAAAAGAAAACAAACTACGCTACACAAATACATGGGCACAGCTACTGGTCCTAGGGTGGGCTTATGCCCGATACATCTTTCTTTTACATTAAATAAGAAAATGACTGAATTATTAAATAAAATGCAGAATTTAAATGACTATAATATTTAGCCTAAAAATAAAATAATAAATAAAAGAAAACTAGGAGTCTCAGACTCGGTCCTTTTCCTCAAAATTCGGTTTATGCCTCAACGTCCGGTCGGACCGGTGCGTTTGCATTTCGCCGGGGCCCACAGACCGGTACGGTCGTCGCCCGAAAATCGGTTTAGAAAATCATTTTCGAAAGCCAGTTTTGAAATCAATTAAAAATATAATTTTGTAAAAATTGGGCAGCACTTCCTCTATTCCGGGACAAACCCAAAACTGGGAAGCGCGCCAACAAACACCTGCAAAATGTCCCAAACCAGGGAAAACCCATTTCCAACCAAAATGGTCCACAGAAATATCCACCAAAATTCTAACACCACAGAAATAATTCCCGAAAAGTCCGGGAATCCAATATCAACCAATTCACACCAACCCAGCAAGTAAAAACACAGGAAAATCAAACTAACGCAGCTAAACGAAAATTATAACGCAGCTATCCGGATTCCCGAGAGGGAACCGGGGGACCGATCTATCATCATTGACTCACGGGAGGGACGAACTACTCTGATTATCAGAAATTACCAGTTTCCGTTGGCGGGGAGCCGCGGGAAAAAATCTCGGGAAAGAAATCCGAACTAAGTCGGCAGCAGGTCGAAGTTCCGAACAGCGACGAGAGTCCACGGACAGCGGGAACGCCGGCGGAGACAGCAAGGACCGCGGGAAAGGGCGCTGGACAGCGCAGCGGAGCACTCTGACGCGGCGGGACGCGGACAGCGCAGCAGGGTCGGGGTTCTGCCGACGGGGAATCGCCGGGCTGACTGCGGCGGAGGGAGCCGCGGCCACAGGGGCTCGGCCACGGGGCGGTGGCGGAGAGGATCGCCGGAGCAAGGGGGCGCGGTGGCTCGGCCACGGACGGATCCGGCCGGAGCAAGGCGGCAACCTCGGGAAACCCTCGGGGAAAGGGGGTTGCTGGCCTCGGGCGGAGAGGGCGGCGCCGGCGGTGAAGCCGCGGAGGAGCGCGGTGGGCGCTGGCCGCGGGAGTTAGGGCACCGGGCGGGGAGCCGCGCGGCCACGGGGAAGTGCGGCCGAGGGGGTCGCGGGCTCGGGGAGGAGCGCGCGGAAAGGGGGCGGTCGTCGACCTCGGGTCGGCGACGGGAAGATCTGACAGGGTGCACGCGGTGGGGATCGGCGAAGGGTGGCGCTGTCGGAGGCGCGGACTCGGCCGGAGAGGGGATCCGCGGTGGGACGCGGGAATCGGCGGGGAGTGAGGGTGGTGAAGTGGGTTTGAGGTTTTGAGAAGAGAACTGTTCCAGAGAATGGAAAGGGAGAGTTGGGAAAAAATTTGGTGAAGAGAGTGAATAATTTGCTCTGTGAAGTTGGGAAGAGGGATGGAGTGGAGAGAAATAAAGGAGAGGTGGGGTTAAGTAAGGCTTCTCTCTGAACGTGGGGAGAATGAAAGGTTGTAGTGTTTTAAGGAGGAGTTAAATTGGGGAGTTATAAGGAGATGGGAATGAATGCTGTGGGAGTTACGAGTGAAAGAAGAGAAAGGGTTGTGCTGGTCCAACGGGACCAGCTCAAAAATATTTTTTTTTTTATTTATTTATTTATTTCTTTTTAATATTTAACCAAATCAAAACCAGATTTTAAATAGAGGGAAAAGATTGGGTTTGGTTCAGGCCTGGGTCTGGGTTCGGACTCGGGTCTGGGTCCGAAAATCAAAAGTCCAAGTTTATTAATATTTTCGAAATTCTTTTTCACCCAAAATTATTTAATATAATAATAATTTTTGAAATACTAATAAAATACTATTAAATAATTAATAATAAAATAATGGGTTTTACAATCTTCCCTCCTTAGAAAATTTCGTCCTCGAAATTTAAGGCAGGGTAGGAGAATCAAACAGGTACGGGTACTACACCCGTAACTCAGGTCCAACAATAAAAATTTTCAAGGCAGTCATGGATGAGACGGTTTAGGGACAAGTTTCATTTATGGTGACATCCATGCAGAAAGAAAACAAAAGCGAACCAAAATACACGAGGTTGATCAGACCATCATGCACCGGTCCTGATTAGACAATATATTAGTGGGTGCACCCAATAAACTACCGTCATGATCAAGCTTGACAAAAAGATAGCTTGCAAAACTAGGCTAATTTAGCAGCATTGGTCAAATTTAGAACGGGGAAAGAAAAGATAAGGAATAAGAGTTTAAATGATGGCTCAAATTCTGATCTTCTTCCTAACTCTGACTAGGCTTGCAACTGGTTTCTCTGGCACTGAAAGGTTGAGTCCAAACTTGAGCTCTGAATTATCCAAAATGTGACTCGGATCCGAAATGTAGCATCTGAGCTGTGACGTAGAAGACGTTGCGCACTCTCAAGATTAGCTGGTAAAACTAACTGGTATGCTACTTCCAACACGTCTTAAACTTCAAATGGCCTGATGTATCTGGCCTCAAATTCCAGCTCCGTTAAAACTGATTGTTCCTCTGGTAGAAAAACTTCACCAAATGCAATTTGGTCTTCCCAAGACCTACCAAATTCTAAGACGCAAAATCCCAATACATCTTCAAGCATCTGGATTGACCTCTCTGATTGCTCACCTCGCGGTACTCCATGAATCTGGTAGATGTGCTTCTCGTACAATGCTGCCCACTTCTTAGTGGATAAACCAACTTTGAAGGAAAATAAAGTGTACCGACTTAGTCAGTCGGTCCACTATAATCCAATTGGTGCCCTTCCCTCCTTGGGAACAAGGCAATCCTTACTCAAAGTTCATTGTTATATGCTTCTACTTCCACTCCGAATTGTCCAGCGGCTGCAATAAACTAGTTGTTCTCTTGCTAAATTCCTCAGATTGACAAATTCACATCTAATTTCCATACCTGGAATTGTCCTTCTTTATTCCATAACACCAATCAATGGAGGCATATTCCAATACATCTTATTATCTCCTGAATTTATGGAATACTGCGACTGGTGCATTTCTTTCATCAACTCGTTCCTCCGTTTGTCAGCCGACACACAAAGTCTCGCACCATCCTTTAGAGTTCCGATGCTGATCAATTCAAAAACCCTCAGGTGTTCCTGCCAACACTTGATCTCTAAGCCTGCAAAGTGCCTCGTTTTGAAACTACGTCCTTTTGATTTTTTATTTTTTTTCCATCAGCCTCAAACTTCATCAATACTGAATCAGCATCCAGCTCCATCCTTCTATCTCCAGGTAGTATAACCTCCAGTCCAAGCTTCTCGACGTCTTCTAGTAGGTGCCACTCCTTGGCTTAGAACTTCGCCATCAGTATCGACCAAGTGCATCAGTGACCACATTAGCCTTACCTAAATAGTACTGCAGGTTGATGTCGAAATTCTTCATCTGCTTCAGCCAGCTTCTTAGTCTAACATTCAGCCCTTCCTGAGTGAAGACATATTTCAGACTTTGGTAGCCCGTACATATTTTCACTCCCTTTCCATAAAATCATGCTTCCATAGCTTCAAAGTAAAGATAATTGTAGCAATTCAAATTAGGTGTGGAATGATTCTTCTCATGAGTCTGTAGTTGCCTACATGTGTAAGCAATTACTTTCCCATGTTGTTGAAGAATGCAGCCCAGTCCTTATCCAGAGACATTACTGTAAATTGAGAACCCATCGGTTCCTGCGGGTAGCGCAAGGATTGGTGTAGTGGTAAGTCTCTTCTTCAGCTCCTCAATGCCGTCTGGCAAACTTTCGTTCGGATGAACTCTTCATTCTTCCAAGTGAGCTTCGTCATTGGCTCAGTCAATCTTGGCGAAATCCTTCACGAACTTCTGATAGTAGCCGGCCAAGTTCAAGAACCTTCCGAATTGAACTTGGGGTATAACACTCTTCAACAACAGCTATCTTCCATCGAAATTTCTTCTCTTGACAACATGGCCAAAAGTCCACCTTGTCAAAGATCCACGCTCAGATAACTTACCATAAAACTTCTTTTTCCTCAAAGTTTTCAAAACTTCCTCAGGTGTTCTTCATGCTCTTCTTCAGTCTTCAAATATATCAGAAGGTTATCTATGGGAAAGATAAACTGATTCAAATACTCATAAAAATCTCTGTTCATGAGATTCATGAACACAGCAGAAGCATTTGTCAGTCTAACGTCCTGACCAAAGAAAACTACCCATACTTGGTGTTTGAACGCCTGTCTTGGAATTGTCCTCTTTCCTGACTTTGATTTGATGGTAGTCAAATCTTAAGTCAAACTTCGAAACATCCTATCTCCATACAACCAGATCAAACAGTTCCATCCTTCTGGCCACAAGCAAGATAGGTACTCCCTGAGGTAAAGTTTCATTCTGCATAAATCCTAGAGCCTTCATTGATCTGGTCCTTCATTTTCTTGGCCACCCTCGGGTTGACTCTGTAATATCCTTTAGAAATAGGGAAAGAGCCAGGGACTAGGTCAAGGGTGAGTCCTATGTCTAGATCTGGGATAATCCGGGAAGACTATCAGGGAAAACATCTGCCATAAGGGTGTAACTAAAAACTTCTATTCATGCGGAAAATTACAGCAAAAACTCTTATGATTGATCTAAGGACATCCTGTTACAACTTCCAAAAAGATAATGCTATTCTGCGGTTCTAGGTACTATTCTTCATGGTTCTGCATGAGCAGTCTCCAACTGCTTCCCTTTCTAAGAACCTCGAGTATACATCATGCCTTATTGTAAGGGGTAGGGTCTGCTGGATAGAAAGAGGGTCCCTAGGTTGTGGTCTAACAGGTGTTGCTGGGTTAGGAGCTCTGGTTTGATAGAAAGATAAGGGGCAGTCCTTTACCCGATGTTCAGCAGATCCACATGCCAAACATTGTCCCAATCTCTTGTGGCAACTAACGGTCTGATGACCAGGCCTCTTGCATTAGTTACAAGCCCATAGCTTCTTACTACAAGACTGCCGGAAAGTAGAGTACTCGATGGGACCCAATATCTTCTAGATTCAGGGGTATCCTTCCTAGGGCAAAAGTTCTGCTCTAACTTGGTTGGAGGTAACTAAGGCTACGTCATTGACGTTCTTCTTATCTTCTCTCGTGATATTCTTCTGTTCCTGCTGGGCTTCATCTTGTGCTTTCTGGAACTCCAGGGTTTCTTGGAATAGGACAACCATTGGAAAATGATTGCTGGTACTGGTGAAGCAATAAAATGAATAATCCACCAGGGAAATGCAATTCAGTTTGAGATGAGGTAGGATTCGCCAGTGTAGGAAAAACTTCACTGGATGCATTATGCGGACGGTCAAACAGGGAAGGACCCCGGGCTTGGTTGAGGGGATGGGGTATGATCCGGAGATAACACCTCATCGTCAACAGGATTTGGTTTTGTCAAAGGTCATTCTCTGGAAGGTTTAGGGCGCACTCATAAGCAAGGTAGCCGACCAGTCTATAATCAACCAAAAATATTTAATAATAAAATATTTCGGTCCTATGTCGTGACAAATCAATGTTCTAGTGTTCTAATTGTTTCTATGTAGGTTTTCCTAAGTTGTTGTTGTCTTGGACCTGCATGGGCCACCACTAAAAACATGTCACGACCCGGTCCCAATTGCTTGGGTCGAATCGGATCATGCCCAGCCTGCACCGTTGTTGAGACGGCGGCAGTAAGCTGTTCAGTAGCAGGTAACCATACAACAACACTATATTTGTCACAACTCAACATTCGGAAATTTAAAACTTTATTAAACTTTTACATGAAATAAAAGATACAACTTAAACCATTTTTTTTATACATCATGAATAAAAGAAAACTCTAGGCAAACAGCTCAGCAATCTCGAATTCCTCGTCTTGGGATCGCGTAACAAAGCCTCATCAGTGATACCTAAAATGTTGGGTCTCCAGTCAGGAGGGAGCAAAGTACAATTACGAATATCCAATAATTCAAATAATAATTTGAAATTTGCAATGTTAAACAATTTGAAATACTTTAACAATATTTTTTTTTCACAATTCTACAATTGAAAATAATGTGATTTGAGTAGGTAACGAACTATGACCGGCTTGGGATGATTCAATTATATCCTAATGATACAGTCCGGCCTATCCTCGTGTATAGGAGGAATCAGCTCGCACAATCAATGATGCAATATAGGGGTATTGGTCATAGACGCTACACTACTCCCCCAATATCCCGAGTCAATCAGATTCAATCAATGAGTCAATATTCGAACTCTAGGAGAGAGTTCCGTGTAGCAATGTGGTTTAAAATTGCAATAAAACAATTACTAGATAAATTACCAAATAGACATAACTGCACTTGCCTTTGTTTTAGAATGACTGGATAGACGAGTCGGTACCGAAGAGGAACGTCAGTTGTAACTTCGAGTTCCTACAGTTGAGAACTCGACTTAGATCCTTGAATAACCAGACTAAGTGTGCTAGTTGCAATCTCTAGTAGACCTGTCCTAGTCAGGTTTTAAGTTGTATTTATTTACAGCTAACGATTACGTCGCAACTACGTGCGTTGATTAACCGGTTAATTGGATTATTTGGAAAATCACGAGAATCGATTACAATTTTGGAAAACTTTGTGTTTTCATAATATGTATATAAAATACAGTTTCTTTTAGTGACAAACAGTGAATTAATAATATTTTATTTATTTTAGCTAAACTCGTAATTAAGCCGTAAATTACGTCCTAACTACGAATATGAAATCAATCCAAACCACCCAAATTTACATCCACCAGAAAAGAAAAGAAAACAAACTACGCTACACAAATACATGGGCACAGCTACTGGTCCTAGGGTGGGCTTATGCCCGATACATCTTTCTTTTACATTAAATAAGAAAATGACTGAATTATTAAATAAAATACAGAATTTAAATGACTATAATATTTAGCCTAAAAATAAAATAATAAATAAAAGAAAACTAGGAGTCTCAGACTCGGTCCTTTTTCTCAAAATTTGGTTTATGCCTCAACGTCCGGTCGGACCGGTGCGTTTGCATTTCGCCGGGGCCCACAGACCGGTACGGTCGTCGCCCGAAAATCGATTTAGAAAATCATTTTCGAAAGCCAGTTTTGAAATCAATTAAAAATATAATTTTGTAAAAATTGGGCAGCACTTCCTCTATTCCGGGACAAACCCAAAACTGGAAAGCGCGCCAACAAACACCTGCAAAATGTCCCAAACCAGGGAAAACCCATTTCCAACCAAAATGGTCCACAGAAATATCCACCAAAATTCCAACACCACAGAAATAATTCCCGAAAAGTCCGGGAATCCAATATCAACCAATTCACACCAACCCAGCAAGTAAAAACACAGGAAAATCAAACTAACGCAGCTAAACGAAAATTATAACGCAGCTATCCGGATTCCCGAGAGGGAACCGGGGGACCGATCTATCACCATTGACTCACGGGAGGGACGAACTACTCTGATTATCAGAAATTACCAGTTTCCGTTGGCGGGGAGCCGCGGGAAAAAATCTCGGAAAAGAAATCCGAACTAAGTCGGCAGCAGGTCGAAGTTCCGAACAGCGACGAGAGTCCACGGACAGCGGGAACGCCGGCGGAGACAGCAAGGACCGCGGGAAAGGGCGCTGGACAGCGCAGCGGAGCACTCTGACGCGGCGGGACGCGGACAGCGCAGCAGGGTCGGGGTTCTGCCGGCGGGGAATCGCCGGGCTGACTGCGGCGGAGGGAGCCGCGGCCACAGGGGCTCGGCCACGGGGCGGTGGCGGAGAGGATCGCCGGAGCAAGGGGGCGCGGTGGCTCGGCCACGGACGTATCCGGCCGGAGCAAGGCGGCAACCTCGGGAAACCCTCGGGGAAAGGGGGTTGCTGGCCTCGGGCGGAGAGGGCGGCGCCGGCGGTGAAGCCGCGGAGGAGCGCGGTGGGCGCTGGCCGCGGGAGCTAGGGCACCGGGCGGGGAGCCGCGCGGCCACGGGGAAGTGCGGCCGAGGGGGTCGCGGGCTCGGGGAGGAGCGCGCGGAAAGGGGGCGGTCGTCGACCTCGGGTCGGCGACGGGAAGATCTGACAGGGTGCACGCGGTGGGGATCGGCGAAGGGTGGCACTGTCGGAGGCGCGGACTCGGCCGGAGAGGGGATCCGCGGTGGGACGCGGGAATCGGCGGGGAGTGAGGGTGGTGAAGTGGGTTTGAGGTTTTGAGAAGAGAACTGTTCCAGAGAATGGAAAGGGAGAGTTGGGAAAAAATTTGGTGAAGAGAGTGAATAATTTGCTCTGTGAAGTTGGGAAGAGGGATGGAGTGGAGAGAAATAAAGGAGAGGTGGGGTTAAGTAAGGCTTCTCTCTGAACGTGGGGAGAATGAAAGGTTGTAGTGTTTTAAGGAGGAGTTAAATTGGGGAGTTATAAGGAGATGGGAATGAATGTTGTGGGAGTTACGAGTGAAAGAAGAGAAAGGGTTGTGCTGGTCCAACGGGACCAGCTCAAAAATATTTTTTTTTTATTTATTTATTTATTTCTTTTTAATATTTAACCAAATCAAAACCAGATTTTAAATAGAGGGAAAAGATTGGGTTTGGTTCAGGCCTGGGTCTGGGTTCGGACTCGGGTCTGGGTCCGAAAATCAAAAGTCCAAGTTTATTAATATTTTCGAAATTCTTTTTCACCCAAAATTATTTAATATAATAATAATTTTCAAAATACTAATAAAACACTATTAAATAATTAATAATAAAATAATGGGTTTCACAACAACTGAGCTGGATGCACATGACTGAGCTGCTGAAGATATGGTGGGATGCGCCTGGTTGGAGGCGCATGATGTCTGCTGCGCCTGACTGACAGCGCATGGTGACTGGCAGCGCATGATGACTGCTGCGCCTAACTGGAGGCGCACGGTGGCCGCTGGCTGTAGACTTAGGATCTTTCCTTTGTAGAAATTCTCCTTTGTACAACCTTTTCTAGACATGTAATAGACTTTTATATATAAATAAAAAGTCCTTCTTCAAATGTCCATGGTTATTGACTTTGCTGTGAAGTGTTCTGTGCGAGTCCTGGCGCATGTAGTGTCTGGCGCATGGTCTTTCTGGTTGTGAAATTCCATGCTTCTACAGCGACGACGACGTGCTTCACGAGGCGTCGGCTCGATCTTCGAAGACGGTGGCTCGACTATCGCAGCGATGGCGCTCTGGTCGTCAAGCTCTGCAGTCGAGGCGGTTCTCTACTTCGAGAAGTCGGCTCGGACTACGAAGCGACGGTGCGGTCTCCTAGCTGACGGTGTGGTGCTCGACGCGGAGCTCGATCTGCGAGGCGAAGACTATGGCGGTGGCTCGAACTTCGAAGTGGCACGGTCTGCGAGGGGCGGTCGCTCGCCAGTGGCGGTTGACAATTGGCACGGAGATCGAGGCGGCTCCGACGACGGTGGCGGTGCTCGGCCGAGGATGGCCGAAAATAGCCTCGCTCGGCGGTGGCTGCTCCTCGAGCAGAGAGAGGAGAGAGAGTAGGTGACGTGTAGAGAGAGAAAACTTTGGAATGTGTACTGACAAATGTCAGAAATTCTTGGGAAGCGTGCATTTATAATAAAATAATATGTGGATGTGTGTGCAGGAGTGAGTGGCATGTTTGTAATAAAGTGTAGATCTGGGGGCTGTTAGTATAGTGGCAGAGCAGTAAATAAAATTAGATCTGGGGCTAAATTAGAATAGTTGTAACAGCTTTCCAATAAAATTCTAACAGTTTTAAAACTTCAAAGTTGTTTTCCAAAAATCAAATATCAACAGGTTTCAAACATAAGTAGTTACCAAACATATTTCAAATTCGAAATTCCAAAACAACTTTCCAATATTCAACAAATTTAACTACATCACAACTAATTACATAATTAGTTAATAACAACCTTAATCATAATCAAAACTGTAGTTAATTAGCTAATAATTCTTCTAACTGCTCATTATAACTAAACAATTATTCTTCTTAGTTATAACTGAATAAATAATTACGAAAAATAGTTAATCAAAACCAATATTTTCTTTTAGTTTAATACAACAAAATTTAACATAAGGAGATTCAAAAGTTCATAAATTAACTAGGAACAATATTAATACTTAACAATAAATTGGAATTAATTAATTAAGCTTAAAATATCATTATTGATCACAATAAAACTAATACAATAGAATAAACTAAATTTATTAATAAATAATCGAAATACTTATGACTTAATCAATTTTTTGAAAAATTAGAATTGAGAAGAAGAAACCAATTTAACTAATAAAATTCAATATAACTAATTTATCATTTAAGCCAAAATGATTATCTTTTGAAAAAATTTCAAACAATTCAACAATATACGAATATAGGTTTAGGGAGTTACAATGTATGTGTCAATAGGCCGTTAACAGTAATCCAGGGACGCATATATGCGAAAACCATGAGGCTAGGATAACTCTGATAAATTGGACACAGAACGGAGGAGAAACTGGCTGGCCAAAGACATTTAAGGCAGTTTTTAGAAAATTGATACATCCAACCAAGATTAAAACTGTTTTTTGACAAATTTGTCGTGCCTAAGTGTTGGTGCACATCATCAGCTTGTTGATAATTCTTGTGAAGGTTCTCTTCCTGCGGTTCTTTTAGCATTGTGCATGTTTTCTACTTCTACTAAACTGCTAGTACATGTGCTAGTTTGACTATTTTTGTCTAGCAGAACTCTTTGACTGTATCCTGATGTATTTGTATCGCGTCTTGTATAGTAAACTTGGGGATCCATTGTAGGTCACGAGATAGGGATACTATTCGGTGGTGACTTAAATTTTAGTTTGATGAAATTGGTTTAGGTCTATATCAAATGCCTAAGTTTCTAATTCTCGTTCATCTATATGCATTGATCAATGTACCATGGTTGAACCAAGATATCATTTTAGTTCTTGCTCGAGAAAATTAGACCGAGGCAATCTTTTTATTTTAGAGGTTAATAATGTGTTAACAGTCATGGCCAGCCGAGCCACAAACGAGAACTTATGTTATGTCTGTGTCAATGGGCCGTTAACAGTAAGCCAGCGATGCATATATGCGAAAACCATGAGGCTAGGATAACTGTGATAAATTGGACACAGAACGGAGGAGGAGCTGGCTGCCAAAGACATTTAAGGCAGTTTTTAGAAAATTGATACATCCAACCAAGATTAAAACAATTTTTTTTGACAAATTTGTCGTGCCTAAGTGTTGGTGCACATCATCATCTTGTTGGGAATTCTTGTGAAAGTTCTCTTCCTGCGGTTATTTTAGCATTGTGCATGTTTTTTACTTCTACTAAACTGTGTAATCCCCCAAAAATTTCGTGAATTTTTTTCTTAAATAATTTGTTTTGAATTATTTTATTATTTATTTATAAATATAGTCTTAATTATGCTTAAATTTGGTTATGCACACTGACTAGACAATATGACTCGACTAGTGCAGTCAAGTGCCTTGACTAGCATATTAGTTGTGGGTGCCACTAGATTTATTTTATTTGAATATTTAGTTGTTTAAATTTATTAAATCATATTATGGCTATCTTTTCCTATTTTTTAATAATTATTTATTTATTATTTTGGGGATTTTGAAAATTTATATTGGTTTGTAAAAACAATATTAGTAGTAATATGTACACACACCAATTCATGATACCTACTAATTTGTTGTTAAAATTATTATTTTGATAAATAATAATAATAATAATAATACTAATAATAATAATAATAATAATAATAATATTATTATTATTATTATTATTATTATTATTATTATTATTATTATTATTATTATTATTATTATTATTATTATTATTATTATTGTTGTTGTTGTTGTTGTTGTTCATTTGTTAACTTATTAATAGATGATTTTAATTAATGTAAGTACAATTATATATGTAAATTACCCTACCAATAGGAAAGGGGCAACAAAGAATTATTATTATATTTTTCTGTTTTTTAAATTATTTTGCAGATTTCTGTTGTAACTACCTAGTTTTAATTTATATTAATGAGGGGAAAAAAGGGAAATAAAGAAGAAGGAAAAAAAAACCCAACTATACTGTTCCAATTGGAACAGTACTATTTGTATCCCATAGGAACAGTACTATTTGTATCCCGAGCGAGTATATAAGCCGAGCCGGGGGGAGGGGGGATTGAGATTTGAAATCTCAATCAAATCTTCATCAAATATTATCAAATCTTTGCCAATCCTATCATAACCTACTACTCCTCCAAATCGACCTAATTGCAAACCCAATCTCGCTGTGGATCGAATTTAATATCGATCAAAAATTGGTTTTTCCTCATATGCATATATATAAGTGCGAGGTTAGAAAATGAGAAATTCTCGCAGCTGAATCCTCCTCGTGTCCAACTTTTGACTCGAGAGCAACCCCTAAGCCCCTGCGAACACCCTCGACCGCCTGACCATGCTGCGCCACCGCCGGAGCAACGCCGATGTCACCTGGCCGAACTATATAGTAGAGAACTATGTTCTCAATTCGCAGCCAGGTACCGGCCCGACTTCTCCTCAACTTTTCTTCAATTCTATTCGATCAATTCTTGATCCATAAATTCTTGCGTATAGACAACATGACCATCTTCGAGACAATTAGAAAAAATTCTAATGTGTTAGAATTCCTAAGAAATTCTCTGAAAAATCGATGAAAATATATTCATGGTTTGACAGGAAACTTGAATCCAAAGCATGATTTGGAAGGGAATTTTTGAACCATATATAAGAAGTTTTCAAAAACTAATTTCAAACATTCTTAGCAAACATATAGGGCTTTAAAACCTTTTTATAAAATTGAAATTCGTCGACTGTACGACGATAAATCGATCACCCAAAACTTACGAAAACTATTTTCAAAACTGTTGAATTTAGGGAAAAAAAATTCCGATATAGCGTTCGACAAATCGGGCAATGTAGTCGTAACCTATGAGCATCGAAAGACGCGTATGGATGTTATCGTCGTGTGGGATTCGACGGAACTCGATTTCGGTGTGTGCGCGACAAAATCTAGGCGGATCGATCGAGATACCCCATATCGGTTCCTTTGCAAACTAGTCTATAACTTCGTGCATATTCGTCATCTCGAGACGAAACTTGCGCCATCAGGACCGTGTCATTTTTCTGGTCCTGTGAGCCATGTTTGGTCCGATTCTGAGAAGGTCGATCGGAACTCCATTTTGACGGGCCTATGACTCGTCCAACGGACAAATTTGTGCACGGCCCACCGGAATCCAACTTTGGACATACTGTTGGATTAGTATCGTCAAATCGGATCCGTAGACATATAGTTTGATGACTTTAGATACAGTAGGTACTGGCACGTTTTTCGGTACAAAGCGGGTCCAACGACGGATATCTTTTTGATCCAAAATTACGATTTTGCCCCTGTGTCCATAATTGGACTTTTGGGTAGGTATTTTTAGATATCTTGTATACCAAAAATGTTCGTGATATTTATTTCAGCATTCGAGGTCATTCGTAGAAGTTGGCTTTCGTTGCTTCATTATTCCGACGATTCGAGTTATTGGGCGTTGCCATTCTGTACACTACCTCCAGGCAAGATACCTTGTCATATTTATGTCTATTTACTTTAGCTCATATATATTGCATGCATATATTTCTTATTTACTTTTCTGCAAAATAAACTGTGCTACATAGTCATATCTAGATGCAATTCTACTGTTTAGTTTTATTGCCTGCTATTTAATATTCTATGCACATTAAACCTAGATTAGAAGACAACCTCTTGTTGTTTTGCATTCATAGGCCTTGACACGTTTGTGCCACAAAGTCGTGAGTCGCATATAGAACTCGGACATGCGTAGCTGGCTGACCACCAGTACGTATAAGCCGTACGATAGGTATAACTGCTAACAACATGCATGATAGGTTGACTTAGGAGTTATTAGAGGTCCTATGTCATGAATACGATATAGATATACATTAGGTGGGGAGGACAGTTCATTAGCGTATGGGCTACTATGCACTTTATCCTTTGTAACCCGTGAGCTTCGTCGAAGACGCGGGTGAGATTACCCATGGTTACTGACGGACACTGACGTTCTGCGAAGCGTTATGCTCTTACATTATAACTAGGCTCTTGGTGCCCAAAGAGAAAACCATGCCAATCCTATTTTAGCCAGAGAGCCCATGCGTTAGAGGTTTGTTCTTAAACTGTATTCACTTAGAATGGTTAGGGTATCTTATCCGTTAGGTATAGGTACTTTTGGTTTGGATACTTATATCTGATTGCGACTTGGAACAGTAACTTGTCGCGGACTAGTTTGCCACATCTTGTCCTTCTTTGGTTGTAGGTGTGGTTCACTGCTTCGATGAGAAGGTACTGAACCTTGTTGTGGTTTGGATACCATATTAGATTCATAGCATAGAAAGATACTTTATCGTAAATTAGGGTGCCATCCCCTATCCTTGTTTGGTTGGGGAGATGGTACGCTAGCTCAAGGGTAGAGTAGTGGACCATGTTATGATCTGATTTCACTTATTATTATTGAGCAGTTTTATTCAGTTATGTGGCATGTTCTTTTTGTATTTTGTTACGTCCCACTGAGGACCTGGTGATTTCTCCAGGTATAGATGTGCAGGACTTTTCGTATGACTATGGCTCCGGTCTAAACTCATCCTTCACGATCGAGCGAGTCGTACCTTCTGATCATAGCTGCCCCTATTGGGTCGATGAGCCTATTTAGTTATCTTATCTTATATCTGTATGTCTGAGAGGTTGGTCTTCATTTTCTTTTTAGTTTGTTCTAGTATTGGTAGTGGATTTGTCTCCACCCAGCCATCAACTCTATTTTAACATTTACTTTGATTCGTAATGAACTATTTCATTTAAATTTTGTTGTGGATGAGATTAGAATTACCTGAGACTATCTATTATTGTTATTATTTAATCACATTACAGCTTATGTGTGTATTCGAGATTTCCATATAATGGAGTAAATCTCGTATACATGCAGCTGGCAAGCTACGTTCCTAGTCCTATATATTTTGGGACTGGGGCGTTACAAACTGCTAGTACATGTGCTAGTTTAACTGTTTCGTCTAGCAGAACTCTTGACTGTATCCTGTTGTGTTTGTATCGCATCTTGTATAGTAAATTGGGTACCAGTGTAGGTTTCGAAATAGGGATACTATTCAGTGGTGACTTAAATTTCAGTTTGATGAAATTGGTTTAGGTCTATATCAGATGTCTAAGTTTTAGTTCTCATTCATCTATATGCATTGATCAATGTACCATGGCTGAACCAAGATATCATTTTAGTCCTCAGTCCTTGCTCAAGAAAATCAGACTGAGATAATCTTTTTAGTTTAGAAGTTAATAAAGTGTTAACTGCCACAAATGGGAACTTCTGTTATGTCTGTGTCAATAGGCCGTTAACAGTAAGCCAGCGACGCATATATGCGGAAACCATGAGGCTGGGATAATTCTGATAAATTGGACACAGAACGGAGGAGGAGCTGGCTGGCCAAAGACATTTAAGGCAGTTTTTAGAAAATTGATACATCCAACCAAGATTAAAACTGTTTTTTGACAAATTTGTCGTGCCAGCTTGTTGGAAATTCTTGTAAAAGTTCTCTTCCTGCGGTTCTTTTAGCATTGTGTAACCACCACTTTTCTAAAATGAGGGTAATTTTGAACTTTTGTAAAATTGATTATTTAATAATAGATTTAAATCATGTTATTAATTTATTGGTGATTTTGATTATTTTAATTTAATTTAATTAGTGTTTTGTGATTTTGTTCTTTGGCTAGTGTAACCTTAGAGCTGCTTAGCCTAGAGACTAACCATGACCATGGAGGCCTAACCCATGTGATTAGATTAGCTAATTACCACTTTTTAGACTAAGGATATTTTGGTCATTTTGTGACTTTTGAATTATTTAGGATTTTGATTAATTGGTAAATTTTATATTATTTTAATAATATTTAAATTGATGTATTATAATTTTGGTCATTTTTTATATTTTAATATTGTATTTTTGGGTTTAGTTTGATCGGGTTTGAGTTTTGGCTCATTTCGACTTGTGTTAGTGACCCGGGTAGCTTAGACTCTAGTTGGAACCCAGAGTTTAGCTAGACATGGCCCATAAATCTCACTAATTAGTATATTGCATTTAGACTAATTATATATGACTTAATTGGTCCATTTGGTCATTTAAACTTGACCCTTTTAGCCCCAAACTTCCACATAAGACAAAATTGACTCAAAGGGGCCTTGGAGGGCATTTTGGACATTTGCCAAATGCTCCCAAACCCCATAAATCTGGACAGCAGCAAGAGACCCCCTCTCTACTTCATTTTCTTCATATCTTGTTCTTCTTCTTCTCCTTTGAGAGTTCCTTCCCAAACCAAGCCAAAATCCTTTGATTTCAAGCCCAAAGTAAGTCAAATCTCTTCCATTTCTCTAGATCTCTCTCTAATCTTGGTGCTAACTCTTGTTTATTTTTTATTTGTGATTTTTATCTAGGTAGAACCTAGCATGGAGGGGTTGGAAGCATAGAATTGGCTATTGACCCAAAAAGAACCAATTTTGGGGATTTTCTTGGGATTCCAACTCCCAAGAGGTAAACCCTAACTCTAACTCTTGTTATTACTCCTAATTAATGTTATTTGCATATTAGAGGATACCCGAGACGTAGGACAACCCATTAGAAGAGGTTTGGAACCCATTGGACTCAATTCGGGACTTTCGGGCTAGGTTTAGTGCCAATTTTGGGGAAAACCCTAAATTGACATGTTTGAGTGTTACCCCTAGCCTAATTAGGTTAGTTTGGGTGAGATGAGGCTAGGTACGTGTCCATATTTGGATACGTGGGGTCATTTTGAGAGAAATCATAAAAATAGGCTTTTTCGGGATTTGCGGGTTCCAACACACGGGTGACTTTTTGTACCGACACTAGAATCGGCAAGTTAGTACTTAGAATAGGTTCTAATTATTATTTAGAACTCGTGGATAGAGTTTGGGTCGAATCCGGATAGGTTTGGTGTCCGTATCACGCGGTATCGCGAATCGGACACCCCAGAGTCGCCAGAATGGCCATTTGGCCATTCGGGCCTCGTTTCTCGTTTTCGCTCGCGTGCGCGAGTTAGATTTCTTGTGTGGGGCACGTGTCTAGGCCCTAGAGGGTAGAATTGCAAGGATTGGGTATTCGGATAAGGTTTTGGGTCGTTTAGGAGTATGTGCATATGTGTATATATATATGTAGGGGTGTGTCTCTCTCTCTCTCTCTCTCTCTCTCTCTCTCTCTCTCTATATATATATATATATATATATATATATATATATGTGTGTGTGTGTGTGTGTGTGTGTGTGTGTGTGTGGATATGTATATATATATATATATGTGTGTGTGTGTGTGTGTGTGTGTGTGTGTGTGTGTGTGTGCATATGTATGTAAATATGTAAGTGTGGGTGTATGGAGCTTTGAGAGAGTGGTAGAGGGAATAAGATTTAGTGTGTGTGTGTTTGTGTATAGAGTTAGAGAGAGTGAGATAGGTTGAGAATAGAGAGGGGGACAGCCCAAAACAGCCCCCCCAAACCAGCATATAGGCAGCCAAATGGCAGCAGCCATTAGCCCCAAATCCAGGTCCCAAACCACACTCAAATCAGCCTCAATTCAGCCATATATGGCAGCCTACAAAGCTGTCCTAAACCTGTCCTAAACAGTCCCAAAACAGCCTCCTTTTGACACACAATTCAGCCCCATTTGAACCCCCATTTCAGCCATGTATTAGCCTATATTCAGCCACATATAAGCCCCATGTTTGCATATATATTCAGTCATATATTAGCCCAAAACAGCCCCTATATCACCATACATTCAGCCCCAAATTTCATTCATCCATACTCATCCATCTATTCATTCATGTTCTCTTTCATTCACATATCCATGCCATCCATTTCTTCCATTCACTTGTACATTTCATTCATCCACTCATTCCTTTATATTTCAGTCCCCCATTCAATATCCATCCATTAATTCATTCCATCTATTCAGTCTTCCATCCACAAGCATTCACTTAAACCATTCACTCTTCCATTCATTCAATATTTCACTCTATATCCATTCCCATTTCCCCATTTTCTTACATTCAAAATCAGTCCCTTGGTCCTATAGGTCTTGAGTTTGTGTTGTGATGTAAGGATTATTAGAGGGTAAGGTATTGTGGTAGGCTTGTTAGATTTAATATTAGATATTAGTTAGTGTTGGTGTTAGCTTGATGTTGTGTTAGTGTTAGTAGCAAGTTGGTTAAGTTAGTGTCCTAACTAGGTTAGTATCCTATTGGACTAGTAGAGAGGACTAACCTAGACACTAGGAGAGTATGGGAGAGTGAACTAGGAAGGTTGGTAGAGAGTAGGGTGAGGTATCTCACGATACCATAGCGTATCATGACGATACCCTAAGGTAATGTTGGGATGACCAACATGGAAGATAAGATGGACTAGATATCCTAGAACCCTAGATTTCTTGGTTGGTAAACCCTAGATAGGATAGTATCTAGCTACCCTAAGAAGCCTAGGCTAGTATCCTGAGATCTAGAGGGGTTTTCTTTGTAATGGGCAAGGTATTGGTATTTACCTCGTGAAGGGTAAATGTAAGTAATGGGGTATTGTTAAGATATTGAGTTTGACTTCTAAGATGGGCTTAGAAATAGGTTAACTTGGTAGGTAATGTTAGTGTAGGTTAGTATCCTACTACCCTAGGAAGTCGGGAGTGGAACTCCTAAGGAAAAGCTACTTGGCCTTAGTAATTGGGGTAGAGAGGGTAAACGGGATAAGTAGGGATAATATCCATTTCACAACATATGGGTTTAATACCTTAAGATATAGCTAAAATTAGGTTATTATGGTTGGTAATGGTTAGGAATAGTGGACTTGGACTAGTTTTGACCTTGGTTGACCATGGTTGACTATTTTGACCAAAAGTCAACCGAAAGTCAACCGTAGCCTAAAATTTACTAGAACTTGACCAGTTGACCCAAAGTCAACTGTTAGTCAACGTTAGTCAAGTTTGACCTAAAGTGACCTAGAGTTGACCTAGGGTTGACCAGAATTGACCAGTTGACCAAAAGTCAACTGTAAGTCAACCTTTGACTTAAATCGACCTAGTTTAATTCTGTTTGACTTGCATTGACCCAGTATGACTTTGTTAGGCCTAATATGACTTAAATTGACCCTGTACAATCTAGTTTGACCTAGATTGACTTAGTTTGACGTGTCTTGACCTAGTTTGACTCAGTATGACTTAATTTCACTTCCAAGCCATTATATTGATACAGTATTCCATCTATAGGTCCTCGAGGCACTGTTCTTGGACTCAGTCGACTTATCCATCACATCACAGGCGAGTACATTCTCTGATAATATTTCTGTTTTATGATATCGTCTTTGTTTCTAGTATTTAGTGTAGATATCCTTATTCTCTTGACACATTGTTCACACGGATTGGTATTTGTCTGGATCCTGTCATAAGATGTTATTTCTCTTATATATGGTATGCCTTATGCAAGTCTTCCTAGTTCTTTGTGCATTGTATAGACATGATTCCTGCGAAGGCTAGCTTCCTTCTCAGAGAATCACGTGTCATGACGTGTCATAACTGGATCCACTATATTAGTCAGGGATGGGGGTGTTAGCGTAGATATGTGATCAATACCCTACAGTATTATATTTTATCATCATTGTATAGTGTTAATCATACACTCACGTATGATTAGCCAGGCCAATCATTGTATCAAGTTCTAAGCCGATCACATGTTGAAACTAATACTAAACTCACATAGATATAGTTCCAGATTTTTGTACATGATATATACTGTTTTCTTGTTCTTACATTCAGTTACAGTCTTGACATGCCTTACCATGATTCATGTACACATTATTTTACCTCGTATATTCTCTCTATTTACTGCTACATTTTTAATATCGTCTAACTAGAACTGTTATTTGAGATTTGTGCTCGTTCCATCCTGACTGGATATGTTGACAAAATTTTACAGATTATGGCGAGGAGGATTGTCCTACCTACTACGGTCCTCATGACGTAGTTGGCCTAGACTTGGAGACCCTAGTTCAGCAAGGGTTAGCTCCAGCCGATGGGGCTTTAGAGTAGCTTAGCTAGTTTAGTTTGGTACTGGACTTTGTCTCCAGATTACATTTTGGCTTGTTATTATTTTAGTATTGTATTGAGATTGTTGACTCTGTGACTGGACTTGTATTACTCTGTGTTGGATTTTCAGGATGATATTTCATATCTTGTTGTCTTTATCTTTCGGTATCATCTATATTTCTTAGAGTTTGTGATTGAGTATATTATATTGTCATTGTTTGTCCTCCATTCGGAGTTGACCGTTCTCGACAGATTTTGATATTATAATTGTTGTTAGATAGTAGACCTAGACAACGTTCTACGCCGTTTCTGCGGCGTAGGCTGGGACGCTGTCACGCACTCATGCCCTTACTCCGGGTGCGGGTCGTGACACATTGTGCATGTTTTCTACTTCTACTAAACTACGAGTACATAAGCTAGTTAACTGTTTCGTCTAGCAGAACTCTCGACTGTATCCTGCTGTGTTTGTATCGCGTCTTGTATAGTAAAATTGGGAATCCAGTGTAGGTTACGAGATGGAGATACTATTCAGTGATGACTTAAATTTCAGTTTGATGAAATTGGTTTAAGTCTATATTCGATGCCTAAGTTTCTAATTCTCGTTCATCTATATGCATTGATCAATGTACCATGGCTGAACCAAGATATCGTTTTAGTCCTTGCTCGAGAAAATCAGACTGAGGCAATCTTTTCTAGTTTAGAGGTTAATAGAGTGTTAACAGTCTTTGGCCAGCCGACCCACAAATGGGAACTTCCGTTATGTCTGTGTCAATAGGCCGTTAACAGTAAGCCAGCGACGCATATATGCGGAAACCATGAGGCTAGGATAACTCTGATAAATTGGACACACAAGGGAGGAGGAGCTGGCTGGCCAAAGACATTAAGGCAGTTTTTAGAAAATTGATATATCCAACCAAGACCTCCTTGACAAGTGGTACAACTCTTCTCATTCTTCTCCTACATTGCTGGGTTTTGTTTGGTCCATCCATTAACCAGACAAGGAGAGGCAGAAACACAAATGAGAGGAAGAAGCATACAGAGAGAGAGAGGGGAAAAGAGAGAAGAAGATTAAACCCATCCTTCTTCTCTTTTCCTTCTCTTTTCCTCTCCATCCATCATGGAGTAGACAATGTGACATGATTAGTCCCATACCAGCACCCTTAACAACATCAGAACCATGGCACCCAGCAAGCTCAGGAAGGCCATCGGCGCCGTCAAGGACCAGACCAGCATCGGCCTTGCCAAGGTCGGCAACAGCGCATCCATCTCCGACCTCGAAGTCACCATCGTAAAGGCCACCCGCCACGACGAGTGCCCCGCCGAGGAGAAGCACATCCGCGAGATCCTGAGCATGACCTGCTACTCCCGCGCCTACGTCAGCGCGTGCGTCGCCACCCTCTCCCGCCGCCTCAGCAAGACGCGGAGCTGGACCGTCGCGCTGAAGACGCTCATCCTCGTCCACCGCCTCCTGGCCGAAGGCGACCCCGCCTACGAGCCGGAGATATTCTTCTCGACCAGCAGGGGCACGAGGATGCTCAACATGTCGGACTTCCGGGACACGTCCAGGTCGGACGCGTGGGACTTCTCGGCCTTCGTGAGGACGTACGCGAGGTATCTGGACGAGAGGCTGGAGTACCGGATGCACGGGAGGAGGAGGAGGAGGCGGCCGAGCAGAGCGACGTTCGAGGAGGAAGACGAGGCGGAGAAGGCCGGCTCGTCGTCTGCACCGGTGCAAGTGACGCCGGTGAGGGACATGAAGACGGAGAAGATCTTCGTTAGGACTAAGCACCTGCAGCAACTCCTCGAGCGCTTCCTCGCCTGCCGGCCCACAGGTGTATCTTGATCCAAACTTACTAATAATGCTATTTCTCCCTCCAAATTGTACCTCCAAATCGTCCCTCCTTACGTGACATGTTGATATGACAGCTGATGTGAAAAATTTTAAAATTAAAATTAAAATTAACATTAACATAAAATTAACATTAAAATTAATGTTAACATTAACATTAAAATTAATATTAACGTTAACATTAACATTAACAATAATATTAATATTAACATTAAAATCAATATTAACATTAACATTAATTAATATTAAATAAATATAAATATTAACATTAATTAATATTTACATTAAATTAATATGGACAAAATTGGGTAATTAACTTTTTGGGTTAAAATTTGCCATGTCATCGACCATGTCAGCTGACGCATAATATTATTTAACATGTCACGTCAGCTGCCACATAAGGAGGGATGTATTGGAGGGACAATTTGGAGGTACGAATAGCATTACTCCAAACTTACATACAATTATAATGTAGGGAAAAAAAAAAAAGTTGAGCTGCTAACCGCAGGCGTGACCGCTGGCCGATGTGGCGGCCGGCCATTGGCTCTCTGGTTCGGATGGACTCCGAAGATAGCAGGAGAGGCCAATGGGCGGCTGCCACGTCGGCTGACGATCACGCCCGCGGTTACAAACTGCAGACAAAATATCATTTTCGAAAACGCGGGCAAAATATCATTTTCGAAAAAAATTGACATACTCGATCGATAGGTCCTGCTAGGAACAACCGGATTGTAGCCGTGGCACTGTACCCAGTAGTGAAGGAGAGCTACCAGCTATACTTCGACCTCCAGGAGCTCGTCGGCATCTACGTGGACCGCTTCATGGAGCTCCAGGTCCCCGACTGCGTGAAGGTGTACGAGATCTTCTGCCGCCTCTCGAAGCAGTTCGACGAGCTCGACCTCTTCTACAGCTGGTGCAGGACCGCCGGCATCTCCCGCCCCTCCGAGTTCCCCGAGATCGACAGGATCACCCAGCAGAAGCTCGACGTCATGGACGAGTTCATCCGCGACAAGTCCGTCCTCGCGCAGACCAGGAAGCTCAAGAGCTTGGAGCAGCTGACGCTCGAAGAGGACCAGGCGCTGGCGGCCGGGGACGAAGGGTCGTCGTCGGATGTCAAGGCATTGCCTGCACCAGAAACTGTCGAAGAGGAGGAGGTCACAGAACACAAGGAAGAAGAAGAAGAAGAAGAGGAGAAGCAAATTGTGCCTGTTCAAAATACTATCGATCAAGCGGTCGACTTCTTGAACCTAAGAGACGAGACATCGACAGTCGAAAGCCACGCCGACAAGCTGGAACTCGCATTGTTCGACGGGCACACGTCGAGCAAGGCGCCCGCGTGGGAGGCGTTCACCAACGCCGCCGCTGCCGACTGGGAGACGGCGCTCGTACAGTCGGCAAGCAATCTGTCCGGCCAGAAGCCTACGCTAGGCGGAGGGCTCGACATGCTCCTGCTCGACGGCATGTACAACCTGCCGCGGCAGGTTGCGGGACAAGGGCCGTTCGCGGGCGGGACGGGCAGCGCAAGCAGCATGGCCGTGGCGCTGCCGAAGGCCACGCAGGTACTGGCACTGCCCGCGCCGCCGCAGGGAGGCGGGTTCGGAGGGGACCCCTTCGCGGCGTCGCTGGCGGTGCCGCCGCCGGCGTACGTGCAGATGTCGGACATGGAGAAGAAGCAGCGGCTGCTGACGGAGGAGCAGATGATGTGGCAGCAGTACGCGAAGGACGGGATGCAGGGGCAGCTCGGTGCCGCGAAGCTGCAGCACGCCGGGAGCCACCCCGTCGGTGGTGGCTACATCCAGAGGTTCTGATACTGAGTGACACTGTTGCATGTGAGATGGATCAATTTGCCAAATCCTATATTTGATTTGTAAACATATATGATTGTTGTTGTTGTTGTTGTTGTGATAACAGTAACTGGCCATTTGATGTTTTTTTTCCCCAGCTATGGTCAAGTCATAGAAGAAATGTAAGGGTGATTTTTGTAATTAGAAGGACCCGATTGCATCATCTGCATGTTACTAACTACGGTTTTTTTTTTGGACACGGTAAGGACGCGACGACACGGATACGATACCTATTTATTGTATTTTGGAGTATTCAGATTGTGTTCAATACGTGTCCGACATGGCACATATTTACAAGTATCCCTGCTTTATTGGCTGTTATGCACTTGAACTAGTACTTGATTTTTGAGATATGTACTTTACGCGTGCTGTATAAATACTAAAAAACTAAAAATTTTCTGGGTAAAGTGTAAACAAAATCCTCCATAGATTTGTCTTGGAAGTGAAATAAAACTCGTTAGAAAAGTAAAGCATTGATCCATTCTTAGATTTTTCACGTCACCAAAAAAGTCCCTACCGTCTATTATACGTTAGAAATGACTGTTAATAACTTTTACAAAAAATAAGGAATAAAAAAAAATTTCTAAAATGCCCTCCCTTCTCCACCAGTGGTGGCCAACCCCCCTCCTCCCTCCGCCCCTCCGTCCCCCCGCCGGCCGGCCCCTCCGACACCCAACCCCCCCTCCCTTCTCCTCCCTCCGCTGGCCGGCCACCCTCTCCTCTGGTCGGCCCCGCTCGACCTGCCTCCACCACCGGAGAGGGGGGGGGGGAGTGGGGGGAGGGATAAAATCGGTCATTTTTGACGTACTTTAACGTATGTTGACGGCATGAGAGTAAACTGATCCAGAATAAAAATGTGAGGGTTTTTTAAAATTAGGAATCTTTAAATACAAAAATGCAAATCTAAGGAGGATTTGTTTGCACTTTACCGTCTCTTTTTTAACCACTTGGGGATTTTAGGAGGTTAAAAGTTTTTGGGTCTTTTAGTTTTCGGGATTCTATGCAATCGTACAACTTGAATATGCTCTGAAACGATCATGACTACTATGGATCAACATGATGACCATCTTGAACTTGACGGATTGAGGAACTAGGAGGAATGAGTGAAGTTTGACACGCCGAAACTTCCGGGAAGATGGCAACGAGTCTGTGTACGAAGAGTCCGTGAAGCATGGACAATCAAGAAGCCCATAATATGCATGCTGGAGGAGGCACAATTTAGAAGGAGTGATGATTATGCCAACAACATGCCATTGATATCGTCAAGACATGGGAGATACCAGTGGCTTTTTCGTGTCAGGAACTAATGCAGTGGGATGATACGAAGAAGGGATAATGGTGCATTTTCCGCGGTGTGATGTATATAAAGCATAGTTGATCCACGAGATACGATATATTCAAAACCAAATTTAATTCTCACACCAAACTTGTTAATCTTGATCTTTCAAACAAACTAAATATTTTGGTACCACCATCAATGTGGGTAAGAAAGCTTTATCCTCACTTCCATTGAGTGTAGCAAAGCGTTCTTTACTTTCATCTAGATCTACATTATCGAACATTGCAACAAAGAATCAAAATTAGCTCTCCTCTTCAATTACCGGTATTGTTATCAAGAATTGGTTATGTAACTAGCTAACAAACCGTTTGACTAACATGACTGTAATTTAAGAAGATCCCTCGAGGGCATGCTCGGCAATTGTAGGGATAGCGGTTATGAAGTACATTTGGAGTACCTGCAGTTATGAGGGGTCCGATTTTGAGTAGTTTTTAAGTAGCGGCTTTTAAACCAGTCAAATTCATGTATTTCACTAACGAGCGGTTCTGAAAGTTTTTTACACGAGTAAATTAAATAGGAAAGGGTATTAATAGATGGAATAAAATAATAAAACCATTCAAAATCCACCGATTTGAGGTGTTTATAAAGCCACCCAAAAATACATTACACCGGTTTTTTGGAGGTTTTGAGCAGACCAATACAAGTGCCTCAAAAAAATTAACAAGCATGGATTTTCATAAACGGTCGGTTCAAAAACACTCCAAAACTGATGAAAGCACCGTTACCAAGCAGACCCTTAGAGAATATTGTAACCCTAGGTTGAGCTAGGATTCTTCCTTGATGGATACATGAAAAGAGTTAGCTTGTGATTAATATGTTTTGTTCTCTCATATAACAAAAGGAGAATGACAATAGTTCATCAATAACTAAATCAAAGAACAACGGAAGAATAACATGTTAGAAACAAAGTAACCTTGCAAAAAATAGTACTCCAAACTTGAATTCAAACCTGAAAATAACACAAATTAGGAAGGATACTCTCGAGCTTACTATCTATTCTTCGCAACCATGATACTAAATCTGACATTGTTTCATTGATAAATCTAACGACAATGACACATAACAAACCTGACATCGTTCCCCTGATAAATTAAATGACAATGACGCATAACAAAGGGAAAAAAAAACTAGCAAGTAACGTGTTGCAGTAAGTAGTGCCTGAACATGAATTCAAACCTGAAAATAAAACAAATTGGGGTTTTGATGCCCCCTGAAACTTACTAGTTATATATTCTTCCCAACTTCAATACTAGAACTGACATTATTTCGCTGATAAATCTGATAAAAAAGACGAATAACAAAGTAGAAAACAAGTAACCTTTCAATAATTAGTCCCCGAACCTGAATTCGAACCTGAAACTTAACGAAAACAGTGTCGGATACATGATACTCCAAGAACTTGCTAGTTATTCTTCGCTTGGTTGAACACTCATTACGAGTATACATAATTGGACAGTTGGTGTCTGCTTCAAAGTTCAAATGGCTCAATTTAACCACTACACATTAATATCTCATCAATTTCATTATACTCTTGAAGCAACTTGAAGGAAATAAATTTGCTAAGAACTACAAGGTCACCATGAAATCCTTCTCTCAAGGGGAACTAGAGTTTCTCTCAACATCAAGCACTATATGTGATGTGATGTAGGCCTGCTCCATATATAGCTCGGTCCCCCCCTAACCTTAGGGATTAATTGGTCGATCGTCTCGCTCTAGATGGAATTGCTGCAACAAATGTTACAATAGATTATAATTCATTTTTTTAATTGGAATATATCAAATTTATTACCAACAGGACAGGATCAGAACGTATTTATTGCTGAGGAAGATGGAGCCAAAATTTGTGAGGGTTGCTGAAGTGGAGAAAATTGAAAGGTTCTGATAGAGTTGGCACTAGCTATAGCTAGGATGACACTCCATCTACGAGAAACAAACAGAAATGCTCACGTCTCGGTACACAACTCGGAGGAAACATGCATGTACATGCATGTCCCCTAACCTCCTTCATGGAGTTGCCGATACGTCTACAATGTATGGATTCTAGTCATTGAATGGATAGGTTGTAGGGGCCTTATGGTCCCAATTTTGTCCTGAGCTGAACTGGATCCTACGTCGTAATCCTCCTCGATCGGGATATCCGTGTCCATCGTTTTCTGACACATCGTCGACGCAGCGTGAATCAGCCGGGACCGACCTTCAGCTCCGGATGTTCCCCCCCACACTTAATGCCCTCTCTTTGGGCAGACTACTACACGTTTGGTCGACTATCCATGATAAAACGTCGGAATAACTTGCACATTTTTGCCTATCCATAACCTCTTTTGTGTGTGTGTGTGTAGTGTAAATGTCATTTCTTCTTCACATGGAAAATAATAAGAAGGAGAAAAAAAAGGAATTTATCCATCCAACTTACTTCATCAAGATGTGGTAAAAACGACTTTTATGGGATGCTCTTCACTTGATATCAACCCTCTGTGCCAGAATTCCTACTATTTTAATCATAGAAATAAATATATTCTAATTAAAATTTGTTATAGATATGTTTATATTTTAATTAAAATTTGTTATAGATATACCTGGGGCTAATTAGATAATATTGTATAGTTATTTTTTTTCTTTCTTAATTTTTAGTTACTTCAAGGATAGAAATAAACAAGTCTCGAGTTATTTTCTTTGCAAATCATTTTACAAGACAATTATGCTATTTGGCTCCCAAAATATTCGGGTGATACCATCTTTCATTATGTGGCATCTGATATGGCAGCTGACGTGACAAATTTTAACCCAACAAATTAATTACCCAATTTTTGTTAATGTTAATGTTAATGTTAATATTAATATTAATGTTAATGTTAATGCTAAAATTAATATTAATCTTAATCTTAATATTAATGTTAAAGTTAATATTGATGTTAATATTAATTCTGATGTTAATATTAATTTTAATATTAATTAATGTTAATTTAATGTTAAGGTTAATTTTAATGTTAAGGTTAATCTTATTGTTAATTATCATATTAATTTAATGTTAATTTAATATTAAATTTTGCCATGTCAGTTGTCATATCAGCAACCATGTCATATGCCACATAATGGAAGATGGCATCACCCAAATATTTTGGGAGCCAGATAGCATTTCTGTTTACAAGATGAGACTGCTTAGATTGTCAGCGTATTTGTACCTACCTCGTCCTATTTACCTACATGAAATATAGTAAAAACTAAAACTAAAAAAAAAAAAAGTTTACTCCTCTCCAAATGAAACAAAATAGTAAAAAAGAAACCTGCAGTGAAAAGTTGTGTGTAATTTCTATAGGTGGTCCAAAACTCGCAGCAGTTTTATTTTCCCCTCTTTATATATATATGCCATCACGCAGAAAGCAAGACTACTACCGAAACAAAGCAACAAGAACCACCACCACCACCACATTCTCTTTCTTCTTCCTCCTCTTCCTTCCTCTTCTTCTTCTTCTTCTTGCTTTTGAAGAGATGGATAACGTCGTCGTTGCGCATTTAGTATTCGGAATCTTTGGTTGGTCTTCTTCATTTTTTGCTATTTATATGCTTAATATTCGGAATCTTTGGTTGAACATTTGTGGTGTTCATATGCTTATCGTTGACATCATACATGCAGGGAACGTTTCTGCTCTGTTTCTCTTCTTATCACCTGTGTGAGTATTAATATTATACATGTTCTTCTAATGTACAACTTCTCCTTGTTATTATTATTTTTTTTTCTTCTTCTAATATTGTTATTTAAAATATAATGTAAAGCCTTTTGTTTATATCTCTCTTGAGGTTATGAACAAAACACATGGAAGAAATTAGTAACAAAAATATAATATATGCCCTTTGGTTGGTTGGTTGGTTGGGAGTTTCAGAAAAAATAGTAAGAGATGCGTCAAGCTTCAACAATGGTAGCTAAAGAGTTATTCTGAGGTCGAGAGTTTGAGCCCCGAAGCATGCTTTTTTCGGGTTATCTTGCGTTGGATACGGATGCGACACAGCATGCATCGAAGTGTGTGTTCTAGCATATTTTCGGTGTCTGTATCGGTGCCCTTTTCTGAAACCACGTTGCATAAAGCGACACAGCACGTATTGGGAGCGTTCTAGTGTTCTACGAGCTGTGTTGGCATCGGAGACGAACCTGACACGGCATGTATCTTCTTGTATGTTTTGGCATGTTTGCATCGTGAGACACAAGTGCGAACGCAGCACGTGTCGAGTGTGTCCTAGTCTATGTTGCACGGGCACCGATTAGACACGACATGTTTCGGACACATCGATACGGATTCAGACGCTTAATTTTGGTTTGTCCTAGTGTATTTCGGAGTGTTCGTGACATGTCAGGTACGTGTGTCCGACACAATACGACACGGGATGAGTTTTGGAGTGGTCGTGCTTCTTAGATCCTAGTATATTTTGGTTTGTTTGCATCGTGTGCCCTTTCTAGATATTTTTTTTGTGTGTGTGTGCGCGACATGATCACACTGATTTTTTAGAGTGTCCATGTTTCCTTAGTTATCATCAAAAGAAACGGAAATGTGGAAGAAAGAATGTTTGTTGGACCTCTATACCAATTTTATTTCCATGTTATTAGTTCAAGTACAGTCTGTGTTAGAATCTCTTAGCACAAATGTTTCCTTACTTATCGTCAAAATAAACCGAAAGGTATTTTGCCCGCAGACATGTTGGCCAGCCTGCCTGCATGCCGGCCGAACCCCATTGCTCCCCCCCCCCCCCCCCCCCCCCCCCCCCCTCCCTTATTGGCATGGGTCCCACACCGGTTGACCAGAAAATGGGACGGTGCCACGTGGCGGACGGGCTAGCCCGCGGCGGGCAAGATAGCAGGGCTCGATCATATATCACAGCCATCGAGCTATCTCAAGAAAGTGCCATCAAAGAGAATGTGTTCCCATTTAAGACTTTTTCGCCGCCGATAGATCTGGCTACAAGGGCAGATCCAGAAGCTATAACAAGGATGAACTACCATATATTTGGATGGGCTAGAAGTAGACTAACCCATATAAAAAATTAAAAAAAAAAACCAAAAAAAAAAATTATATGAAAAAAAAAATGTACCCATGCTTGCATCCGCCCGTCTGGCTATAATACAAATACTACCACACCAACTTATTTTCTTATTTTATCTATATGAAGTGAAAGAGAAGATCTCACTAAATAAGGATACGGTTTTTGTTAATAATTATTGAGAATATGATCCTTGACACAGCTGAATGGAAGAAAATGATTAGAAAAAACAAATTTGGAAGAAAGAATTTGTTGTTGTTGTTGTTTTAGTGTGTTTCAATACTAAATGAAATTCTTCAATTTGATGATTGGTCTTGATGAACTTCTAGATTCTGATGGTTTCTTGTTCTTGATATGGTCCTCTAATCATGAATCTGCCATTTTAGTTTTACTTTCCGGAGGATCGTGAAGAAAAGATCCACAGAGGAGTTCTCAGGGGTCCCATACAACATGACATTGCTCAACTGCCTCCTCTCTGCATGGTAAGGATGGAAAATGCTAAGTCTACAACCAAATTATTACAACTTTCTTACAACCTCCTCTCCCACCTACTTACACATGGGTCTCACCGGATTCCATCTCTTCTCACACACCTCCTGTTACATGTGCTCCATCCACACACCTCCTGTTACATGTGCTCCATCCGACTCCACCACTTATCTCCATTCCTTCAATCGAAGTTCGACACGTGGCGGTTGTAGGAGGTTGTAGGCATAGCAAAACTCGGTAAAGATTCCTTCCTTCCTTGATTGCATCTTCCATTCTCAATGACATCATTGACATGTCAAAAATGAATGATACAAAACCATCACCACATGGCCTACACTCCTCCGTCGGCTAATCGATCCCTCTTCAACTAATCGATAGTGATTGATTGATCCCGTCAATAATTATTACATGCATCCGACTCCCCATGTGAGCTCTTGTGGCGCGTAGCAGTACTTGCGTTGCACGGACATGGATACGATAACGTAGACATTAATTTACAGACATGACATTGATTTTGGAGTGTCCGTGCTGTTGTGAAGGTATGGATTGCCGTTTGTGTCACCGAACAACACGCTGGTCTGGACGATCAACGGCACCGGCACCGTGCTCGAGGTGGTATACGTGACGATGTTCCTCGTGTTTGCACGGAAGGACACGAGGGCGAAGATGGCGGGGCTCCTCGCGCTGGTGTGCTCCGTGTTTGCGGCAGTCGCGCTGGTCTCGCTGCTGGTCCTCCACGGCGAGAACGGCAGGAAGGTCTTCTGCGGCACTGCGGCTTCCGTCTTCTCTATTTGTATGTACGCCTCGCCTCTGGCGGTCATGGTCAGTCATCACTCTTTTAGTTCATGGTTTACTATTTAGATTTCATTTAAAAGCCAATCCAAACTTGTTGATCTTATAATGCAATGAAGTTGTTGATGTGATCAATTTATAATTTGCAAGATTGGTTTATGATAATATCCACAGTTTCCTTTCTTTCTTTTTTTTCGATAGGTTGATTGTGTAGAATGTACAATTTTTATTAGTAGCATTGCAATATTTGATTTACAAACCCAATCCCCAAAGGTTTTGTATTGCTACCATTTTTCTGAACTTGACTAATTTACACAATCAAGGATGTATGTAAATGTGTGTGCACAGGATTTACACAGTTACACATTCAACGTGCTATTGGCAAAATTAAGTGACAAATAAGAGATTCAAATTATTTCTTCTGAAGGTCTTCCAAGTGATTTTGTTGCAATTTACTGGTCTTATGATGCGTTGGAGTTCTCCGTTCCAATTGTAGTTCTTGTTGATGGGATCAATTTACAATTTGCAAGATTATTTTTCGATGTGTTGATTGTGTGGTATGTACAATTTTATTACTAGCATTGCAGTATTTGATTTACAAACACTCAGGATCTTAATAAATAATAACTCAGTCCCAAAAGGTTTTGCATATGTTACCATTTTTTCTAGGGGTGAGTATTCGGTTTATTCGGTTCCAACCGAATAGAATAATCGAAAATCGAATTGGACCGAAACCGAATAAGCAAAATCGAAACCGAACCGAATTGGTCAATAACCGAACCGAACCGAATTAAATCGGTTCGGTTTATTCGGTTTTTGGGTTTATTTGTGTTTTTTTTGTTAATATATATAATAACTAAATATACCTCTATATATATACCTCTATATATATATATATATATATATATATATATATATATATATATATATATATATATATATATATATATATATAAACTAAATTTTCTTATTCGGTTTTCGGTTTTGGACCGAAACCGAATAAGAAAATTTAGTATTTTCAAAACCGAATCTCTTATTCGGTTCGGTTCGATTTTCGGTCCAAAACGGAATAATGCTCACCCCTAATTTTTTTCTGCACAGGATTTACACAATTATACATTCAATATACTGTTAGCAAAATTAAGTGACAAATAAGAGACTCAAATTATTAATGAAGGTCTTCTGAGTGATTGTTACAATTTACTGGTATTTGTCTGTTATTTATTCATGCGTGTCCTAGGGATACATCAGTATATATATATATATATATATATATATATATATATATATATATATATATATATATATATATATATATATACACTCTCTAGTAAATGCACGTTGGACGTATAGTAATGTATAATAAAAATATTATTCAATTATAGTCAAATATTTTTTCTAATTTATGTGGTTAAGGTGGAAGTTATTCTTCTTGTTTGGTTAAGTTCGATTTTCCGTGTTGAATATTTATAACAAATTTTTTTCAACAATTTTTTACATAATTTTTTTTAAAATAAATTGAACCATGATACAAATATGGCTTAGACGACTCACTGAGCCGTTTTGAAGCTTCATTACATAGTAGAAGATATGAACTTCAATTCTCTTTGGCATTTATATGTGCAGAGGTTGGTGATCGAAACGAAGAGCGTGGAGTTCATGCCCTTTCCACTTTCGCTGTTCTCTTTCCTGTGCGGAACATCTTGGTTCATCTACGGGATTCTTGGCCGCGATGTCTTCATCATGGTATTGGTTCATTAGTATTTTCTTTTTTTGAGATGTACGCACGGAACTTTGTACACACTGCATTACATGTTTTTGTGTCCATCGTTTAAATAAAAGGAATAATACTTTCCGTATACCACTGATTTTCCGCTATCCAGCCAAAAGTTTATAACTCTTTTCGGTAACCACAAGAGTCACTCGAGTTCAGCTATTAGTAGTTATGGGCCCGCAAAGGATCAATCAGGTATTGACTGTATATATATTATTTGCATTGGCAGGTACCGAATGGTTGCGGCAGCGCGCTCGGGGCAGCCCAGCTGATCCTGTATGCAATGTACAGGAAGAACAAGGGGCCGGGGAAGACTGCGGTTGCGAGCGGGGACACCGCAGAGGCGGGGGATGCCAAGCAGGTCGAGATCGAGATGGGTGGTGGTGGTGGTGGTGGTGGTGGTGCCAAGGCTGCCCAGAACAAAGTGTAGAGTATTATTATGCAGGGAGCAAGCGTTCTCGACGACTACATTTTCTTGTCTGTGTTGTTATTGCTTGTTTGCTTGCTTGCTTGCTTGCTTGCTTCCTGGCAATTAGTTTTGTTGCATGCTGTTATTGTGACTATGGCTTGTGACACAGTAGCTGTGAGTAGTGTGGATTGGAGTATGTTGCAACAAACCTGCACACATTACATTAGCCTGTGCTTTCTCGATGCAAATTTGGGAAGCAACCACTACATTTTGACTGCGTATGATTCGTTTGGTGCTCGAGAGTTTAGTGTGTTGCTATTATTTTGTTGCATATTCATGTTTGGTAGTATAATAACACAGGGCAGGGCCCAAGCCCGGAATCGGAGGCTATGGGCTGACAGAAACACAGGCCTACCCGCAGGCTTATCGAATTAGAAGGCCTAGAAATCGAACCGAACCGAGTAAGAGATTCGATTCGGTTTCAAAAAAAAAAGTTCTTTGGCTTAACTCTTTGGCACGAGTTATTTTTGGAATGGATATGGATATTAGACTGGTTGATCTGAACTCGGTCCGAAAATTAATGAATCGGACAATTTTTTGGGCCGAAAACATATAGAACCAGGTTTAAATACCATGCCTCAGAACCTCGCAAATAACCATCGTCAACTTATCTTTCTCAATGCTTAAAAAAAAAGACTTTTGATAAGTATATATACTAATATATAATTGAAATATCAAAAATATTACTAATTTTTTTGTATAACAATTTTTTAAAAAATAATATTATTTATGAATAAAAAATATTTACTTACACATTAACGCAAACTTTTATATCCATCTAAAACCGTCGTAGCTCTCTCTATGTCCATGTTTTTTTTATTTAAAATTATACACAAAACACGTCTGCTCAGACCCCTAAATAGTATCTTAATTTTACATTTAAAACTAAATAAATGCTTGTCACCCAACTTCTGAAACTTTTTTTTCCAAAAAAAAAAAAAAAGCCCAAAGTAACCATCATAAGCAAAATCCCATAAATTCATCATATCCATCGTCCTCCTGTTAACGGTCTTCATTCAGATGATCCTAGCCGTTGATATTTACGGTCTTGCCACCGAGTAAAGTCATGGAAACCCCCAACCGTTGATCTGGTACCGTTACATATAAAACAAACGGACGACTGCTGCCGCTTGATGAAACTCCCGTGTCCGCATCCAGAAATTTTATGCGAAGCTCCGCACAGGAGTGCAGTGCGTGCTGTCTAAAGTTGTCGCCTACTCTTTTTTTTCTTTTTTTTTAAGTCCCTCATCCATGTCATCCCCACATACATTAACCATGTATGTATGTATCTATGATTACATGGGGAACATGGCAGTGTTATCCAACTACCCAACGCTTGGATGGATCTCTCCTCACAATGCCACGTGTCATTTTTATTTTTATTTTTAAGAAAGAATGTATACAATTTTTAGCAGATGACCGAAGCACCCTTCACCATATGTAAGGGCTGACGATGGGTAGGGTAGGGTAGGGTAAGGGCAGGAAGAGAGAAGGGTAGGGTAGGGTATTGACCTTTTTTTGATATCCTAGGGGAGTCATGAGGGTAGGGTAGGGTAGCCCTCTTCCAAAAAACCAATACCCATTACCCGTCCTTGCCCTTTACCCTCACAGGGTAGCTGAGAGTCAGGGTAGGGAGGGTAAGGGTATTACCCTTGCCATTTCATTTTTTTAACTTTAAAAATCAAATTTTTTGCTAGTAAACAGGGGGGAAATATTTTTTCTTTCCATTTCATTTTGTTCAGATTTTGACAGCATTCAAAAATTAACAACTTAACAAGAAATAACAGGGAGAATATTTTTTTTTACTAAAGGCGCTGAACCCAGTTATATAGTAGAACCTGGGCTGCCTACATACCCAAGGAGGGGGCTAGACCTGACTCCTTAGGATCAAGCACCATGTAGTTCTCCTAATCCTAAGTACTAATTACAAAAAACTACAAGTAGTAGTAATACTATGGCAGTGGGACTATACAAAATTACAAAGCGGGTTGGGAGAAGGGTAGGGTCGAGGGTTTTAAAGGGTTAGGGTTAACGTGTAGTGGGTAGGGTAGTGATTCAGGGTAGGGTAGGGTTCAGGGTAGGGTTACAGGACAGAGGGTAGGGCGGGTACCCGAATAATTACACTAGGGTAACAGAATAAAACCCTTACCCTACCCTAATTCCAAGAGGGTAAGGGTAGGGCATGCCCTCGAAGGATAGAGGGTACCCGTGGGCACCTGAGGGTACAGGGTACCCGGCTAGGGTAGAGGGTATGAGGGCAAAATTGCCACCCCTAGTTATACAACAATTCTATAGAGAATAAAATATACACTACTTATTCTCACAATTGACAATCCTATTATTTGTTATGTACCCGTGTATTTTTAAGTTACTTGTATTTATCCGTCCATTTGTTACATAACTCTCATGTCTTCCATTTCATGCATTGGCAAAATATTTTTTTATTGTCCTCCATTATTTAACACTAAGGGTGTGTTTGATTGCAAGGTAAAAAATACGTAGAAAAGAAATTAATTTCATGGAATTATTTTCCTAAGAAAAAAATTCCATAAAATTTTAAAATTTTCCATGGAAAACTTAATTTGGTTGTTTGATTATAATTATTTTCCACGGGAAATAGTTATTTTCCATGAAAAATGATATTTTCCTATAGGTTAGACACACTACCAAAATTTATCGTTTTAGCGACGGCCCCATCCGTCGCTAAACCGACGGTAATTACTATTAGCGACCGATAACCGACGAATTTTGGCCAAAAAAATCCGTCGGCAATCAGCTCGTCGCTAATAACGGTCCGTCGCTAAGTTGTCGTCACATGACGGAATAGCGACGGATTGTCGACGTCACAATACGAAGCATTAGCGACGCATTTTCGACGGACTGTCGTCCATTTCAACTATTAAGTACTGAACTGTGTAGACAATAGCGACGTAAAATTCTGTCGGTAACCCGTTGTAACAGCGTATCAGATCGTATCGTTCCGTCGCTAATCCGTCGGTATTCGTCGGTAATGAACGACGGATTAGCGACGGCGTGCTGACGGACTATCCGTCGATCAGGTTCTGGAACTGCTTGGCATTTCCAGCACCATGGCGATGGAAGAGTAGTCGCTAATCCGTCGCTACCACGTCGCCACAGCGACGGATTACTGACTGATTATCCGTCGCCATGATTCTGGAAATGTCATGCATTTTTAGAACCATGTCGACGGATTGTCTGTCGCTAAGCAGTCGCTAGATCGAGCGACTGCTTAGCGGCTGATTATCAGTCGCCCTGGCGACGGATAGGCCGTCGCTATTCCGTCGAAGTTTATACCACCAGAACCTTGCCGACGGATAATCCGTCGATCATCCGTCGCTACCTGGAACACTTTAAAAACTCTAGATAGCGATGGCTAATCCGTCGATAAACCGTCGGCAACTGGGATTATCCGTCGCTAAACGGTCACTAGTCCGTCGCTAACTGAGTTTTTTGGGGAAAAATTGCAGCACTTTCCCTGTTCACAAATATATGCATAAACCAAACCAATATATAATGCACACCAATTATCCAACAATCACACAGACCAAATATATAATGCACACCAATTATCCAAGAATCACATAGACCAAATATGCACATACGAATTTAATGCACACCAATTATCCAAGAATCACAGACCAAACCAAATTAATAGAAAATAAATATCAATTATCCTAAAGAATAACATAATATCCGGTGTTATACGCCGATTATAGCACAATTAGTTCAAAGCTCTCACAAATAATCCAAATTTTCTTAATACAATATTTTAAGAAGGAGGAGGTCGATTGTCCGGTGGTTGTAATCCCATATGCGACCGACGAATATACTCCTCCATAAGGTATGGAGGCAAGCCGTCGTAGACACTGCTCGGAAGTCGGCGTAGCTGCTCTGCGGACATGAGATCCAGGAGTGACGTCACAATCGTAGGCGGTACCACAGGGACATCAGGGTTGAAAGAAAGATGGCCCATGGAAGACGGACCGACACCTGCAGTCGACGGACCAGTAGAAGACGGACGAGCACCATCAGCAGACGTACCGGCAGCAGCAGACGGACCGGCAGCAGCAGACGCAGGCGGAAAGTACGTGGCAAATTGCTCCCGCAAGGACGACACCGCCTCGTGCAGCTGCGTAAGCTGCGACCTAACATCATCGTCTGCCCGGGCCCCGGGAGGAGGCGGTGTCGGTGGAAATCTCTGCGTCGCCATATGTAATGGCCCTAGGGAGCCGACTCCGTACAGGAACCCTTTCTTAAAGCCGCCGACGGTATCTACGAACAAGTCGTTCCGAGCGGCCAAAGAAGAGGGCGTCCGGAAGGGCGTCGTTTCACTGACATCCTCGGTGTCAGTTAACTGAGCCCGACTAAGGGCCTCACGATACGCAGCCTATCAAATGAATGTGCTTATATTATAAGATTTACCTAAGTTGTAATCTAAATCCTATGTTTCACTAAGTTAAGTGTGAATCCTAAGTTTACCTAAGTTATAGTCCGAATACTTTTAATTCTAACGTTAATCTCATAAACATAAGTACTTACATCAGTCTCCTTGGCCCTCTCGTCGACGAAGCTCTCGTCCTTCCGTCTTTTGTGCGTATGCTGGAATACGTCGTACATGGTGACCGATTCTGGCGCCCTTCCCTCCTTCACCGCCCGTTGGTGTCACGACCCGCACCCTTTTTTTTTAAACGGATACAAGACGTGTCCAAGCCAGCCTACGTCGCAGTGTCGGCGGTAGAACGTTGTCACGGCCATGAAGATCAAAATTACAAATAATGCTCATTCCCAAACTAATTTAATTTACAATATTCACAAGATTCACATTTGCAGAAAAGTATAAACTTGTACAATGACTACAACTCATCCATCTAACTAGTCTCTAGGCTTTTCGTCTGCAAGTACCCCCGTATCTCCCATGCTAAGTGAGTCCATGGCTAACCTGAAAATGTTGGTTTTCAGTCAGGAATGGAACGAGCACAATTCACTGAATGCAATTTCAAATAAAGAAGATGACTATAAAACAAAGGTTAGACATCAATTATGAGTTTTGAAAATAAACAAGAAATACAGAAAACCAATAGTAAATAAATAGACACGACAGACTTTCCCCAACTGCTAGAAGTACCTTTGATATGTGATCGGTCTCGGGACAATTATGCGACACTGTCTACACTGTCTAAAGTTACACTGTCTACACTGCCTAAGTTACACTGTCTATATTGTCTAAGTTACACTGTCTATATTGTATAAAGCTACAATGTCTACAGAAAATATTGCAATAAAGAAATACTGTCTACAAAATAATAATCACGATCTACACAATTTAAATGCAGTAAAAATTATGGTCTACATTGTCTACTTTATAATAAATAAATCACTGTCTACACTGTCTACAAGAAATAAATAGATCACTGTCTACACTGTCTACAAGAAATAATGAATCACTGTCTACACTGTCTAAGGTCAGATCACACATCGTTGGTACTTCTCATTCCCGACTCAACAATTTTAATAGAAAATAATCACATAACTAATGGCCAATCAATGAAATATAATGAAAATCAATATCAAAATGCAGACAATAAACTGTACTCGCCTGTGGTCCTTTGCTGGTGAAACCGACAGTCTGAACTATTCAATGTGCCACAATAGTCAAAACCCGTACAACAGTCCCCGAAAGCTGAAATAAACAGTACTAAAATTCTCAGAATAGTCAAATTAGCTAGGATTGCCTGTCCTTAAGTCCAATTCTGGACACAGGGGCAAAACGATAATTTTGGGCAAAAATGATGTCCGCCGTTGGACCCGCTTTGCACCGAAAAGCGTGCCAGAGTCAACGGTCTCTAAAGTCGTCAAACTATATGTCTACGGATCCAGTTTTCCGATACGAACCCAACCGTATGTCCAAAGTTGGATTCCGGCGGGCCGTGCACAAAATTGCCCGTTGAGTGGAACCGTGGGGCCCGCAAAACGGTAATTTTATCAACGGTCTCAGAATTTGACCAAACTTGGCATGCAGGACCAAAAAAATGATACGGTTCTGTTGGCGCAAGTTTTGTCTCGATTTGATGAGCGTGCACAAAGTAATTGGAGAATTTGCAACGTGTACGATACGGTGAATTTCGACGGATACGCATCAAATTCGTCGCGCACACGCGACCAATTTGAATTCCGTCAAAGCCCACACGACCACGAAGCCGTTACGCAGCTTTCGATGCTTTCAGTTCATGACCACGTCGCCCGAAATGGCGGAACGCACGTCGTGTGGAACAATTTTCTAGTTTTTAAAACAGGTTTTTGGGAAACTTTGGGGTTCGATTTCTCGACGCGTAGTCGATGATTTTCGAATCCACAAAAAGGATTACGAAGCCCTATATGTTGTCTAAAAGACTCTTTAAATAGATTTTCTAATATGATACTGGATCGATCAGAATCGATCGTCAAATGGGGGTGGTTGGACTGCTTCATGTCCTGTTTTTGGACAGGTTTTCGTCAATCTTCGGACTCGTTTTTCGGTGCACATGACGCAACACAAAATGAACTATTTGAAGGGAGTCGGATTGGGTTATGTTGTCTTTCCAAAACATTTTATGGTTCATGAATTGGTTGAGTATCGAGAGAGAGATCTTACCGCGAAGACGGCTCGAAATCCACTGCTGCTGTTCCATCTGCGCATGTATGCGCGCGCGTGTCGCAGCTGTTCTCCGTCCGCCGCCGGCCGTCGGCCAACCCCCGGCCAGCCTACGGCGGCGCGCGCGTGGGTGTGGCGTCGAGGAATCCTAGGGTTTTGCAAAGTTTGTCTCCCGACCATATATATAGGACTGTGTTCGGGCTCGGCTTGGTTTCCGCGGTGGGGAGCTGAGATCAATTGGGCCAGTGTTTTAAGGGCTCGGCTGGCCGAGCAGTTTGGCCGGGTTTGGGATTTCTTAGGATGGCCTGTCCTGTGCTGGTTTGCACATGGAGGAAAGCAGCCTGGCCCGACTGAGCTCGGGCTCAGCTGGATGGGCTGGGCTGGCTTAAATGTTTTCTTCTTTTTTTTTAATATCTATTCTATCACTCTATATATATATCTATATAATATATATTTACATATACTTACAAATACACATATACATATACATATATATTTTATATATATATATATATATATACACATACATAATATAAATTTATATATAATCATATATACATACACACATATATCTATCTATCCATATATATACTTATATATTAATACATGAATATGTATATTTATAACAAAATCCATTTATGAATACTTGTAATAAACAAAAGGATACAATATACTCTCTTAAAATTATCTAAAGTATTTTAATATATTTTTAACAATATATTAATTCCATTACAAATAAAACTATATAAAAACAATTTACGCTAAAACCAATAATAACTGATGATCCTATTTAAAAGACACGACCAACATAAATAGTAATAATAGAGTCTGGATGACCACTAAAATAATTAATGGTAAGCATATTAAATTTTGGTGAGCCTGTCAGGCTTCCACATACACTGGTCTACAGGAACAGTCCTATAAGTAATCTAAGATACCATATCAATATTAATGATATTAATATTATTCGTATATACGATTATTACAGGAACCATTTATTTATCATAATTAAAGTAAGGTAGAGGTATAACTCCCAAATGACGTTGACATGGACGTCTCTGGACGCACTGTCCGACTACATGGGCTTGGACCTGGTACGGGTCCAGTCCGGGCTGGTTCGGTACAACCGGGTCGCTACGAAGTCAATAATAAATAATTAAACTATCTATATTGGCCATGCTATAACTTGGCCTGGTTTTCCTAGTTAGGACATCACTATGGCTCGGCCTTCCTTGGCATGGCTAATACACTAGTCAAAGCACGCCGCTGCACTATATGTGCCATGATTCCTAATCGCCTTGTACTCCAAATTTAATCATGATTAAAATTATCTACCGTAATAATTAACTATTAATTATTTATAATAATCTAAAATCATTTAAATAAATAAATAAATAAAATAAAATATTTCAAAATTTTCGGAAAGGGGAGCTACAAATCTATCCACCTTAAAAATAATTTCGTCCTCGAAATTCTAACTCACAAACATGCCAAAAATTCAAACATAAAATTAAAAGGATAAATCCACTATTACCACAGTATCCTCAATTTTTAATTTCTAAAATATTTATATCCTCCTTCTAGCCGTTTCGTAACTCCGAATACTTGAGGACCCCTACCCACCTTTGGTCACACTACTCCATCGAATCTCTTGTCACTAAACTTTATAATCTTTCAACTAATTGCTAAAGTTACTACCAATAGATATCTAGGACATATATCATCTATAATCTTCTCCTATTTATCAAGCAACCCAAAATTTAACAAGCAATAATTTACACAAGTAGCTAAGAAATATTGATAAATGCTAGTAAGCATGGCCATTCGTCACTCTGGAATAGGAAGGACGGGGAGGTAAGGAAGAATAAACGAAAGTAAATATGAAGTTCCCAGGGCGATAGAGTATCCAACGATACAACTGAAAAGAGTGTTTATGAACCGTAGACTTGTTTGCTAGATTGGGCTACTCTAGTCCAGTTACTTGCTAAATGCAGAACCCTTCGTTTCTTAGGGGGGCTTGCAATCCGTGAAATAGAGAAGTTTTGTTCTCAAAATTCTGAACAGGTTTCATAATATAACGGAAATTGGAGAAATCAAGATTGTGATCTATCCCGTGGTTATTTAAACACAACAAGGGATATAAATGCAATACAAGATCGTATCGCGACTCCTAGGTAGACGGAATAAGGGTTACGAATGACTTCACATTCTACGAGAAGAAGACTACGTAATAGGTATAGGGACCTATCTCAAATAGTCCAATTTTATAGTCAACTATGGTGATATGCATGGATGGGTTTAACTGGATCTAAATGGGTTCTCCGATTGGACACCAATCGTTAGTTGGATGAACCCTGGATTTTAATCTATATGGACTGAACAAGGTCCCAACTATAAACTATTTTTACTAGGTTAGGGTAACCTAGAATAGTTTTCCACCCAAGTAGTTGAGCTTGTTGGGCAGTCGGATTGGTTAAATAGGTTTTGTAAGCCCTGAAGATGCGCTTTCCGTGACTTTTATGTTTAAGTAGCACGAGAAGACACAATTAAATGGCACACTAGTGACATGTGCATAGTGGGCTTCCAGTCGATCACAACCATATATTGGGTCGAAAGGTTCGAGTCAAGGTTGAGATTCTAATGGAAGTTGGAAAGTATACCGGTATTATGGTGAGGGTCATAGCTAGTCCTTTCTATCCTGAAAATCGTACCGTAAAAATAGAGTATAAGGGGACATGTTTGAGTGGGCCATGATATACCTAGATAAAGGTGGACTCATCTAGATCTTACATATAAAATTTATTGGAAGGTAACAGCTAGTCTCGTGCTCCGAATATTAATGACACGGCCGGGGACACAAATGATCTAAATAGAAAGTGGAAGCCCAAGGGCACTAATTATCATCCTAATAGAATTTATTCAAATCAATCGGTAATCCTTGTTCATCCCAAAATTTCTAGAAGGCTTACAGTCTACCCACCTTAGAAGCTGGGACAGGGTTTTAGGAATGATGAGGTTAGAAGGATTCCAAAGTCCGGATAGTGTACCTTGACTCTTGTTAACAAAGAATCAGGCACGACATAACGGAATACGGTAGTTATAAGTCAAGTCAAGGATCGTTCCTCAATAAATGGAAAATGAGTGTGTACAATAACACACGGTCGAAAAATAGAATAATCTACCCGTCCACTGTATACAAGAGTTATCGACGGGGTAACCAACTCTAAGGCACATCATCTAAAAAGATTTCTGACAACTGGGTCGTGAAACTTTAGTTGTGTCAAACCTGTCAGACTATGGTCATAAGGGTTCTAGTAGTATGGGCTGCAGTGATCATGCATTGTTGTTGACAACTGGTATATCACAATTTGACAGGGTATTTAAGCTATGGTATTGGTTAAGCTAGTGACTATGATGTTCCAACACTAGTTAGGTCTTAATAATAAAATTTACATAACTAGAGTAATATTTGTTGGAAACCAATCTCGGATGAGTGTCTGCCATAGTCACGATAAATTATTGTCCTTAGCCTTGTCTATTCATCTCATGTCTAAACTGTGGGCTTTGGTCGAGGGACGGTTGAGTCAAGGCACAAGGGTTGAAAGTAAAGGCAATATTCAAGAAAATATTTAGAGACACAATGAATTGTTCCTTGAGAATAGATAGTCTCCTGGGTTGGCATTACGACTAAGGGTAAAACCCTAATCATTCTTAATTTCAGATGGCTTGAAAGTCCCGATACAGTTTGGGGTCGAGAGGAGAACGCGTAACTCGATCGCATGGCTGGCGATAACTTTCCTTGTGTATACAACTACCATAGCCATGGGGATACGCGATAAATTACGAGCTTCTGCCTTTCCGAACCAGTGAAAGACAAAAACCATAAAGAGTTCAAGAAAGATGTTACTGAATACAATCACGTGATTCAAGGGCAAACGTATAATTCAAGAGGAATTGTCAAGCAGTCGCGGATGAGATCCTAGATACCTATATATCTCCATCCACGTAATGTAATTAAACGAAGAGCGAACCAAATGCATCATGGTTGATCAGACCATAATACACTAATTCTGATTAGACAATAAGTTAGCAGGCGTCCCCACTAAACATGTGTCTCGAATCAAGCTCGAGAACAGAGTGAGCTTGCAAAACTAGGCTGTGATAGCAGCGTTGGTTAAGATAGTCAAATACAATTTTACCAGATTTTTGAAAAGAGGCACAGGTAGTTAGAGTTTTGTGAGAATCAAAACCTTATCCGGTGTTCTTGTTTATACAGTCTCCTTACTATCTTCCTACCCATAAAGCCTTGGTCGACTAATGGGTTATGGGTCTCTAAATTCTACATTCTGGGTAAACATATTAGCGTCAATTAATATCCCCGTCAATAGAGCACAAGGACCGTGAAATGCTAGATCGGAAGACGTGCTACCCATCTTACAAAACTTCCACTAATATTGGCTTCGGATCTTATGGAACACACATGGTACTGTCCTATCCTCTATAGTATCCTTAACTTGTAATCACGTCTGAAATCATTTCACCGAGGATTATGCCTCGTCCGTATACTCGGGCGATGGTAAACTCTTGGTTCTGTGATTCAGATGTGATATACTATCAGATACTCTACCTTATCTCGACACCCGAGTAACTATGATCAAAGAGGACCACTAGCCCTAGTTTTAGGAATATTCTATAACCTATAATTTCCTTAATAATTTCAATTCTAGGATTGTGTCTCGCCAGTGCGCTGCTGGCTGCAGTGAGTCCGTAATTCAAATAAGTGGCGACAGTGCGCTGCTGTCCTGCCATTATGAGTCAACTAATATTCTTTTAACTATATCTGTAAAACTTCATGGGCTTCTATAGATTCAAACAAGTTGACTATGAAATAAAGCGTAAACATTTGTCCTATCAGTCACAACCCTTAAAATAAAGGATTGAACAAGGAGAAATAACTGGGGACAAAAGAAATACAAATATTCTAACTATTCCATGTGTATTCAAGCCTTTGAGGAAAAACTTGAATCGAAACTAACTTGAGGTTCATCTATGGATAACATAAAAATAACAATTCCTAGGGCAAAATAGGAACTAAATAGGCAATTTTGACTAAGATGTGAGGATGATATCAAAAGGGCAATGTCACGCCCCGCTCCCGTAGGAGCGATCGTCCTCGCTAAGGCGTGATGCCGCACGAGCCTAGATTGCGCTCGTGCAAGGCGGGTTCCATAACGACCGATTACAGCGGCTGCGACGGGGTCGTCGCACAGAAGTCCCGTGCAGAGACATTGATTTATAGCAGCAGAATTTAAAGAAGAACACATGAACACAAGTCATTCAAAAGAATCTCTTTTATTGATATTGAATACAAGATTACATCTGTGGGCGCAAGGCCAAATTATAATGTCTCTCGTGCTCACTTTTCTCTCATTTACAAGTCACTCTGCTCTCTCTCATCTCTCGATACAATACTTGAATCCAGCGGAAGCTTCGGAAGGCGATGTCCATACATTATGTCCTGTATAAGTCTTCAATCACCGCGGCCGCAAGCTTCGAATCGCCAAGGAACTCCGTGCCTCGACGCATCCAAGCGAGCTCCGCGCCACGAGCTTCTACCTGTGCCTGCACATGAAACACTGTGTGGGTGTCAATACCACTGTACTGGTGGAGTGAGCTTCTCGCCCACCCATACAAAACCTACACGTTTTATTTACTTTGTGTAACATAAACCCTTTTTCGATTGTCTTTCTATTCTTGCCTTAGGATCAGTTTTAGGACCGGCGCCTTAGCGCAACTTGTGTATCGGAACCATCCCGTGCTTGCAATGTCAACGTTAACTCATACTTTGTCTCTAGACCACTCCTCGTGCCAACAACGTTAACCTATCAAGTCGTGTTCACCTTACGGCCATAATCAGAGACGCAACTACACGAAGGACTCCATTTCCTTGCCTCTAGACCTTTTCGTGCTTGCATTGTCGACGCACCGACTTATACTTGTCCTTTGTGCCAAACTCTGGGACGTAACGACTCGGTCGTGCCATAACTCGATCCGTGCTTCAATATCTCCGAGGCAGTGCCTCCTTGCTTAGTCTTGGCTACACTTGTGTCGTGACAACGCGGCCGTGCCTCATATTTCGAGGCCATGCCCAATAACTCAATGTAAGTTCACACAACTAGCCCTATGGCCCTTCTCGACTTAACTCGCGACAGCTCAAGCCTAACTCATGCAACTCTATACCAACAACTTAATACTCGATGCCACATCTCGTGCCAAAGCACGTCGCCTTCGCTGTAGACAAATCTTAGGCTCAGACCTTGTGTCTTCTGACTGTATACACATTCAACTCGATCCAAAGGCACGCACGCGGATTGCCGCCCGTGCCGACACATCTTTATGAAAGGTCACTGGCATTGACTAGCCATCTTGGACATAGCCTGGTAATACGGGACCCTTGCAACGCAAGTAGCGAGCCCCGATGCAAGTCCCCGTCTTACCGATTGCCTATTACCCAGCTCGGCTATAACCTGTTTCTTCCTAGGCCGAGTCGGTCCCGTGGCCCCGGGTTGCCGCTCGAAGAAACCACCCCTTGTCGACAAGTTGTCCAAGTTCATAAGGGTTTACATGGTGTATTTTAGGATACTGTTGGGGCTTGTTATGTGATCAATTCATTTACTTGGTTGTTTTACTCTTTCCACTTTTTGTACTTCCTTTGCAGAGCCCCTAACCAGGGTTGCCTCGGCGACTACCCATCGCTTAGACTTAACATTCTTTGAACTCAGGGAACGGCTACTGCATAGCCTTCCAACTTAACTTGAACATAACGTGTTTCCTTAAGTATCGACCGACCGTGGATAACTTTCCACTGAACCAACCGTGGCTCGTGCCTCTAAACCGACTCGTGTTCGACGCAACGCTGTCGCCCAAGTCATACTTCATATGACGGGCCTTGGGGTCGTGGGACTATTTATCTTGACAACCGCAGAATGAGCGGAACAGTACTTAGAATGACTTAGGTCGACCGGCATAACTATGCCTAACTCACTCAAGCCTACAACATAACCCAAGGGACGAGCAAAGGCTACGCCAAGCCTTGCGGGACAGGATCGTGCATGCTTTAACAAGCATTTGTGCGGGCGATGCCTATGACTTAGGCTAACTCTCAGCTTTTGCACCGAAGACCAACTTTTCTTCTCCCAAGCCACGGGACGAAGGACCGAGTGTCATTTTCAAAGCACACCGTGCACCAACTCTAAGCCGACCGTGGGACGTTTTCCATGTTCTAACTCGATTCAAACCGTCGGGATTATTCCCTTAGCTATGTGGATGCGTAGCTTTTATTATCAAGCCTAACTTGTGCAAGTTGAAAACACGATTTATTATGTGAAGGCAAAGATGAGGAGAGTTCACCGAAACTACCCCACCTGAGCGATGTCTCCGAGCAAGCCGTTGCAAGGCGAAGGCCGAACGCCGTCGGCGTTTCGATTCCTCCGATTGACTTTGCGGGACGGGGCACTACAACATACACCACTCAGAACAAGTCTCGTCCTCGAGACTTTCCTGAGGGCAAGTCATCCTACCATTTCTATGGCCAAGACTTAATCGTACACATTTTGCCTACGCGTTTCTTCGATTCCGAGCCACGCTCGCACTATTATCAATCTTTCCTTTAACACGATTTCAAGATCTCGACACACTCCCATCTTTCAAGCCTTGCTTGAACTCGTCGTATCACTTGGCTGGATCGTGCACGTATTCCAAGCGTCCCCAAAATACATGCATTCAGCCAAGCCGCATGATAGAAAATTTGTCATTCTCACTCGAGTCGCATCGTGCACATACCCAGGCGTCCCTGAAATATATGCATGTCAGCCGAGCCTCATGAGCTGGGTTTCCTACATTCGTGATTCATGCTATCCATCCAAGCCAATCCTCAAGATCAATCCTTCGATTGATAACTCATGAAACAGGGCGTCTCGCCTAACCGCTAGGCCATTTCTTTTCGAAGCTAAGTCAATGTCAGGATTGGAATCATAGTTCTCCAACAATAATACCAATACTGACCCCAATCCTAGGGTCAAACCAAAGTCGATAGTACGGGTTTTCTACCCAAGCTCGCGTCACTCAAATTTCTAAACATCGAGCATGATCACCTAATTCGCATTACGGCATGCGTTGCGTATATTCGAATTCCTTCAATTCACCAATTCTAACCAATTCTTGTATTCGATCACGGGATCATCTAGCTCGACAATACGTTGCGCCCCAATCTTACGCGAGTCTGATTATCCACGGTGGTTCATGAATCACCATACAACGCTCCCGCGGAATAATCATTCTCATCGGGACGTAACTCTTGCTTACGTCTAGACTGATTCATTCTCGATACGCGGATTGGACCTACTCAATCCTCAAACTTCATCATTCAAGCACACCGAATCATTCTCAAGTCACCTTCGCATCGAACCACAAGTCGAAGCACCCAGACTGCCACGCCATGCTAGTTCAATCACCCCCGCTGTATGAATCACCATACTAGCGCTCACGCGGAGTGATCGCCCTAATCGGCGCGACGCATGTGCGAGGCTGGAGTTGCGCTCGCATAAGACAAGAATGTCGACGTTGGGGTTTTCGTCGAAGAAATTCAAACACTTCATTTTCATCCAAGCCGCGATCTCTATTCGACAGTCCGACCGTCCTTCATTCAACCAGAAAATCCTCGAGCCACGTCTATATTTTCCTCGACGTATTTTAATATCCCGAGTATAGCATCCAACGGAACAATGACATTTGCACGATCGTCATTCGCCGAGTCAGAGTACCCCCGAGTTATCGCATATCGATCTTTGATACGCCTCAATACCATCGACGATATGCGTAACCTGACGATCTTCCTTTGTAACCAATTTCGAGTCATACGACGATGCCGTTGTCCGAGTTGGATATTCCACCATTTCATTTAATATTCAAGATCAAGTTCATCTGCTATTCCTCGAGCTCGTTTCAAGATCGTTGTTCAAGATTCAAGTCACATTTCATTTGTATCAATCCGAAATCGTACGTGCGATGCTCTAAGTTTCCTCGATCAAGACCATTTATTTCCATTCGTCGTTCCGAGTCATTTTCTAATATGCGTTACCCATTCACAAGTTGTCCAGCGACATCTCGTTTGGGACTTTTAAAGTCACGGCCAACTAAGCGTGACACGTTCTAAGGCTTTGCGCGATCGCATCGCCTCGCCGCAATAATCGTAATCCTCAATATTCACTTGAACAATTCCTAAGACAAACCATACACCGCTCGGATTGAGCCACTCGACTAGTCGTCGACACTCATTCTTATTTTTCTTCGAACCTATCACATACACCACTCGGATTCAAGCCATGCGATCTAGTCCTCAATCACGTTCGCATCGTACGCTAAGACATCCTTCAGATTCGTTTGACGAATCACTAGCGTAGTCGCTCGCGTCGTATCGACGCACTAAGTCGTTCGCACTATTTCCTTGAAATCTAAATCAATCTTCCCAGTACGTCTAAGCGTTTGTCCGATAGCATCCCTATCGATAGACACTCTAAGTGCATCTCCGTTCCCGACCGAACGATACTTAATATCGTTCGCGACTCGTTTGCACCAAGGGTCAAGGTGCGCAACACGAAACACAACTTAGCCAAAAGGCCGTGTGCATAGCCATCCCGTGCGGACTATTTTCCGAGTTTGCACGCTCAATTGCTAGGGTTGACGTTGGACTAATTTGGCATGCACGTGACTTGCTAAGGTCGACGTAGGAATATTCGGGCACACGTGCGATCTTGCTAACATTAGCACATATACTTTCTATCGAGTCAAGTTTGCAACGTTCGGCACAAAGGCCCTTGCCTATCGATGCGTTTGGTTGAGCGCTTGTACGAGCTTTCGCAAATATTTAGACTTATTGTATGGACATGCCGAAGGATATCTGAGAGAGAGCGCACCAACGATAACAACTTGCGGAAGCAACAGAGTTTTGCGGAAACATCAAAGTTAAAGAATTCAATCGACGGTCCAAGGACGTAAAGCCGTGCTCTGATACCACTATGTCACGCCCCGCTCCCGTAGGAGCGATCGTCCTCGCTAAGGCGTGATGCCGCACGAGCCTAGATTGCGCTCGTGCAAGGCGGGTTCCATAACGGCCGATTACAGCGGCTGCGACGGGGTCGTCGCACAGAAGTCCCGTACAGAGACATTGATTTATAGCAGCAGAATTTAAAGAAGAACACATGAACACAAGTCATTCAAAAGAATCTCTTTTATTGATATTGAATACAAGATTACATCTGTGGGCGCAAGGCCAAATTACAATGTCTCTCGTGCTCACTTTTCTCTCATTTACAAGTCACTCTGCTCTCTCTCATCTCTCGATACAATACTTGAATCCAGCGGAAGCTTCGGAAGGCGATGTCCATACATTATGTCCTGTATAAGTCTTCAATCACCGCGGCCGCAAGCTTCGAATCGCCAAGGAACTCCGTGCCTCGACGCATCCAAGCGAGCTCCGCGCCACGAGCTTCTACCTGTGCCTGTACATGAAACACTGTGTGGGTGTCAGTACCACTGTACTGGTGGAGTGAGCTTCTCGCCCACCCATACAAAACCTACACGTTTCATTTACTTTGTGTAACATAAACCCTTTTTCGATTGTCTTTCTATTCTTGCCTTAGGATCAGTTTTAGGACCGGCGCCTTAGCGCAACTTGTGTATCGGAACCATCCCGTGCTTGCAATGTCAACGTTAACTCATACTTTGTCTCTAGACCACTCCTCGTGCCAACAACGTTAACCTATCAAGTCGTGTTCACCTTACGGCCATAATCAGAGACGCAACTACACGAAGGACTCCATTTCCTTGCCTCTAGACCTTTTCGTGCTTGCATTGTCGACGCACCGACTTATACTTGTCCTTTGTGCCAAACTCTGGGACGTAACGACTCGGTCGTGCCATAACTCGATCCGTGCTTCAATATCTCCGAGGCAGTGCCTCCTTGCTTAGTCTCGGCTACACTTGTGTCGTGACAACGCGGCCGTGCCTCATATTTCGAGGCCATGCCCAATAACTCAATGTAAGTTCACACAACTAGCCCTATGGCCCTTCTCGACTTAACTCGCAATAGCTCAAGCCTAACTTATGCAACTCTATACCAACAACTTAATACTCGATGCCACATCTCGTGCCAAAGCACGTCGCCTTCGCTGTAGACAAATCTTAGGCTCAGACCTTGTGTCTTCTGACTGTATACACATTCAACTCAATCCAAAGGCACGCACGCGGATTGCCGCCCGTGCCGACACATCTATATGAAAGGTCACTGGCATTGACTAGCCATCTTGGACATAGCCTGGTAATACGGGACCCTTGCAACGCAAGTAGCGAGCCCCGATACAAGTCCCCGTCTTACCGATTGCCTATTACCCAGCTCGACTATAACCTGTTTCTTCCTAGGCCGAGTCGGTCCCGTGGCCCCGGGTTGCCGCTCGAAGAAACTACCCCTTGTCGACAAGTTGTCCAAGTTCATAAGGGTTTACATGGTGTATTTTAGGATACCGTTGGGGCTTGTTATGTGATCAATTCATTTACTTGGTTGTTTTACTCTTTCCACTTTTTGTACTTTCTTTGCAGAGCCCCTAACCAGGGTTGCCTCGGCGACTACCCATCGCTTAGACTTAACATTCTTTGAACTCAGGGAACGGCTACTGCATAGCCTTCCAGCTTAACTTGAATATAACGTGTTTCCTTAAGTATCGACCGACCGTGGATAACTTTCCACTGAACCAACCGTGGCTCGTGCCTCTAAACCGACTCGTGTTCGACGCAACGCTGTCGCCCAAGTCATACTTCATATGACGGGCCTTGGGGTCGTGGGACTATTTATCTTGACAACCGCAGAATGAGCGGGACAGTACTTAGAATGACTTAGGTCGACCGGCATAACTATGCCTAACTCACTCAAGCCTACAACATAACCCAAGGGACGAGCAAAGGCTATGCCAAGCCTTGCGGGACAGGATCGTGCATGCTTTAACAAGCATTTGTGCGGGCGATGCCTATGACTTAGGCTAACTCTCAGCTTTTGCACCGAAGACCAACTTTCCTTCTCCCAAGCCACGGGACGAAGGACCGAGTGTCATTTTCAAAGCACACCGTGCACCAACTCTAAGCCGACCGTGGGACGTTTTCCATGTTCTAACTCGATTCAAACCGTCGGGATTATTCCCTTAGCTATGTGGATGCGTAGCTTTTATTATCAAGCCTAACTTGTGCAAGTTGAAAACACGATTTATTATGTGAAGGCAAAGATGAGGAGAGTTCACCGAAACTACCCCACCTGAGCGATGTCTCCGAGCAAGCCGTTGCAAGGCTAAGGCCGAACGCCGTCGGCGTTTCGATTCCTCCGATTGACTTTGCGGGACGGGGCACTACAGGCAAGGAGAAAGAATTGCACCATTTATCAAGGTTAGATCATTAATTCTATGAAGCCCTGCCTTACCAAGGAAATAATCTATCCAAATTAGATTACATCGTCATATCAAGAGATACTAGTGTACCTATGGGGATCTGATAACTATCAAAATTAATAACTCCTTATCAACATTGTATGGCCTAGACTACCCATCGGTAAATTTCTATAAGGGACTCCTAGTCCTAGTCATTCTCGTAAATTAAATTAATTTCTAATTCATGAATGAGCATTTCCTAGTCGCAGGCTCGCAATAGTACAACTAACTTAAGTACTATCACGAGTTCGCATTATTTGCAAAAACTAACCTGCATGGGCCACCACAAAAACTTGTCACGACCCGCACCCTTTTTTTTTAAACGGATACAAGACGTGTCCAAGCCAGCCTACGCCGCAGTGTCGGCGGTAGAACGCTGTCACGGCCATGAAGATCAAAATCACAAATAATGCTCATTCCCAAACTAATTTAATTTACAATATTCACAAGATTCACATTTGCAAAAAAGTATAAACTTGTACAATGACTACAACTCATCCATCTAACTAGTCTCTAGACTTTTCGTCTGCAAGTACCCCCGTATCTCCCATGCTAAGTGAGTCCACGGCTAACCTGAAAATGTTGGTTTCCAGTCAGGAATGGAACGAGCACAATTCACTGAATGCAATTTCAAATAAAGAAGATGACTATAAAACAAAGGTTAGACATCAATTATGAGTTTTAAAAATAAACAAGAAATACAGAAAACCAATAGTAAATAAATAGACACGACAGACTTTTCCCAACTGCTAGAAGTACCTTTGATATGTGATCGATCTCGGGACAATTTGTGAGACTCGTCTCACAGTATCGGTATTTATATACGGATACGTATTTTGTAGCGTATTTCATATTTTTATGGTTTCCGAAATACTTTAAATTTTTCCCAAAACTATAGGTTTTCTTCTTGATCGGCATACCGCCGGTATACCGGAGTATACCGACGGCATACCGCCCGGACATGTTTTCTATACTTTAGATATTTTCGGTTTTTGATATTTTTATGAATAGTGTTTCGGATATTTTCGTGAATAGTGTTTAGATATTTTCGTGAATAGTGCTTGGATATTTTTGTGAATAGTGTAGATGCACTCTATTATCCAATGGACAATTGGTTTTGTTTGAATGGCCATGATTGACCTAGATTTTCACACGGATCACGATCCAACGGCTAAGATTAATTCCCCCCTTGTATATAAACCACTTCACTTTCTCTCTCCTCTCTCTTTTCATTCTCTTCACACTCTCTTCATTCCTTCTTCCTTTCTCTTCCCTTGGAGCTTGCCAAGAGCTTGACCTCGAGGTCTAGAGTGTGGTTTCGTGCCCCTCTTGGTGGTGGAGTAGAAGATTAGGCTTGGAGCTTAACCTAGGCAAGTACATCTTGCCAAATTCTTGAACAATAGTAATCTATTGTCATTTTTGTTTTCCTTGGTGTTAAATGCTTAGAATTTTCCTAAACTCATTTTGTTAAATGTGTTTTCCTGATGATTCTCGTATATGTGCATGTTTCCAAAAATTTATTTAAACAAGATTTGATTTTCTGTTAAAATCTAATAGTGACTTAGTAGAAAAACTTGGTATCAAGAGTGATACTAGTGTTACCATCATGGCTCTTGGTCACATATACATGTATGAGGTCCTTACCTAGCTAGTATACATGAATTTTGAGTTTGGTGGCAATCGGGACTCATTTCGGTGTTCCGAGAACCCCTATTTTAGAGTATTTTGAGATATTGATCTATCAAATCTTTGAATTTGTGAAATCTAATAGTTCCATGTTGTAGAAAATTCAATTCTATGTAATTTTGACTTTTGAAAGTCCGAATTTCGATTTAAAATGAAGATTTTATGGCCGAAACAAGTTTTGGCAATTTTCTGAATTTCGTTGCTGTTTGAAAAACCGGTATACCGCCGGTATGCCGCAGTATACCGCCGGTATGCCGTTTTATGCTGTTTTTGTCCGGTTTTGCCCGTTTTGGCCCGTTTTTGTCCGCTTTTGATATTTTCTTCGACTGTAATGATTTTTTAACATGATAACATGATCTTTCTCAGTTAAATAATGATTGTACACCCTAAGTAGACTTGATACTAGCACATGTTCAACCATTCTATGAAATGTACTTAGCTTTAATTATTGTTTCCCACATGTCATGATATGTCCTTTGATAGACTCGTTCTTACATGTCACGATAATTATTGCCATGCCTTCTTGCTTACATGATAGTGGCCTGTTATGGCGCACTCTTGATTTTAGTACATGTCTAGCTCCTTGATAGTGGCTCGTCGTAGCGCACTCTTGTCTTGATATTGTCATGTCTTGTTGTGGCTTGTTGTAGTGCACAATCTTGCTTATCTTGTCCAGTCTTGCATGTCTCATGTCTAGGATGGATTCTGCGGATTGCCACACCTAGAATCCAACAAGAAAAATGTTAAGGACTAAACTACTAGCTTGATTACCTAGATCATTGGAGACTTTCCCGGTTACCTGTTGCCCTTTGATCTTGGCCCTATATATATATATACTTGGGATTTGGAGCTATCTGTCATGATGAGCACTCTTCCAGCACACCGTCGAGTGGGGCACCTCTTTAGGACACATGTATCTTACTGCAGTGTGTCTGCTATACTTCTTTTCTTTTTGCTTGGATCATTCAGGTAGTAGCAGGCGGGTAACTGGACTTGGATTTCTCAAACTTGCATGTGTTAGTAATTAGGAATGTGACAACCCTAGTTAGCTAAAGTATCAAGCCGTACTCATTGCTTGGCCGTGATTGATGGATGGAGTCCATTCTTGTCTAGTCTAGTCTTGCTTCAGTTTATCTTATTGTAGTACTTAGCTTCCTGTCTTTTCTTACATGCTATTCTTCCTACTACATGCTCGACTTTACCATATGCTCACATGTCCAGTTTATTCTATTTATTCACTTGTTATCCTACTTACATGTTCTAGTTTTCTTTCGTAAATACTGTGGTACCAATTTAATATTCTAGTCTCGTTTACTGCTTATCTTAGAAATATTATGAATTGCATGCTGGTTTTAGTTCATAAGTTTGGCTTCCTTTGTGGTACTTGCTATTGGGGTTCTGACCCCACTGGTTTTGCATTGACCAGATCTAGTTGAGGAGCCCGAGGATCTTCCGGACCTTCCTCTCGATGGTGACCACCCGGAGCACCAGGGGACTTGAGTGGGTGTTCTTTCTCTTACCCACTCTCTTCTGTACATATTCTTTTGAGGCGTTTAGCCACCGAGCACGTGTTTAGCTCGTATTTTGGACTTGACATTTGGCCTACGGGCTTAGACATGATGTTATATTTCTAGACTGCAGCTAGAGCTGATCATGTATTACTTAGTCTTGCTAGTTCTTTATTTTGTATTACTAGCTTCATGATCATCTATATATTATAGTTTGGGACGCTTTACTGTCTTATATGCATGATGATCATATTCTTGTACTTTACTTCTTGTCTGAGACTGAGATATCTAGGATTATGTGACCTTGGATTGACTGTTGGTTTGTAGTAGTAACCCCCATCTATACAGCTTATACGTTGTTTCAGAGTACCGGAGTACTTTGGTATACGTAGCTGGCCTTGTCCGTCCCAACTTGCCAGCATTCTGGTTCTGGGGCGTGACATAGGTTTTAGTGGTGGCCCATGCAGGTCTGATTTATCAGATATGTGGGGGTTGCTGGTAGTTATCTCAGTCATAAATTTTTCTCTATTGATATCCTCAATATTACTCTTTACCTCTGATCTTTGACCTGATATCTGCTTTGATCGTTGATCTTTCCTGTTCCTTCGACCTAATCCTTGTGTCCTTAAACTTGCAGGGGCACCATTCCTGGTCCTTCTGATCGGCCTGTGCGAGATTTGCCGATGGCAGATCAGCGTCCCTTAGTTTCGCCAGTTCAGGAGGAGCATCCTCAGCATTCGGGAGCAGAGTCTAGAGTTGACCGAAGGACAGAGTCGCCAGTTCCTCCTGTTCAGCCAGCAGTACCAGTTCAGCCAGAGCAGCCAGAGGGTGTTGTTCATGCACTGGTGGATGTTCTGAGAGATTTCATGGCGTCGCACCAGCGTCAGAGTGATGTTCTCACCCATTCTGTCCAGACGACTTTGGACAGAGTTGGTGCTCAGGTCTACAATTCTGCGAGCAGCTTCAGGCGTCTTCATTCCCCGTACTTCTATGGTACAGAGGATGCTATTGCGTCTGATGCGTGGCTTCAGGATACTGAGGCCATTCTGGAGGCGGCAGGGATTCCGGCTAGGGAGCGTGTGGCAGTTGTCAGGTTGCAGCTCTTGGATTTGGCCCGCGACTGGTGGACGGCTCAGGAGGTGTCTCTCAGGGCACCAGTAGCCTGGGCCGATTTTAGCGAGAGGTTTCAGACTCGCTATTTTGATGCGGTGTCGCGTTATGATCTGCAGCAGAGGTTCATTGGCTTGCGGCAGATGAGCAGGACCGTCGACAGCTATGCGTCAGAGTTTAGCCGGCTCAGTCGGTTTGCCCCTTCTTTAGTGGCGACCGAGTTGGACCGGGCGAGGAGGTTCCAGCAGGGGCTTCATCTGGAGATCATACTGGCAGTTGAGCAGCATGAGTTCCAGACTTTTGATGCAGTGATGAGGGCAGCGAGGAGGCATGAGTACACCTCGCAGAGGATCGTTGATAGAGTCGGAGGTCAGAAGAGGCCTCACATTCAGAGGGGATCTTCTTCCCAGTCGTCAGCACCAGCTCCAGCAGTCCGAGCTTTGACGATTGGATCACCGAGGGGACCGGTTCCGGCGGCTTCCTTTCAGCAGTCGTCTCAGCCGCATCCTCGGCAGCAGAGGCAGTCTTCTTCAGTTGCTTGTTCCCATTGCGGGAAGGGAGGACATGTCTTATCAGAGTGTCGTAGGGCACAGGGCTTGTGCCTAGCCTGTGGAGCACCGGACCACAGGATAGGTGCTTGTCCCAGGAGGAGTTCGGCTGGATCAGCATCCTTCCAGCCAGCAGTTCAGCAGTTTAAAGCACCAGCGCCGGTTCAGCAGCAGCAGGCCCAGAGGCCATTACCGACGCAGTCTCAGCAGTTCCAGCAGAGGCCTCAGCAGTATGCTCAGGCTCAGGCTCAGAGGCAGAGGGGTCCAGTGACCAGAGTTCAAGGTCAGGCTTTCACGCTTTCTATGGAGGAGGCGCTAGCAGCAGGGGAGGTGGTCGCAGGTACCATTCTTGTTCACTCTCATTCAGCTTCAGCTTTATTTGATTATGGTGCTTCGCATTCATTTATATCTGCACGATTTGCGACACATATTGGTGTAGAGCCAGAATCTTTACCTGTAAGGATGAATATACTTACTGGTAACGGTCTAGTAGGAGTAGACCGAGTCTATGCCTCGTGTAGAGTCATAGTATGTGGGAGAGAGTTTCCCGCTAGGCTGATAGAGTTTTCTATAGGCGATTATGATGTCGTCCTAGGTATGGATTGGTTGAGTGCTCGACACGCTTCGATAGATTGCCATGCCGGCAAGGTTATCTTTCGTGTTCCGAATGAGGAGGAGTTCTCATTCTCTAGAGGCGAGGTGGAGTCTTCACCAGCGGTCATGTGGATGGCAGTAGCCGAGGAGGTTCAGTTGCCCAGAGTAGTTTGCGAGTTTTCCGATGTGTTTCCCGAGGAGCTTCCGGGTATGCCTCCAGTTCGGAAGATTGAGTATTATATTGATTTGGTTCCGGGAGCAGAGCCAGTGTCAGCGAGAGTCTACAGGATGTCTCCTTCGGAGTTGTTGGTGTTGTATCAGTCTATTGAGGAGCTTAGGACCAAGGAATTCATTCGTCCTAGTGGATCGCCTTGGGGAGCTCCAGCCCTTCTTATGAAGAAGAAGGATGGTTCATCGCGTATGGTCATTGACTATCGTCAGCTTAACGCGGTGACCGTGAAGAACAAGTATCCCTTGCCCAGGATAGATGATTTGTTTGACCAGCTTAGTGGAGCGGCTGTGTTTTTGAAGATCGATTTGCGGTCTGGGTACCATCAGATCAGAGTCAGAGAGCAGGATATACCCAAAACGGCGTTTAGATCTCGATATGGCCATTGGGAGTTCCTTGTTATGCCTTTCGGAGCGACCAATACGCCAGCGATCTTCATGGATCTCATGAATCGCATCTTCATTCCCTACTTTGACCAGTTTGTGATAGTGTTTATTGATGATATCTTGGTCTATAGTCGGACTGAGGCAGAGCACGAGCAGCATCTTCGCGTGGTTCTTCAGATTCTTCGGGACCATCAGCTTTACGCGAAGTTCAGCAAGTGTGATTTCTGGTTCGATCGAGTCTCTTTCTTAGGTCACATTATTGCCGGAGGTGGTGTTGAGGTGGACCCCAAGAAGGTTGAGGCTATCGAGAGTTGGCCAGTACCTCGTACAGCTTCAGATGTACGCAGCTTTCTGGGATTAGCAGGCTACTACAGACGGTTTGTGGCAGACTTTGCTAGGATCTCCGTACCCTTGATACAGCTGACGTGTAAGGATGTGTGCTTTGAGTGGTCAGATGCTTGTCAGGTTTCTTTTGAGAAACTCAAGCAGAGTTTGATTTCAGCTCCTATTCTGACATTACCCGTCGGACCAGGTGGGTTCATGGTGTATTGTGATGCGTCAGGCCGGGGACTTGGTTGTGTTCTTATGCAGCACGGTCGAGTGATAGCTTATGCGTCTCGACAGCTTCGGGACCATGAGAAGATCTATCCGACACACGATCTTGAGTTGGCCGCAGTTGTGTTTGCCCTCAAGCTCTGGAGGCATTATCTGTATGGTGATCGAGTGGAGATTTTCACTGACCATAAGAGCTTGAGGTATGTGTTCACCCAGAGGGATCTGAACATGCGGCAGAGGCGGTGGCTTGAGTTACTGAAGGATTATGATGTTGATCTTAGTATCATCCCGGGAAGGCAAACGTCGTTGCAGACGCTTTGAGCAGGAGACCCGGGGTCTATTTCTTGACGGAGCAGCGTTACATTCTGGAGGATCTTCAGAAGATGGGCATTGAGGTAGTGCTACCTGGCGAGGCAGCTATGATGGCAGGCTTGCAGATTCAGTCTACCATTGTGGATAGGATCAGAGCAGCTCAGTCAGGGGATGCCAGGCTTCAGCAGCTCAGAGCAGAGTGTGTGACAGGGCGCAGAGCAGAGTTGTGCATCCATGAGGATGGGACACTCCGATTTGGGAGTCGTCTTTGTGTACCGAGTGGAGATATTCGACAGAAGATTATGTCGGAGGCCCACAGTTCTCAGTACTCTGTTCATCCTTGAGGGACGAAGATGTACCGAGATATTCGTCAGCATTTCTGGTGGAATGGTATGAAGAGGGAGATAGCTCGGTTTGTCTCTCGATGCTTAGTTTGCCAGCAGGTCAAGGCTGAGCACCAGAGACCGGCCGGACTTCTTCAGTCTTTACCGATTCCGGAGTGGAAGTGGGATCATATTACCATGGACTTCGTGACTGGTCTTCCTAGAACCCCGACTGGTAGAGATGCCATTTGGGTTATAGTGGATCGACTCACGAAGGTTGCCCACTTCCTACCTTTCAGGGTTGGTCAGTCTACAGAGCAGTTGGCCGACTTGTACATGAGGCAGATTGTCAGATTGCATGGGGTGCCAGTTAGCATAGTCTCAGATTGGGATTCCAGATTCACTTCTTATTTCTGGCAGAGTCTTCAGCAGAGTCTGGGTACCCGTTTGAGTTTCAGTTCAGCATACCATCCTCGGACAGATGGTCAGTCGGAGCGTACGATCCAGACCTTGGAGGATATGCTTCGATCATGCATTCTTGACTTCAGTGGTTCTTGGGAGGATCACTTGCATTTGGTGGAGTTCTCTTACAACAATAGCTTCCAGGCGAGCATTCAGATGGCTCCTTTCGAAGCTTTGTATGGTAGGAGATGTAGGTCACCCCTAGCTTGGAATGACATTGAAGAGAGGCAGCTGCTTGGACCAGAGATGATTGCTCAGTCAGTTGGAGTAGTCAGGCAGGTCAGAGAGCATCTCAGAGTAGCTCAGGATCGACAACGTCATTGGGCAGATCAGCATCGACGCCATCTTGAGTTCTCTGTCGGCGATCACGTATTTCTTCGGATTTCGCCTACCCGTGGTGTCATCAGGTTTGGCGTACGGGGAAAGCTTAGTCCTAGATTTATTGGGCCGTTCGATATTCTCGAGCGAGTAGGGGATGTATCTTATCGCCTTGCTCTTCCACCGTCGTTGCGTGAGGTACATGACGTGTTTCACATATCTCAGCTACGTCGATATGTTCCGAATCCGAGCCATATCCTAGATCATTCCGAGCTGGTCGTTGGTACCGACCTATCGTATGAGGAGAGGCCCATATCCATTTTGGACCGGAGGGAGAAGATTCTCAAGAACCGGACTATCCGATTAGTTCGTGTTTCCTGGGATCATCACTCACCGGGCGAGTCGACTTGGGAGCGCGAGGATGATATCCGAGCTCGTTACCCGTATCTGTTTGGCTCGTGAGGTATACTTATTTCGTATATCTATGTTCTACCTTTTTAGTATGATTGTAGGAATACATGATGTTGTTGCTTACGTATGTTTAAATTGCTTTCACATTCTTGTACATTACTCTAGCTGGATTTCATGTTTTATGAGTTTTTCCATCTTGATCCTGATAGCATGTTTTCTTGGATTTCTTGCTTGCTTTTGATTACCTTTAGAAAATTCCGAGGACGGAATTTTTCTAAGGAGGGGAGAGTTGTGAGACTCGTCTCACAGTATCGGTATTTATATACGGATACGTATTTTGCAGCGTATTTCATATTTTCATGGTTTCCGAAATACTTTAAATTTTTCCCAAAACTATAGGTTTTCTTCTTGATCGGCATACCGCCGGTATACCGGAGTATACCGACGGCATACCGCCTGTCACGACCCGCACCCACTGTCAGGGTACGAGAACGTAACAACGCCCAGCCTACGCCGCAGTATCGGCGGTAGAACGCTGTCCTAGGTCAATCATCTAACAATATAAAAGTACCTGTACAGTATATACTCTCCGAATGGAGGTGATATAACAATATGCTGTCTCAATCACATCTAAGGTAGAAGAATGAAGAACAGATAGATAGATAGTAACTCAAGGAGAACCATAGCATAGATGAAAAAGGTCTAAGTGTCTAGTACAACATAATATCCAGAACTGTCAACTCATAATACAAAAGTCTAAGAGTCTATACATAACTCAACATCTCAAAATACAACTCAGATGTGAGACAAAAGTAAATATAGAAAAGACGGCCTAGACTAAACTGGTCTAGACTACTGGAACAACATCCTCAGCTGCAGGTGGATCCTGCTGAGGGTCCACAACATAAGTATCATCTAGTCCTGCTCCATAATAGGTAGACACCAGGGCCTCCTCCTCATCCTCTGTAATATTTTCAACAGGTCCAATCAGGACGGGAACGAGCACAATACATCTCACGCAGTGCATAGAATGATAGGAGATATAAAGCATGCAATAGAGTAAAATACAGGAACTGCTGAAGGAAGATACATGTAGCAAAAGAGATAGCTGTAAAGGAAATATCTACTGTATATAGAGAACTAGCAGTGTCTAGTGAGTCAGAGTAAAATATAGACATGTGAAATGGCATAGGAGATTCATGACTACAGCTAGAAGTGATTCATGACTACAGCTACTGGGGTAATATCCACATGACTATTTCCACTCCCCCATCCCCAATCAATACACAAGGATCCATTCAGGTTATGTTAAGATTCGTGATAAGCCCATAATTGGATGATACGTGAGTGATTCATGAAGATTCATGGAGGCTCGGTGATCATGAGAGTACATGAGTCACTAGCTGATACATGAAGATACATGAAAATAGAAGCATGAGATACATGATGTAAGTGAAACACACATGACAAAAGTACCTGATGCTCCCGAGGGGGATAACATCTCATGAAAAGATCCATATAGTACCAATCCGTGATAACAATCGTGTCAGCATCAAGTAAAGTAAGCTAGAACAAGAATATAAATCCTGGCAAATATGAAACGGTCAGAGAATGTACTCGCCTGATAACTGAATGTCTGAAGAAGATATGCTGTCTGAGGAGAGGTGTATGGCTCCTAATCAGAGCAATACAAGTCACAATGTATCCACAATGGTAAAAATAAAGTATACAATGCATACTACATGATTCTAGGTTAAACTGGTCAAAAGTCAACTCTAATAGTCAAACTGGGTCACAGGAAGCCATACTAAGTCAAATAAGGTCAAACAAGATCAAACAAGGTCAAACAAGTTTAATCTAGGTTAAAGTCAACTCCTGGTCAACACTCTAATCAAACTAGTCAATACTAGTCAACATGATCAATCTGGATCAAGTCTAGATCAAACTAAGGTATTGGTCAAACAAAGACTAGTCAGTTAGGGTAATTAGGTCAAACATGGTCTGACTAGTTGAACTAGTCATTTATTAGGTCAATTAGGTCATGGTTTGACTAATAGTTGACTTTAGTCAACCATGGTCAACAATGGTCAACTTTAAGTCAAAGCTAGGTCAACACTAGTTAAACTAGTTAGGGTTTTAGTCAAACTAGTTAACTAATCAAATAGGTCAATCCTAGTCACATCTAGGTCAATTAGGTCAAGGTTTGACCTAAGGTTGACTTTGGTCAACCTTCAGTCAACAAGGGTCAACAAGGGGTTTCTAGTAGGGTTTTTGGGTCTTTAGGGTTAGCCCCAAGCCATGGGCCAATGCTCTTGGCCATAGGCCATTGCTAGTCATAGGGTTTTCATATAGCCCTATAGCTAGTAAGTTATACATATATATCTATATATATATTTATAGGCCTAACTATATACCAATATGGGAATACACTATATATAATACCCAACCCCACATATATATATAAAATAGCACTATGTATATATCTAATACAATATATATATCATATATATATATATATATATATATATACATATATATATATAAACAAACCTATATATATATATATAATCATATATATAGAGAGAGGAAAGAGAGAGAGAGACAAAGGGAGAGAGAGAGAATGAGAGAGAGTGGGACAGTAGACAAGGGGGGTATCTCAGGTTTCCTGAGACAGGAAACCCCCACAGAACACACACACACACACACCACATACATACATACATATGTACATAAATGTACACACACACAACTACACCTACACACAACCAATTTCACTCAAACCTCACCTACACACACTTATACATATATACTATATATATACGTACTAATATACACTAGTACAATGGATTAAACACACACAAAATCGAATTGAAATTCGATTTTCAAAACTGGAAAATTATCCCAAAACAGTGAACTGTTGCACTGTGCACTCGATATGGGGAAAAAACGAAATACACGCAACCCAACGAGCTAAGGCTCGCATCTAAGGGTTGGTAACTGACACCCCGCACATATACTAGTGTCCTAGGATACTGACACGACACCACGACACGATTTATCGTGTCCAAACACAAGAAAACACGACTCGGGTAAATTCCTGATACACCCACGCGTGCACAGCGTCGTGCACGCGTGCAGCTAGCCCTAGGACACGACACACACGATACTGTGTCTCGTGCTCGTGTCAGTAGGTAGGGTAGGTCTAGGGGTATGTGTCAGTGTGTCTGCACGGTGTCCACGTGTCTCACAGAGTCGACACGAGACACGTATCAGTCGAGGAAACTCGACTGTTACACACTGTTTCAGACAGCGTCGTGCGGTGAGTCACGTGCCTCGTGCTCGTGACACAGGACACGACGCACCACGTGCTCGTGTCCACGTGTACGCCACATGAAGGGCTACACGATGGTGTCACTACGAGGTGTCCACGTGGCGTGTCCGTGCGACACGACACGCTTGAAATGTGCTCTGTGCAGTGCAGTGCGCGACCCTTGCGGGGACGATTCCGTGTCCGACACGACACGAGGTCATCCCAATTTTTGGGGATGACTTGTCAGTCAATGCCCGGTGTCGTGTGTCAATTTTGACGTGTCCAAGTGGCGTGTAGAGTGTGTTTGGATACTGTGGTAGCAGGGCACATTTTGTGTACTGTGCAGTGTCCAGACAGTGTTGAAACTGAGAGCTTCGTGTCCAGATTTTGGACACGACACAACCCAATTTGTGCTCAGTGTTTTAGGGTTAGGTTTAGGGTTAGCTAGGCTAGGTTTTGGTTCAAAAACATTTACAAAACAGTGTGTGTTTTATACTGTGACAGTGTGCAAACAGTGAGCAATATTAGGGTTTATATATGTAGGATACGTGTCCGATACGACACCAAACAATTCCTAGATTCCACCAAACTTTACCCACAGCTAGTATACACCTATATGCATGCATTCATGAAGAAAAATTACAATATTAATATGGTTTAGAGACATTTACCTATATGTGCAAAATCCTTGAAAACTCAATAAATGAGGGGGGTGTCCAAGTCCACTTATGGGTGTGTCCAAGTCCTTGTGTCCAACTTGCTAGCCTCCCTTAGCACCCTCTAGGTTGTAGGAACCCAATGCAAGAAACTAGAGGTGATTTGGACCTCTAAAGAGTGAGATATGAAATTTTGAAGTAAAGGGTATTTTTCTAGGATTAAAATTCATATAAAATCTTCATGAATGAATGAAATGAGATTATATAGAAGGGTGGCTGCTAGGGGGGTGCCCTATGGCCGGCCAAGACAAGGGGGGGTGTCCTTGGGTTTCCTTCTAGGTTAAGGCAAAGACTTGGTGAAAAGGTTGAAGATATTTTGAGTGTTTGTAGCAAAATATCCTATAAATAAATATCTAGATATTTGTATAGCTTTGACTACCATGAAATATCTAATCCTCTTAGTTTCTAGGTTAGGAACTAACCTCTAGATTTGGGTAAGCTAGGTTTAAGGCTCTCATGACACACTACAATGAATATAATATATTAAAACACATTAATCCCAATAATTCCAAACAAATCCTAGAAAATTACCAAAATACCCCTTAGGCCAAAAATCACTAATTTGGTGTTCTAAGCCTATGGCTAAGCTCTCATGGTCATGGCAACTTCTAGGTTAGAAAAAAACTAGGGTTTACACTAAGTTATACTAACCAAAATCACAAAGTCATAAGTCATGACTTAGAAAATGGTTTAACTTAACTAAAATCACCAGAAAATCATACCATGACTAAAATATCACTAATAAATAATAAAAATAATAAATTGGTCAAAAATCCCTAATTTTCAGAAACAGGGTGTTACAAGTCTACCCACCTTAAAATAATTTCGTCCTCGAAATTTAGATGGTCGTACTCCTTCTAGGTCAAACCTCCAACAATCAAGGACGAAGCCACTACCTAGGCAACATACAAGGTCAACAAGCAAAATATGGGTAGTAGACCTATACTGGGTCATGTCCAAGAATTGGCTGGCAGTTTTAGGTCATAAGGTGTCCTTAATTCAAATCGAAGCCAAAAGTAACTCCATGGGGTAAATCAGGATGGAGCCTCGGGTCAGAAAAATCGTACTAAGCAAATGAAGCACACAATGGTATGCCTGAGTGAGACACTAAGGTCATGGGTGTAGGTTGTCAAGTCTAGGTCATGCCTGTGAAATTGGTTTTGAGAAAACACTAGTCTTGTGCTCCTAATTAAAAAGTCATGGTAATGTGCCTACGATGATCATAATTAGAGTGGGAATGGTCAATGGCCTAAATTTAAACCAGAAGTTGTGATGCAATAGTAGTACAAGGATAGGTTAAATGGGATAGTCTGTGACTATGGGTATTAGACTAGGTAGGTAAGAAAATAATGAATCAATAGGGTTAAGAGGTTTACCATTCTATGGTTAGAGCTACTCTTCTAAGTCAAAGGTATAGCACATACATCAATTCATTCCTAAAGGATTTAACAATTAGAGCTACTCCTACTCCTACTCCTACTCCTAAGTAAGAGATAAAATCAAAAGAACTATCAGGTCAAATTCATCAAAATAAGAATAGGTAGGAGCATATGGAATTGGATTCCAAGACAGATATAATGAAACAAGATGGGAATGGATTTGAAAGAACAGAACCTGCAAGTGGCTCCATCCATGTAGAATAATATATGAAAGCGAACCAAAGTGCAATAGGTTGATCAGACCATCATGCACCGGCCCTGATTAGACAATATGTTAGTGGGTACTAGCCCCCAATAAAATATGTCGTGATCAAGCTCGATAAAATATAAGCTTGCAAAACTAAGGCTAAATTAGCAGTAAAGAAGGTCAAAATATAAGGGAGGTAATGATGAATAAGGTTTAAATAGTCCAAGATCCCTTAAACATCAAGGAGTGAGGGTGAATTAAAACAAGAGGAAAAGGGTTTTCAATATCGAAGTTCAAAATAAGATTCTCAAGGGTCGTCCAGGAATCTCTCATGAAATCCTAACAGTGATTGAGTATCCATTCTCTCTAAGCCTATTCCTCTAATCCTATCGCAGGCTGTAGTGATACTCTAGTTCGAATACCACTACATAAACTCGACCTGCATGGGCCACCACTAAAAACGTGTCACGACCCGCACCCACTGTCAGGGTACGAGAACGTAACAACGCCCAGCCTACGCCGCAGTATCGGCGGTAGAACGCTGTCCTAGGTCAATCATCTAACAATATAAAAGTACCTGTACAGTATATACTCTCCGAATGGAGGTGATATAACAATATGCTGTCTCAATCACATCTAAGGTAGAAGAATGAAGAACAGATAGATAGATAGTAACTCAAGGAGAACCATAGCATAGATGAAAAAGGTCTAAGTGTCTAGTACAACATAATATCCAGAACTGTCAACTCATAATACAAAAGTCTAAGAGTCTATACATAACTCAACATCTCAAAATACAACTCAGATGTGAGACAAAAGTAAATATAGAAAAGACGGCCTAGACTAAACTGGTCTAGACTACTGGAACAACATCCTCAGCTGCAGGTGGATCCTGCTGAGGGTCCACAACATAAGTATCATCTAGTCCTGCTCCATAATAGGTAGACACCAGGGCCTCCTCCTCATCCTCTGTAATATTTTCAACAGGTCCAATCAGGACGGGAACGAGCACAATACATCTCACGCAGTGCATAGAATGATAGGAGATATAAAGCATGCAATAGAGTAAAATACAGGAACTGCTGAAGGAAGATACATGTAGCAAAAGAGATAGCTGTAAAGGAAATATCTACTGTATATAGAGAACTAGCAGTGTCTAGTGAGTCAGAGTAAAATATAGACATGTGAAATGGCATAGGAGATTCATGACTACAGCTAGAAGTGATTCATGACTACAGCTACTGGGGTAATATCCACATGACTATTTCCACTCCCCCATCCCCAATCAATACACAAGGATCCATTCAGGTTATGTTAAGATTCGTGATAAGCCCATAATTGGGTGATACGTGAGTGATTCATGAAGATTCATGGAGGCTCGGTGATCATGAGAGTACATGAGTCACTAGCTGATACATGAAGATACATGAAAATAGAAGCATGAGATACATGATGTAAGTGAAACACACATGACAAAAGTACCTGATGCTCCCGAGGGGGATAACATCTCATGAAAAGATCCATATAGTACCAATCCGTGATAACAATCGTGTCAGCATCAAGTAAAGTAAGCTAGAACAAGAATATAAATCCTGGCAAATATGAAACGGTCAGAGAATGTACTCGCCTGATAACTGAATGTCTGAAGAAGATATGCTGTCTGAGGAGAGGTGTATGGCTCCTAATCAGAGCAATACAAGTCACAATGTATCCACAATGGTAAAAATAAAGTATACAATGCATACTACATGATTCTAGGTTAAACTGGTCAAAAGTCAACTCTAATAGTCAAACTGGGTCACAGGAAGCCATACTAAGTCAAATAAGGTCAAACAAGATCAAACAAGGTCAAACAAGTTTAATCTAGGTTAAAGTCAACTCCTGGTCAACACTCTAATCAAACTAGTCAATACTAGTCAACATGATCAATCTGGATCAAGTCTAGATCAAACTAAGGTATTGGTCAAACAAAGACTAGTCAGTTAGGGTAATTAGGTCAAACATGGTCTGACTAGTTGAACTAGTCATTTATTAGGTCAATTAGGTCATGGTTTGACTAATAGTTGACTTTAGTCAACCATGGTCAACAATGGTCAACTTTAAGTCAAAGCTAGGTCAACACTAGTTAAACTAGTTAGGGTTTTAGTCAAACTAGTTAACTAATCAAATAGGTCAATCCTAGTCACATCTAGGTCAATTAGGTCAAGGTTTGACCTAAGGTTGACTTTGGTCAACCTTCAGTCAATAAGGGTCAACAAGGGGTTTCTAGTAGGGTTTTTGGGTCTTTAGGGTTAGCCCCAAGCCATGGGCCAATGCTCTTGGCCATAGGCCATTGCTAGTCATAGGGTTTTCATATAGCCCTATAGCTAGTAAGTTATACATATATATCTATATATATATTTATAGGCCTAACTATATACCAATATGGGAATACACTATATATAATACCCAACCCCACATATATATATAAAATAGCACTATGTATATATCTAATACAATATATATATCATATATATATATATATATATATATACATATATATATATAAACAAACCTATATATATATATATAATCATATATAGAGAGAGGAAAGAGAGAGAGAGACAAAGGGAGAGAGAGAGAATGAGAGAGAGTGGGACAGTAGACAAGGGGGGTATCTCAGGTTTCCTGAGACAGGAAACCCCCACAGAACACACACACACACACACCACATACATACATACATATGTACATAAATGTACACACACACAACTACACCTACACACAACCAATTTCACTCAAACCTCACCTACACACACTTATACATATATACTATATATATACGTACTAATATACACTAGTACAATGGATTAAACACACACAAAATCGAATTGAAATTCGATTTTCAAAACTGGAAAATTATCCCAAAACAGTGAACTGTTGCACTGTGCACTCGATATGGGGAAAAACGAAATACACGCAACCCAACGAGCTAAGGCTCGCATCTAAGGGTTGGTAACTGACACCCCGCACATATACTAGTGTCCTAGGATACTGACACGACACCACGACACGATTTATCGTGTCCAAACACAAGAAAACACGACTCGGGTAAATTCCTGATACACCCACGCGTGCACAGCGTCGTGCACGCGTGCAGCTAGCCCTAGGACACGACACACACGATACTGTGTCTCGTGCTCGTGTCAGTAGGTAGGGTAGGTCTAGGGGTATGTGTCAGTGTGTCTGCACGGTGTCCACGTGTCTCACAGAGTCGACACGAGACACGTATCAGTCGAGGAAACTCGACTGTTACACACTGTTTCAGACAGCGTCGTGCGGTGAGTCACGTGCCTCGTGCTCGTGACACAGGACACGACGCACCACGTGCTCGTGTCCACGTGTACGCCACATGAAGGGCTACACGATGGTGTCACTACGAGGTGTCCACGTGGCGTGTCCGTGCGACACGACACGCTTGAAATGTGCTCTGTGCAGTGCAGTGCGCGACCCTTGCGGGGACGATTCCGTGTCCGACACGACACGAGGTCATCCCAATTTTTGGGGATGACTTGTCAGTCAATGCCCGGTGTCGTGTGTCAATTTTGACGTGTCCAAGTGGCGTGTAGAGTGTGTTTGGATACTGTGGTAGCAGGGCACATTTTGTGTACTGTGCAGTGTCCAGACAGTGTTGAAACTGAGAGCTTCGTGTCCAGATTTTGGACACGACACAACCCAATTTGTGCTCAGTGTTTTAGGGTTAGGTTTAGGGTTAGCTAGGCTAGGTTTTGGTTCAAAAACATTTACAAAACAGTGTGTGTTTTATACTGTGACAGTGTGCAAACAGTGAGCAATATTAGGGTTTATATATGTAGGATACGTGTCCGATACGACACCAAACAATTCCTAGATTCCACCAAACTTTACCCACAGCTAGTATACACCTATATGCATGCATTCATGAAGAAAAATTACAATATTAATATGGTTTAGAGACATTTACCTATATGTGCAAAATCCTTGAAAACTCAATAAATGAGGGGGGTGTCCAAGTCCACTTATGGGTGTGTCCAAGTCCTTGTGTCCAACTTGCTAGCCTCCCTTAGCACCCTCTAGGTTGTAGGAACCCAATGCAAGAAACTAGAGGTGATTTGGACCTCTAAAGAGTGAGATATGAAATTTTGAAGTAAAGGGTATTTTTCTAGGATTAAAATTCATATAAAATCTTCATGAATGAATGAAATGAGATTATATAGAAGGGTGGCTGCTAGGGGGGTGCCCTATGGCCGGCCAAGACAAGGGGGGGTGTCCTTGGGTTTCCTTCTAGGTTAAGGCAAAGACTTGGTGAAAAGGTTGAAGATATTTTGAGTGTTTGTAGCAAAATATCCTATAAATAAATATCTAGATATTTGTATAGCTTTGACTACCATGAAATATCTAATCCTCTTAGTTTCTAGGTTAGGAACTAACCTCTAGATTTGGGTAAGCTAGGTTTAAGGCTCTCATGACACACTACAATGAATATAATATATTAAAACACATTAATCCCAATAATTCCAAACAAATCCTAGAAAATTACCAAAATACCCCTTAGGCCAAAAATTACTAATTTGGTGTTCTAAGCCTATGGCTAAGCTCTCATGGTCATGGCAACTTCTAGGTTAGAAAAAAACTAGGGTTTACACTAAGTTATACTAACCAAAATCACAAAGTCATAAGTCATGACTTAGAAAATGGTTTAACTTAACTAAAATCACCAGAAAATCATACCATGACTAAAATATCACTAATAAATAATAAAAATAATAAATTGGTCAAAAATCCCTAATTTTCAGAAACAGGGTGTTACAAGTCTACCCACCTTAAAATAATTTCGTCCTCGAAATTTAGATGGTCGTACTCCTTCTAGGTCAAACCTCCAACAATCAAGGACGAAGCCACTACCTAGGCAACATACAAGGTCAACAAGCAAAATATGGGTAGTAGACCTATACTGGGTCATGTCCAAGAATTGGCTGGCAGTTTTAGGTCATAAGGTGTCCTTAATTCAAATCGAAGCCAAAAGTAACTCCATGGGGTAAATCAGGATGGAGCCTCGGGTCAGAAAAATCGTACTAAGCAAATGAAGCACACAATGGTATGCCTGAGTGGGACACTAAGGTCATGGGTGTAGGTTGTCAAGTCTAGGTCATGCCTGTGAAATTGGTTTTGAGAAAACACTAGTCTTGTGCTCCTAATTAAAAGTCATGGTAATGTGCCTACGATGATCATAATTAGAGTGGGAATGGTCAATGGCCTAAATTTAAACCAGAAGTTGTGATGCAATAGTAGTACAAGGATAGGTTAAATGGGATAGTCTGTGACTATGGGTATTAGACTAGGTAGGTAAGAAAATAATGAATCAATAGGGTTAAGAGGTTTACCATTCTATGGTTAGAGCTACTCTTCTAAGTCAAAGGTATAGCACATACATCAATTCATTCCTAAAGGATTTAACAATTAGAGCTACTCCTACTCCTACTCCTACTCCTAAGTAAGAGATAAAATCAAAAGAACTATCAGGTCAAATTCATCAAAATAAGAATAGGTAGGAGCATATGGAATTGGATTCCAAGACAGATATAATGAAACAAGATGGAATGGATTTGAAAGAACAGAACCTGCAAGTGGCTCCATCCATGTAGAATAATATATGAAAGCGAACCAAAGTGCAATAGGTTGATCAGACCATCATGCACCGGCCCTGATTAGACAATATGTTAGTGGGTACTAGCCCCCAATAAAATATGTCGTGATCAAGCTCGATAAAATATAAGCTTGCAAAACTAAGGCTAAATTAGCAGTAAAGAAGGTCAAAATATAAGGGAGGTAATGATGAATAAGGTTTAAATAGTCCAAGATCCCTTAAACATCAAGGAGTGAGGGTGAATTAAAACAAGAGGAAAAGGGTTTTCAATATCGAAGTTCAAAATAAGATTCTCAAGGGTCGTCCAGGAATCTCTCATGAAATCCTAACAGTGATTGAGTATCCATTCTCTCTAAGCCTATTCCTCTAATCCTATCGCAGGCTGTAGTGATACTCTAGTTCGAATACCACTACATAAACTCGACCTGCATGGGCCACCACTAAAAACGTGTCACGACCCGCACCCACTGTCAGGGTATGAGAACGTAACAACGCCCAGCCTACGCCGCAGTATCGGCGGTAGAACGCTGTCCTAGGTCAATCATCTAACAATATAAAAGTACCTGTACAGTATATACTCTCCGAATGGAGGTGATATAACAATATGCTGTCTCAATCACATCTAAGGTAGAAGAATGAAGAACAGATAGATAGATAGTAACTCAAGGAGAACCATAGCATAGATGAAAAAGGTCTAAGTGTCTAGTACAACATAATATCCAGAACTGTCAACTCATAATACAAAAGTCTAAGAGTCTATACATAACTCAACATCTCAAAATACAACTCAGATGTGAGACAAAAGTAAATATAGAAAAGACGGCCTAGACTAAACTGGTCTAGACTACTGGAACAACATCCTCAGCTGCAGGTGGATCCTGCTGAGGGTCCACAACATAAGTATCATCTAGTCCTGCTCCATAATAGGTAGACACCAGGGCCTCCTCCTCATCCTCTGTAATATTTTCAACAGGTCCAATCAGGACGGGAACGAGCACAATACATCTCACGCAGTGCATAGAATGATAGGAGATATAAAGCATGCAATAGAGTAAAATACAGGAACTGCTGAAGGAAGATACATGTAGCAAAAGAGATAGCTGTAAAGGAAATATCTACTGTATATAGAGAACTAGCAGTGTCTAGTGAGTCAGAGTAAAATATAGACATGTGAAATGGCATAGGAGATTCATGACTACAGCTAGAAGTGATTCATGACTACAGCTACTGGGGTAATATCCACATGACTATTTCCACTCCCCCATCCCCAATCAATACACAAGGATCCATTCAGGTTATGTTAAGATTCGTGATAAGCCCATAATTGGGTGATACGTGAGTGATTCATGAAGATTCATGGAGGCTCGGTGATCATGAGAGTACATGAGTCACTAGCTGATACATGAAGATACATGAAAATAGAAGCATGAGATACATGATGTAAGTGAAACACACATGACAAAAGTACCTGATGCTCCCGAGGGGGATAACATCTCATGAAAAGATCCATATAGTACCAATCCGTGATAACAATCGTGTCAGCATCAAGTAAAGTAAGCTAGAACAAGAATATAAATCCTGGCAAATATGAAACGGTCAGAGAATGTACTCGCCTGATAACTGAATGTCTGAAGAAGATATGCTGTCTGAGGAGAGGTGTATGGCTCCTAATCAGAGCAATACAAGTCACAATGTATCCACAATGGTAAAAATAAAGTATACAATGCATACTACATGATTCTAGGTTAAACTGGTCAAAAGTCAACTCTAATAGTCAAACTGGGTCACAGGAAGCCATACTAAGTCAAATAAGGTCAAACAAGATCAAACAAGGTCAAACAAGTTTAATCTAGGTTAAAGTCAACTCCTGGTCAACACTCTAATCAAACTAGTCAATACTAGTCAACATGATCAATCTGGATCAAGTCTAGATCAAACTAAGGTATTGGTCAAACAAAGACTAGTCAGTTAGGGTAATTAGGTCAAACATGGTCTGACTAGTTGAACTAGTCATTTATTAGGTCAATTAGGTCATGGTTTGACTAATAGTTGACTTTAGTCAACCATGGTCAACAATGGTCAACTTTAAGTCAAAGCTAGGTCAACACTAGTTAAACTAGTTAGGGTTTTAGTCAAACTAGTTAACTAATCAAATAGGTCAATCCTAGTCACATCTAGGTCAATTAGGTCAAGGTTTGACCTAAGGTTGACTTTGGTCAACCTTCAGTCAACAAGGGTCAACAAGGGGTTTCTAGTAGGGTTTTTGGGTCTTTAGGGTTAGCCCCAAGCCATGGGCCAATGCTCTTGGCCATAGGCCATTGCTAGTCATAGGGTTTTCATATAGCCCTATAGCTAGTAAGTTATACATATATATCTATATATATATTTATAGGCCTAACTATATACCAATATGGGAATACACTATATATAATACCCAACCCCACATATATATATAAATAGCACTATGTATATATCTAATACAATATATATATCATATATATATATATATATATATACATATATATATATAAACAAACCTATATATATATATATAATCATATATATAGAGAGAGGAAAGAGAGAGAGAGACAAAGGGAGAGAGAGAGAATGAGAGAGAGTGGGACAGTAGACAAGGGGGGTATCTCAGGTTTCCTGAGACAGGAAACCCCCACAGAACACACACACACACACACCACATACATACATACATATGTACATAAATGTACACACACACAACTACACCTACACACAACCAATTTCACTCAAACCTCACCTACACACACTTATACATATATACTATATATATACGTACTAATATACACTAGTACAATGGATTAAACACACACAAAATCGAATTGAAATTCGATTTTCAAAACTGGAAAATTATCCCAAAACAGTGAACTGTTGCACTGTGCACTCGATATGGGGAAAAACGAAATACACGCAACCCAACGAGCTAAGGCTCGCATCTAAGGGTTGGTAACTGACACCCCGCACATATACTAGTGTCCTAGGATACTGACACGACACCACGACACGATTTATCGTGTCCAAACACAAGAAAACACGACTCGGGTAAATTCCTGATACACCCACGCGTGCACAGCGTCGTGCACGCGTGCAGCTAGCCCTAGGACACGACACACACGATACTGTGTCTCGTGCTCGTGTCAGTAGGTAGGGTAGGTCTAGGGGTATGTGTCAGTGTGTCTGCACGGTGTCCACGTGTCTCACAGAGTCGACACGAGACACGTATCAGTCGAGGAAACTCGACTGTTACACACTGTTTCAGACAGCGTCGTGCGGTGAGTCACGTGCCTCGTGCTCGTGACACAGGACACGACGCACCACGTGCTCGTGTCCACGTGTACGCCACATGAAGGGCTACACGATGGTGTCACTACGAGGTGTCCACGTGGCGTGTCCGTGCGACACGACACGCTTGAAATGTGCTCTGTGCAGTGCAGTGCGCGACCCTTGCGGGGACGATTCCGTGTCCGACACGACACGAGGTCATCCCAATTTTTGGGGATGACTTGTCAGTCAATGCCCGGTGTCGTGTGTCAATTTTGACGTGTCCAAGTGGCGTGTAGAGTGTGTTTGGATACTGTGGTAGCAGGGCACATTTTGTGTACTGTGCAGTGTCCAGACAGTGTTGAAACTGAGAGCTTCGTGTCCAGATTTTGGACACGACACAACCCAATTTGTGCTCAGTGTTTTAGGGTTAGGTTTAGGGTTAGCTAGGCTAGGTTTTGGTTCAAAAACATTTACAAAACAGTGTGTGTTTTATACTGTGACAGTGTGCAAACAGTGAGCAATATTAGGGTTTATATATGTAGGATACGTGTCCGATACGACACCAAACAATTCCTAGATTCCACCAAACTTTACCCACAGCTAGTATACACCTATATGCATGCATTCATGAAGAAAAATTACAAAATTAATATGGTTTAGAGACATTTACCTATATGTGCAAAATCCTTGAAAACTCAATAAATGAGGGGGGTGTCCAAGTCCACTTATGGGTGTGTCCAAGTCCTTGTGTCCAACTTGCTAGCCTCCCTTAGCACCCTCTAGGTTGTAGGAACCCAATGCAAGAAACTAGAGGTGATTTGGACCTCTAAAGAGTGAGATATGAAATTTTGAAGTAAAGGGTATTTTTCTAGGATTAAAATTCATATAAAATCTTCATGAATGAATGAAATGAGATTATATAGAAGGGTGGCTGCTAGGGGGGTGCCCTATGGCCGGCCAAGACAAGGGGGGGTGTCCTTGGGTTTCCTTCTAGGTTAAGGCAAAGACTTGGTAAAAAGGTTGAAGATATTTTGAGTGTTTGTAGCAAAATATCCTATAAATAAATATCTAGATATTTGTATAGCTTTGACTACCATGAAATATCTAATCCTCTTAGTTTCTAGGTTAGGAACTAACCTCTAGATTTGGGTAAGCTAGGTTTAAGGCTCTCATGACACACTACAATGAATATAATATATTAAAACACATTAATCCCAATAATTCCAAACAAATCCTAGAAAATTACCAAAATACCCCTTAGGCCAAAAATCACTAATTTGGTGTTCTAAGCCTATGGCTAAGCTCTCATGGTCATGGCAACTTCTAGGTTAGAAAAAAACTAGGGTTTACACTAAGTTATACTAACCAAAATCACAAAGTCATAAGTCATGACTTAGAAAATGGTTTAACTTAACTAAAATCACCAGAAAATCATACCATGACTAAAATATCACTAATAAATAATAAAAATAATAAATTGGTCAAAAATCCCTAATTTTCAGAAACAGGGTGTTACACCGCCCGGACATGTTTTCTACACTTTAGATATTTTCGGTTTTTGATATTTTTATGAATAGTGTTTCGGATATTTTTGTGAATAGTGTTTAGATATTTTCGTGAATAGTGCTTGGATATTTTCGTGAATAGTGTAGATGCACTCTATTATCCAATGGACAATTGGTTTTGTTTGAATGGCCATGATTGATCTAGATTTTCACACGGATCACGATCCAACGGCTAAGATTAATTCCCCCCTTATATATAAACCACTTCACTTTCTCTCTCCTCTCTCTTTTCATTCTCTTCACACTCTCTTCATTCCTTCTTCCTTTCTCTTCCCTTGGAGCTTGCCAAGAGATTGACCTCGAGGTCTAGAGTGTGGTTTCGTGCCCCTCTTGGTGGTGGAGTAGAAGATTAGGCTTGGAGCTTAACCTAGGCAAGTACATCTTGCCAAATTCTTGAACAATAGTAATCTATTGTCATTTTTGTTTTCCTTGGTGTTAAATGCTTAGAATTTTCCTAAACTCATTTTGTTAAATGTGTTTTCCTGATGATTCTCGTATATGTGCATGTTTCCAAAAATTCATTTAAACAAGATTTGATTTTCTGTTAAAATCTAATAGTGACTTAGTAGAAAAACTTGGTATCAAGAGTGATACTAGTGTTACTATCATGGATCTTGGTCACATATACATGTATGAGGTCCTTACCTAGCTAGTATACATGGATTTTGAGTTTGGTGGCAATCGGGACTCGTTTCGGTGTTCCGAGAACCCCTATTTTGGAGTATTTTGAGATATTGATCTATCAAATCTTTGAATTTGTGAAATCTAATAGTTCCAAGTTGTAGGAAATTTAATTCTATACAATTTTGACTTTTGAAAGTCCGAATTTCGATTTAAAATGAAGATTTTATGGCCGAAACAAGTTTTGGCAATTTTTTGAATTTCGTTGCTGTTTGAAAAACCGGTATACCGCCGGTATGCCGCAGTATACCGCCGGTATGCCGTTTTTGGCACCAGAAACTTACTGTCTTTAGTCCGGTATACCGCCGGTATGCCGCAGTATACCGCCGGTATGCCTTTTTATGCTGTTTTTGTCCGGTTTTGTCCGTTTTGGCCCGTTTTTGTCCGCTTTTGATATTTTCTTCGACTGTAATGATTTTTTAACATGATAACATGATCTTTCTCAGTTAAATAATGATTGTACACCCTAAGTAGACTTGATACTAGCACATGTTCAACCATTCTATAAAATGTACTTAGCTTTAATTATTGTTTCCCACATGCCATGATATGTCCTTTGATAGACTCGTTCTTACATGTCACGATAATTATTGCCATGCCTTCTTGCTTACATGATAGTGGCCTGTTATGGCGCACTCTTGATTTTAGTACATGTCTAGCTCCTTGATAGTGGCTCGTCGTAGCGCACTCTTGTCTTGATATTGTCATGTCTTGTTGTGGCTTGTTGTAGTGCACAATCTTGCTTATCTTGTCCAGTCTTGCATGTCTCATGTCTAGGATGGATTCTGCGGATTGCCACACCTAGAATCCAACAAGAAAAATGTTAAGGACTAAACTACTAGCTTGATTACCTAGATCATTGGAGACTTTTCCGGTTACCTGTTGCCCTTTGATCTTGGCCATATATATATATACTTAGGATTTGGAGCTATCTGTCATGATGAGCACTCTTCCAGCACACCGTCGAGTGGGGCACCTCTTTAGGACACATGTATCTTACTGCAGTGTGTCTGCTATACTTCTTTTCTTTTTGCTTGGATCATTCAGGTAGTAGCAGGCGGGTAACTGGACTTGGATTTCTCAAACTTGCATGTGTTAGTAATTAGGAATGTGACAACCCTAGTTAGCTAAAGTATCAAGCCGTACTCATTGCTTGGCCGTGATTGATGGATGGAGTCCATTCTTGTCTAGTCTAGTCTTGCTTCAGTTTATCTTATTGTAGTACTTAGCTTCCTGTCTTTTCTTACATGCTATTCTTCCTACTACATGCTCGGCTTTTCCATATGCTCACATGTCCAGTTTATTCTATTTATTCACTTGTTATCCTACTTACATGTTCTAGTTTCCTTTCGTAAATACTGTGGTACCAATTTAATATTCTAGTCTCGTTTACTGCTTATCTTAGAAATGTTATGAATTGCATGCTGGTTTTAGTTCATAAGTTTGGCTTCCTTTATGGTACTTGCTATTGGGGTTCTGACCCCACTGGTTTTGCATTGACCAGATCTAGTTGAGGAGCCCGAGGATCTTCCGGACCTTCCTCTCGATGGTGACCACCCGGAGCACCAGGGGACTTGAGTGGGTGTTCTTTCTCTTACCCACTCTCTTCTGTACATATTCTTTTGAGGCGTTTAGCCACCGAGCACGTGTTTAGCTCGTGTTTTGGACTTGACATTTGGCCTACGGGCTTAGACATGATGTTATATTTCTAGACTGCAGCTAGAGCTGATCATGTATTACTTAGTCTTGCTAGTTCTTCATTTTGTATTACTAGCTTCATGATCATCTATATATTATAGTTTGGGACGCTTTACTGTCTTATATGCATGATGATCATATTCTTGTTCTTTACTTCTTGTCTGAGACTGAGATATCTAGGATTATGTGACCTAGGATTGACTGTTGGTTTGTAGTAGTAACCCCCATCTATACAGCTTATACGTTGTTTCGGAGTACCGGAGTACTTTGGTATACGTAGCTGGCCTTGTCCGTCCCAACTTGCCAGCATTCTGGTTCTGGGGCGTGACACAATTATGCGACACTGTCTACACTGTCTAAAGTTACACTGTCTACACTGTCTAAGTTACACTGTCTACACTGTCTAAGTTACACTGTCTACATTGTATAAAGCTACACTGTCTACAAAAAATATTGCAATAAAGAAACACTGTCTACAAAATAATAATCACGATCTACAGAATTTAAATACAGTAAAAATTATGGTCTACACTGTCTACTTTGCAATAAATAAATCACTGTCTACACTGTCTACAAGAAATAAATAGATCACTGTCTACACTGTCTACAAGAAATAATGAATCACTGTCTACACTGTCTAAGGTCAGATCACACATCGTTGGTACTTCTCATTCCCGACTCAACAATTTTAATAGAAAATAATCACATAACCAATAGCCAATCAATGAAATATAGTGAAAATCAATATCGAAATGCAGACAATAAACTGTACTCGCCTGTGGTCCTTTGTTGGTGAAACCGACAGTCTGAACTATTCAATGTGCCACAATAGTCAAAACCCGTACAACAGTCCCCGGAAGCTGAAATAAACAGTACTAACATTCTCAGAATAGTCAAATTAGCTAGGATTGCCTGTCCTTAAGTCCAATTCTGGACACAAGGGCAAAACGGTAATTTTGGGCAAAAACGATGTCCGCCGTTGGACCCGCTTTGCACCAAAAAACGTGCCAGAGTCAACAGTCTCTAAAGTTGTCAAACTATATGTCTACGGATCCAGTTTTTCGATACGAACCCAACCATATATCCAAAGTTGGATTCCGGCGGGCCGTGCACAAAATCGCCCGTTGAGTGGGACCGTGGGGCCCGCAAAACGGTAATTTTATCAACGATCTCAGAATTTGACCAAACTTGGCATGCAGGACCAGAAAAATGATACGGTCCTGTTGGTACAAGTTTCGTCTCGATCTGACGAGCGTGCACAAAGTAATTGGAGAATTTGTAACGTACACGATACGGTAAATTTCGACGGATACGCATCAAATTCGTCGCGCACACGCGACCAATTTGAATTCCGTCAAAGCCCACACGACCACGAAGCCGTTATGCAGCTTTTGATGCTTTCGGTTCATGACCACGTCGCCCGAAATGGCGGGACGCACGTCGTGTGGAACAATTTTCTAGTTTTTAAAACAGGTTTTTAGGAAACTTTGGGGTTCGATTTCTCGACGCGTAGTCGATGATTTCCGAATCCACAAAAAGGATTACGAAGCCCTATATGTTGTCTAAAAGGCTCTTCAAATAGATTTTCTAATATGATACTGGATCGATCAGAATCGATCGTCAAATGGGGGTGGTTGGACTGCTTCCTGTCCTGTTTTTGGACAGGTTTTCGTCAATCTTCGGACTCGTTTTTCGATGCACATGACGCAACACAAAACAAACTATTTGAAGGGAGTCGGATTGGGTTATGTTGTCTTTCCAAAACATTTTACGGCTCGTGAATTGGTTGAGTGTCGAGAGAGAGATCTTACCGCGAAGACGGCTCGAAATCCGCTGCTGCTGTTCCATCTGCGCATGTACGCGCGCGCGTGTCGCAGCTGTTCTCCGTCTGCCGCCGGCCGTCGGCCAACCCCCGGCCAGCCTACGACGGCGCGCGCGTGGGTGTGGCGTCGAGGAATCCTAAGGTTTTGCAAAATTTGTCTCCCGTCCATATATATAGGACTGTGTTCGGGCTCGGCTTGGTTTCCGCGGTGGGGAGCTGAGATCAATTGGGCCAGTATTTTAAGGGATCGGCTGGCCGAGCAGTTTGGCCGGGTTTGGGATTTCTTAGGATGGCCTGCCCTGTGCTGGTTTGCACATGGAGGAAAGCAGCCTGGCCCGACTGAGCTCGGGCTCAGCTGGATGGGCTGGGCTGGCTTAAATGTTTTTTTTTTATTATCTATTCTATCACTCTATATATATATATCTATATACAATATATATTTACATATACTTACAAATACACATATACATATACATATATATTTTATATATATATATATACACATACATAATATAAATTTATATATAATCATATATACATACACACATATATCTATCTATCCATATATATACTTATATATTAATACATGAATATGTATATTTATAACAAAATCCATTTATGAATACTTGTAATAAACAAAAGGATACAATATACTCTCTTGAAATTATCTAAAGTATTTTAATATATTTTTAACAATATATAAATTCTATTACAAAGAAAACTATATAAAAACAATTTACGCTAAAACCAATAATAACTGATGATCCTATTTAAAAGACACGACCAACATAAATAGTAATAATAGAGTCTGGATGACCACTAAAATAATTAATGGTAAGCATATTAAATTTTGGTGAGCCTGTCAGGCTTCCACATACACTGGTCTACAGGAACAGTCCTATAAGTAATCTAAGATACCATATCAATATTAATGATATTAATATTATTCGTATATACGATTATTACAGGAACCATTTATTTATCATAATTAAAGTAAGGTAGAGGTATACCTCCCAAATGACGTTGACATGGACGTCTCTGGACGCACTGTCCGACTACATGGGCTTGGACCTGGTACGGGTCCAGTCCGGGCTGGTTCGGTACAACCGGGTCGCTACGAAGTCAATAATAAATAATTAAACTATCTATATTGGCCATGCTATAACTTGGCCTGGTTTTCCTAGTTAGGACATCACTATGGCTCAGCCTTCCTTGGCATGGCTAATACACTAGTCAAAGCACACCGCTGCACTATACGTGCCATGATTCCTAGTCGTCTTGTACTCCAAATTTAATCATGATTAAAATTATCTACCGTAATAATTAACTATTAATTATTTATAATAATCTAAAATTATTTAAATAAATAAATAAATAAAATAAAATATTTCAAAATTTTCGGAAAGGGGAGCTACAGTTGGGCCTGCATACGAAATTTTCGTATAAACTAATTAACTCCTTTAATTAATAATACCTAATTCGATAGTAAAATAAATTTATGGTTGCTCACCAGATCTGCAAGTGTCGCTGCGTGGGACCTTGATCCCCCCGTATGAAGGCCCGCGGCAGATCGGTTCACCTTCGCCTTCTCCGATTTCTCCTTGTACGCAGGGGTATCCATCATGCCTAAGAGGTCCTCATAATACTCCTGTCGGATCCAATTCGGCCTCGTATGCCCCATTTTTAGGTCATGAATCATATCCCGTATCTTCTTCGAACAAGCGCTTCTGTAGGTCCTGCGGATCCCCTCCTCGCGATGGGGGGACCACCAGTACGTTGTCTAACACAGAAAATTAATTATCACGTAATTTAAAAAATGGTTGATTAAAGAATCACATAGACTTAACCAAAAGATATAGATATATACCCTCAACTCGTCGAGCCAGACGTACTGCACGTTTGGGGGCACCGACGAAAAGTTGAGGTAGGGACCGTGGAAGTTAGCCCTGATAATTTCTCCAAGGGCCCTGCCAACATTAAACGGAAAAAACCTACAAAGAAGAAACGACTGGATTATTAACTTGAATAAATGAAAGAAATTTAATAAATTAACTTAAATTTACTTACGAGGTCCGCGCGGGCCATAGCTCTCGTCGGAACTCGCCTCCCGGCCTCTCTGGTGTCGTCGAAGGATCCGCGGGTCCGCGTATGTACTCTCCAGTAACCGGATGGAACCGAGTATGGGGGTACTCCGGGGCCCACTGTGCAGTAACTGGGGCATCCCCTGGTGGATCCGCTGCTGGTGGTTCCGATAGCGGATCGGATCCGCTAGCAGATCCGGACTCATGCCTCGATGAAGTGGTCGATCGAGGGCGGGATGCGTCTGTGCCCGGGGTACTCTCCGGGTCGGGCTCGCTCGATGGGATCACATCCCGGGAACTTTGAATGCGACCACGACTGTAATGACCCGCTCCGCCCTAGCGGAACGTCGATTCAAACGGCAAGTGTAACGACTCAAGCGAGCCGTCGACTCGAAGAGTTGTGTCGACCCGATGAAGTATCGATGCGAATCGATGCAAGACTTACAATGGCCCGTCAAAGATGAATCCAGACTTAGACTTTCAAAGGCGCGCTCGGAGTGTCGTTCGGCCGATGCGAACATCGCTAAGGTGGGTGGCTCCGATGAACCCATCTTTGCTTAGCCTAGACACATAACAATACGGACACTATCACTGAAGTCGCTAGGCGATAACACTGCGCATGCTAATAAATGACCCAGCGCACCTAGCTAAGGGAATAATTCCATCTTGTATGCATGTATAGAATATGGAAAAGAACATGAAAAATACGAGAACTCTCGCACCGCGCTCCACGCTCGTGCTAAGGCACAAGCTTGCGTTCAAGTCCCTTATGCGTTCAACAATGAAACAATGAATGGGTTACAATAATGAAATGGAAAGACTATCAATATAGTCATTCCGAGTAGAGTATAGCAACATTGAAAGGGTATGGGACCGATGGGTCGCCAAGACGACTCCCGCACAAGGAGTTGCGTAATGTATTAATGAAAGAGTGAACGAATAAGTGAATGAATGAATCAAAGAATGAATAAACAAGTGAAAGAAAGAATGAATAAAAGATAAGAAGGATGGAAATGGTTAGCGACAGGTATGACGGGCACGTGCAACGGGGCTCGCTACCCGTGCTGCACGGACGCCAACCTGGTCGATAACGCATTAAGGCTAAGGGTTAGCCTACGGCTCAGAGACAGCCGTTAAGTTAAAAAGACAAGTTAATACGAAATGGTCGTGGACAAACGACACGGGCGAGGGGTGGCGATGCCGTGACCGTAAAGAAAAAGGGATTTTCGCGGCATGATCAAAGGGAGGATATGCCGACCTAGGCGGAATCAAAGGGGCTTACGGGCTAACTGGGGGGGGGGGGGCTTGGCCACCCAGGAGACGTAAGTGCAGGGTAATTTCAAAAGACTATCAGATGTGAACCAGCCGCACACAGTGATAGGTGAGAAACTACCAAAGGAGAATATGTCCAAATTGGCTTGTGATGCTAGCGACCGATGCATGTAGATTAAGTGGACTTTGCTGGTGGCGATCCACGTGCAAGTCCTTGCATTGAAATCTGTCACGCCCCAGAACCAGAATACTGGAGAGCGGGGGCAGACATAGCCAGCTACGTATAATGAAATGGGATCCACTCCACTATACGGTCACGGCTGTCTAGAAATATGAGGGTTTATCTACAAGCCATCAGTCTGCTATGGTCAATAACAAGCCTAGTGTCTCAATCATAAACAAGTAAGTAAATGTTACAAGATATCAGACCACCAAATATACAATTATAAGGCGTCCCAAACATTACATATCCAGATGATCATGAAGCTAGTCGTACAAAATGTGAGGACTAGCAAGAGTTAAGTCATACATGATCAACCTCGAGTTGCCAATCATGATTACAGCCCGTAGGCAGACAGTAAGTAAAAGGAACACGAGCTAACACTTGCTCGACGGCTAAACGCCTCAAAAGAATAATGTACAATTGCAGTGGGAGAACAAAAAAAAACCCATTCGTTGCCCTGGTTACGCCTGGCGGTCACCATCGGGCTGGAAAACAGGTAGATCCTTTGCTGCTGCTCCGGTATCTGGCCATATAAAACCAGCTGGGTCAGACCCCAGAAAGAGCAAGTGCCACAAAGGAGGCTTCACTTAGGAACTAAAACCAGCAATTTAGCACAATAATATAATTACATAATAAGAGACAGTAATTTAAGAAAAAGTATGACAGGTAAATATAAAAGACAATCTTGTACAGACAGGACATATGGAAGAGCATGACAGGATGATATATGATGAGATAACCATGGGACTATTCAGATAACCAGGTTACAACCCGTAAACCAAACAAGGACCGGGGTTGTAACCCTTCGTCTAAACAGAACTTGGTTTCTCCCACCATTTATCGGCAAGATAAATGTAAGAAATCAAGACATGTAACAATCTTGTACATGATCAAGACAAGACTAGACAGATTGAACCCCATCCAACAATCACGGCCAAGCAATAAGTACGGCTTGCTACTTTAACTAACTAGGGTTATCACAGGCCTAGTTACTAGCAAGATGCAATGAGAATTCCAAGTCCGGTTACCTGTTTGTTACTACCTGAGTGATCCCAGCAAGAAAAGAAAAAGATAGCAGGATATAGCAGACACACTATAGTAAGATACATGTGTCCTAAGGTACCACACTCGACGGTGGGCTGGAAGTGCGCTCATCTCGACGGATAGCAACAAATCCCATGTATATATATATAGGGCCGGGACCAAAGGGGCAACAGGTAACTGGGAAATTCTCCATGAACTAATTGATCAATCTAGTCATTAACCTAGCCAGATTCAGTATGGATCCCAGACCGTGGTACTCGGGGATTGTAAGCCCCTGATTTTCAAAAAATTTTAAACTAGTGTTAATTAATTATTAAATGTCATTATTGGTTTTAAAATAATTTAATATGATTTTAGGAATTTTCTGGAATTTTTAAATGAATTTTAAATGAGTTTTAAATACAAAAAATATCATTTTGTAATTTTTTGAATTGTTTTAATAGTGTTTTGCAATTATTAGAATTGTTAGTATATCAGTTTGTAAATAGAAAATTGTTTTTAATTAGGAAATGCAATTATTATTTTGCATTTTATTTATGTTAATTCGTTTGTGTAATTTTCTAATATCCAAGGACCCTACTGCTAATTGCCAAAACACCCCCCCTCCCCGACCGACACTCTCTCTCCTCTGCCCTCTCACCAACCCTCGTTGACCCCTGCCCGACCGACTCGCCGCCCTGCCCCCGCCGAATCCGGCTGACCCCACCGACCTCAAACCCCCTATAAAACTCCCTCTTCCCCCTCCGACCTAAACCCTAACCCTAAATTTCCCCCACAGCAACCGACGACCCTCTTCTTCCCCGACGAGCCCCCAAACCCTAACCCTACTCCGACGAGCTCCGCCCAGCCCCACCGTCGACTTCCACCGCCCCGGACCACCATCAGTCGACGCACGGCGACGAGGCGACCCCAGCGCCACTGGAGCGCCCCGACCCCGACGTCTCCTCCGCCGTCCCCGACCTTCGTTTCACCCTGAGTTGATCGGACACGTAAGTGTCAGCTTCGTTTCGTGTCGGCTGTGTCTCGATTTCACGTGAGAGACTCGCCAGGACACGGGGACTCTCGTCCAGCGTCTCGACACGCGTTCTAGTCTTCGTGCGTGTCGTGCATAGCACGGACACGAGAAAACCCTGTGTCCTTAACTGTCAGGACACAGGATGGTTTTTATATTTTTTTTTATGATTAATTAATTCTAACCTAAATAAATGAATTAAAACCCTAACCCTTAATAAAGCCACGGGCTGACCCCCTGGCCAGCCCGACCCAACTCAAACCCGACCCCCCCGCTGGGCCGAGTTCGAGCCCCCCTCTGCTGTCTTTCCTTTTCTTTTTTCTTTTCTTTTTCCTTTTTTTTTTCTTTTGTTATTTGTGTATATTTATATATATATGTATATACATATATTTGTATATATATATATATAATTATATATATTGTATTTATGTATATATACTTTATTCTCTTGTATTTTATTATTCTATGTATATATACATATATATGTATTATGTATACATATATATTTATGTATATATATATATATATATTTCCTTGTGTATATATATATAAAATATATATTATTATATATATACTATTATATGTATATGTATACATTATTTTGTATATATATATATTATATAGTTGAGTATTTTCTTATATGTATGTATATATACATATATTTGTATATATATATATATAATATAGTTGAGCATTTTTCTATATATATAAATATCCCTATATTTATATATATATATATATATTATTTCCTATATGTATTTTACTTAGCTTAGTGTAAATTATTTATATAAAATAATGTTCATACTTTTATAGTTACTATGTAAAACTTTACCTTATTAAAATATTAATATTTATTTTGCATTTCTACCACTTAGTATTTTCTGTATATTTAAATTACTGCAACCATTTGGTGTCCAAGCCTAGCATGGGTATTTGGGCTTAAATATGTTTTCACACATTCAAGACCTGTACAAGTCATATTGGACTTGATTCATGGCCTTGGGTCCTGTATTTGAACTTTGGTTCAAATTATATACATGGACAAAATACGCAGATAATTAATTATTGTGTGCAATACTGTTTTTGATTTTCTAAAAATACTTAAAGTATTGCTAAAATTATGGAAAAATAGTTTTTAGATACTATGTTAAGTTAGCTAATTTAGTATAATTTTTGTAGTATTTAATTTACTGTTTTGCCACTAGTTTGGCATATGAAACCAAAACTCATTTTCTCTATACTTAGGAAAGCTGATTTTTATAAAATATTTGTACTGGTTAATAAATTCCAGAAAAATTATAATAAATTTCTATGATTAACAAGGATCACCTTGGTACTTTACTTTAAGAAAAACTAGGCTTTTTGTCTACTTCAAAAATTGTTAGAACACAATGATCTTTTGATTTATTTATTGATTAATTACGACTTGTAGCTTTTTGTGTTATTTGGAGCTTTAGTCGTGTTGAACCCCATCCCTCACTAGTGTAAAGACCCTAGAAAGTTAGTTAACATAGTGTGTCACCCCACATTGGTCTCCTATGCCAAATCATCATTTTGGCTAGGTGCCCAATCACAAGTCGTGTTTCACCAATTAGTGTCCTAGTGTTTTAGCTTAGTATAAAACTAAGTTATTATATTTTACTTCTACAGCGACGAGTTACTGGACATCCATAGCATTGTTATCGTAGCTTGTTTTGTTTTGCGTTGCTAGAGGCAAGTACTTTCTACGAACTTTACATATTGTCACATAAATGAACTGCAAACCCCACCATGTTAAATGCTGATCCTTGGGGTAGCAAGTTAGATCTCTACATATTGTACTTTCAGTTACTACCATGCTTAGAACAGTCTTGATGTATCTCTCACATGATTAGAATATGGGTTATGGGGAAACTGATAGTAGCATACGTGATCATACCCCCCTTCAGTACCGAGCAAAGTTTCATTTTATATGATACCGCGCCGTAGTCCTTACTCTCCAAGCTGTATTTGTACGTGTGTACATATATCGCCTTTACACTTGTACGGAAGTATATTTTATTTACATGTGCCTCAGTACATTGTACACCTATTGACCGATCACGTACCTGCTACAGTTTTAAACATTACATATACATCTGTCTCTATGACATATGTGTCCTTGCCATGATAGACTATGTGATGCCATGCTTTCCAGTTATTCCTCTCATGTTCACTCTCATGTTCATTTCCATGTTTCATATGCTAGTTTGCTAGATTTAGTACTTGCTCTCGTCCTGACAGGATAACGTTGTAGGTGTCCTTACTGAGGAGGAGTTACTCTGCGACACATATTATGGGATTACTGCCGAGGATCGGCTCTGCTTTACGAGGATGTTCCTGCAGGGAACCTCGCCTAGTTGTCGTTTGTTTACTTAGACTTTTGAGAGTAGACATGTATTAGGCTATATCATTTTGTAACTGGACATGTATCCAATTTTACATTTCAGTTTACTTGTACTTGGATATTTTACTATATACGACGACTTTTGTGTTTGGAGCATTTATGATTCTTCTTCACTTATAGAACTGTTAGTACATTTAGTCTTATCCTGTTATCTTTAGAACAGCTTACTACGTTTTATCTCAACGTAGGCTGGGCATGACTCGGCCTGGCCCAACAATTTGGGTAGCGGGTCGTGACAGGGATCATGCCCTAGACATGATGCAAGACATAACAGGACTCGTAGTTTATACAAGCACAATCAATGCAACAACCACGGTGTCCAGGCTAATGAATTAATTTGTCAAGAGTGCGCCACGACGGGCCACTATCATTATCATTATTACTTATCAAGAGTGTGCCACGACGGGCCACTATCAAGCATTGTCAGGGTACTTGTCAAGAGTGCACCACTACGGGTCACTGTCGTGTCATGTGTAGCAGGTCAAATTATCAGGTCAAGTTATCATGTCAGGAGTGCACCACGACGGACCACTATCATTATGTTCAATTATCATTTCTAAGCATATTAAGTAAATTCGTGATTATCAAGTTCATGACAAAAAGGCGTAAGGATATAAAATGGACGTAAAATATCTAATAAAATATCAATATTCATGACTATAGAAGAGCCATGCGGCTAAGGCATATACGGCCAGAAATGATCTCATACGGCTGAATAGAGGACAGCCCATGCGGCTCAGATGGGGTCAGGCGCATGCGGCCAAGAAGAGAATCCATGCGGCAGCAGCTCATGCGGCTGAGGGTCCAAAGTTCATGCGGCTGAGGAGAAGGAGGCATATGCGACTAGCGGGAAGAGTGGGGTATTAGTCATATGCGGCTCGGAGATCCAGTCAGTCATGCGGCTGAGGAGGAAGGCAGAAAATATGCGGCTCGGGGGGGGGATACTTATGCGGCTAGCGGAGGATAGGACTCATGCGGCTGGGTCAAGGATATTCATGCGGCTCGAACGAGCGGGCACACATACGGCTCGGAGGAAGAAGTTCTCATGCGGCCAGCGGGGAGCAAGGCCTATGCGGCTCAAGAGAAGCGGAGTCTTATGCGGCTGGGGTCCAGCGGGTTTATGCGGCTAGCTGTGACTGGGGTACTGTTCAAGCCTATGCGGCTCAGAACGAGTTGGTAAATATGCGACCGGTCAATCATGCGACAGGGAAATTCTCATGCGGCTAGGGTATCACTTGCCGCATGAAATATTCATGCGGTCAAGTCAGTACTGTTCTTCTCCCCCAAATTTCCGAGAAGAAGAACACCATGAAAGCCAAGCTCTCAAGTTCCATAACTCCATCATCCGGAGCCCAAATCCGAACTTCCATAGGTCAAAACGGGGCAGAATGAAATTCTCAACAACATGGAACCATCAAAACTTAAAAATAACAAGATTAAGTAGATCAAAACCCAAGAATTTCGAAAATAAAGTAAACTTAGATCTACAAGAATCTAGCCATGGAAAGTGGAAATGTCGAGTACTAAAGTAAGTTAAAATACTGCAAGGAAGAGAATGGAACAATAAAATTGGGTTCCTCCATGAAGCAAGATGCACTTGCCTAGACCTCTTCCTGGTAGGTAGAGAGTTAATGGAGGAGAAGAAGAAGAGTAATTGAGGAGAGAGAAGGGGTTGGGGTTAATAAATGGTAGTGGTGGTAGGTAGGGGTTCATGCTAGCCCAAACCAAGCCAAACCAATCCAAGCCCAACCCGAACCAAGCCAGGCCAAATTGAGCCAATACAAGAACCCAAGACTAGCTAACTAGGACAAGTCGAAATACGGGTCTGAGATACGTACACGTATACAGAATACGTAATACGAATCACGGGCATTACAAAATCAAAGTAGTATAAGTTAATCTGAGCAAAGCTCCTTCTGAGAATGGCTTGAAATGTATCATACCAAATGATAATAAATTAGAGAACACACCTACGACGCGCTATAGCCCGAGGCAGGGACACGCCCTTGATATTGAAAGTTTACATGAGGCACGTTATGTTATTACATATGAATTGTTGACTAACTTGATTTGCTTTGGACAGGGATGGCCGGACGGTAAGTATGGATAAGTCGTGCATGTATTTCCATGCGACACTTGAATTTGGCAATACGGGATAGGTTATGACATATGCCATGAAATTGATCCTAAGGCAAGATTAGAAAGACAATGAATGATAGAGATGCACAAAAGTAAATGGAACGTGTTCGGTAATGATAGCATTGTGGACGAGCTAGCCTCCCCACTAGTGCATAATAATGTACTGATAACCCCACAGTCTGCTTGCAGGAAGCAGGAGAAGTCGGCGGGTGCAGAGCTTTCATCGAACGTGCTAAGGCGCGGAGCTATCTCTGGAGCCTTGGAGCGTTGCAAGGAGCTGAAGCACCATATACGGGACATAATGTATCGGAACATCGCCATGAATCATTCCATCTTGTAAGCCACTTGGCACGCCTTTTATGTTTCAGAGAGAGAAAGCTTGAGCGATTTGTAATATCGGCCTAGCGCCGCTTGTAAACCTCTTGAAAATCAATAAAGAGTTTGAATTCGCTTCAACTTGTGTTCATTTACTTTCCGCTGCAAATGGGGACACTCTGTGTGACTCTGTGGCCTAGCTCAAATCGGTCGTTTCTGGACTTGGCCTTGCACGGGCACAACCTAGGCCCGTGCGGCATCACGCCTTAGCGAGGACGAACGCTCCTGCGGGAGCGGGGCGTGACAACGACCACCAGTACCAGTACGACTACGACCACGACCCGCACCACCACCACCACCACCACCACGACTAGCACCACGACCACGGCCAGCCATCATGACCTGTAAATAGAACACATAAACATAATTAACAATATAAAAGTGTAAATGGATATAAAAAACTAAACTAAAATATACATACCACCAGTAGGGAGACGAGTGCCGTCGCGACGAAAAAGACTATGAGTGCCATCTGCAATAAGTAAATAATCGAATGAAAAAAACATGAATTCACGTAATTGCTTTTATGAGGTCAAACTTAATTCATGTAATTGGAAGTGTTTTTAATATACAACAATATTTAACCTAATCATCGTCTTCGTTCTCATCCTCGGCCTCGTCTTCATCATCATCCTCCTCATCCTCATCCTTATCTTCATCGTCGATTTCATCTGTATCCTCATCCCCATCAAATTCTTCTTCTTCTTCTTCTTATTCTTCTTCTTCTTCTTCATCTTCTTCTTCTTCTTCTTCTTCTTCTTCTTCTGCCTCAAAATTTGGGACAAGACGCCTCTTTCTCCCCTGGTTGACAGCTAAGTCTTGTGTATCAACCTCTTCCTCTCCTCTATTTTCTTCAACAATATCTTCAACATCCATTGTATCTGAGTGTTATCCCAAGTATTGGAACTTTTCGATCTGGTCCTCTTGGTATGCTGGGTCTCCAACGTTGAATGTATTTCTAGATTTAATCTTGTATACTGCCCACCAGTCAAATCGATCTCTACGACGCCTTGGGTAGCTTGTATAGTAGACTTGAACAGCCTGATTTGCTATCGCAAATGTATCGGACCCTCTATACCTCCTGCGATGATTTATATCGACGAATCCAAATTGTTTATCGATTCTCCAACTGATATTTGGTGTCGTATCGAACCACTCATATTTGAACATCATAATATGCATATCATATGGGCCAGTATATTGTAAATCTACAATATTCCGAAGCACTCCATAATAGTCAAAGTCCTGCTCGTCGTCATAGACGGTGCCTCTTATGCAAACACCAAAATCCTTGGTATTGATGCCGTCATTGATAAATTCGATATTTATAGCATTCTGAGTTGACTTAAACCTGAAGCCATTAACGACATAGCCTGGCCAAGTCTTTATTTGCTTCTTCGGTCCCAGTGCCAGATAACGAACACTCTCATGAGTGAGTGTTGTTTCAGGCAATAAAACCTGTAAACAAATATTTATAATTTAAATGTTTCAGATTATATATTAATAATCTCAATTATAATTACAGTTACTTACATATTTGCGAAATTATGACGGAAATGTACAATCAACCTCTCTTTGAAGTCCCTCATCGGTAATATCGGGTCTCCTCATTTTGACTTCATCTCTAAATACACTATTAGAGAAAATAAGAATATATAAGTGTAGTCACTTACTTCATCAAATTCGAGATTATAACGAGTGCAAGTGTACTGACTTACTTCTCCAAATCTCTCACTTCTTGTATGTCACAGTTTAACAAGACATATCGATGAGCGACATCATACTCGTCGTCTATCAACCACCGTCTTTTACTAGCCCCAATAGGTTTGCCCCTTACATTGAATCTTCCTCTATCCTCAACGTCCTCGTCCTCGTCATTCCTTTGAGGTCTATTTCGATTTGTTTTAACATGAGTATCAAAATAAATGGAGCAGAAGTTTGACACCTCTTCGATAAGATATGCTTCGCATATCGAAGCCTCTATATGAGCTTTATTGCCAACTTTCTTCTTTAGATGGTGTAGGTATCTAGAGAGACAAATTATCTTGAGAATTAAGAAAGAATTTTAAAACCTACTGAAATTCAACTTAAATTATATCGATATTTATGTACCTTTCAAATGGGTACATCCATCGATAATGAACAGATGCACTGACACGGACTTCGTATGCTAGATGAATCGGTAGATGCTCTATGCTGTCGAAGAAGCCAGGAGAAAATATTTTCTCCAACTTGCAAATTGTTAAGATAAATCTTCTTCTCAAGTTCAACCATGTGTTGCACAGTCAACTTAGTTGAACAAATATCCCTAAAAATTATTGATAGTTCGGCCAACGGAACCCATACAGCAGAAGGCAACAACTCTTTCAAAGCAATGGACAGTAATCTTTCCATAAACACGTGGCAGTCATGACTCTTCATTCCCGTTAGCTTGCGTTCATTGAGGTCAACACATCTAGACAAATTCGACACATAGCCGTCGAAAAATCTTAAAGTAGATACCCACTTGCAGATTATTAATCTATCTTTCTTGCTCAATGTGTATTGTGCTATCGGCTTACTTAATTGTCCAGCAGCTCCCCTTTGTATCAAGTTCAGATAAGGACGCTTGCATATCTCGGCAATGTCTTGTCTTGCTTTTGGATTGTCCTTCGTCTTTCCTTTAATGTCCATGACGGTATTGAAGACATTATCGAACACATTCTTTTCGATATGCATAACATCAAGATTATGCCTTATAAGATTATCTTTCCAATAAGGCAAGTCCCAGAAGATACTCCGTTTGGTCCAGTTATGGGTTTGTCCGAAATCCATCGACACGATTGTTCGATGGATCTTCCATTACAGTAGGGAAATCCTTTACATCTTCCCAAATATCGTATCCCGACAATCTGGCAGGCGGATGAGAAAATTCTTGTTTTCCAGCTCTGAATGCGTCCTTGTTCTTTCTCCAAGGATGACTCGCGGGCAGAAATTGACGATGACAATCAAAGAAAGAAGTTTTTCCTCCATGCTTAAGGCGGAACGCCTTACTATTTTGCATGCATATCGGACAAGACAGGGTGCCGTGAGTACTCCATCCCGACAGCATACCGTATGCGGGAAAATCATTGATTGTCCACATCAGTGAAGCTCTCATCTGAAAGTTCTGTTTGCTGGAAATATCATACGTCGTGACGCCGATCTCCCACAGCTGTTTTAGCTCATCCACCAACGGCTGTAAATATATATCGATATTCTTCGTCGGATATTTGGGACCCGGTATGATAGCTGTCAAGAACATATAAGGAGTCTTCATACACATCCATGGTGGCAGATTGTAAGGGGTCAGAATGACCGGCCAGCAGGAGTATTGAGATCCCGACTGCCCGAAAGGAATGAATCCATCAGAACATAGCCCCATGCATAAATTTCTGGGCTCTGCAGCAAAATCTGGATGGCGAAAATCGAAATATTTCTACGCCTCTCCATCCGAAGGATGTGACAATTCTCCATCGTCCTTTGTGCGTTCTTCGTTGTGCCACGTTATGTGTTCTGCTGTATTCTGAGACATATACATCCTCTGCAAGCGCTTCGTGATCGACAAGTAATGCATATACTTGTAAGGACGTCGTTTTCTAGTTGACTTTCCTTTTTTCCTGACTTCCTTGTAACGATCCGTATTACAGAAGCGACAACTTTCTACATCCTCGTTCTCCATGTAGTACAACATGCATCCATTGCGACAATAATCTATCTTGTCGTACCCCAGTCCCAGTTGTCGGACCATCATCTTCGACTTGTAGAAGTTTTTTGGAAGCTCTTTTGATTCCTTCGGTAACACCTCCTTCATTAGTTGTGTAATCCGATCATAGCAAGTTTGTGGCAAGTTAAAATCGGACTTTATGTTCAACAACCGCATCGTCACTGACAGTACGGAATGTGGATCACAACCAGGATATAAAGAAGTTTCAGCATACTTAAACATATCATAGAACTCCTTCGTCTCGGGATTAGGATCCTCCGGATCAAAATTAGGCCCTGCCGCGTCGTACACCATATCTCGTGCAAGGTTCTGCACGTCTCCATAATCAACGGAGCATTCGTCATCATCGACGACAAAATCCGCTGCAGCATTATCATCAAAAGCATAAGTAGCAGCATTCGCAACCTGTCTTTTGGCATATAGTTCACCTTGCGATGACCACAAGCCGTAATCACGTACGAAACCCTTACGGGTCAAATGATCTCTTACACTCACCACTTCTTCGTAACGTCTATTGCGACAATTACGACATTGACACACTTGATTTTGTTACCGTCCATAAACTGAGCTTTGCTCATGGCATACTTAAGAAACACTTCCACGCCTGCCTGAAAATCGTCACTCACACCTATTCTGCTCTCGTGTTGTCGTTTGTACATCCATGTACGATCAACGAAATAACGATCCATCACAGATTAGATGTAAAAATCTGTATAGTAAGACAAACTAAACAGAATTAGTATATAATCATGTAACTGGTGGATCCGCTAGTATTCTAGCTCGAGAAGAGAAAAATCTAAATACAGTTGTTACTAATAGTTCGATACCGATAGTGCGATACCGATACCGATACCGATACTGATAATACGATATCGATATCGATACCGATAGTTCGATACCGATAGTTCGATACCGATAGTGCGATACCGATACCGATAGTGCGATACCGATACCGATACTGATAGTTCGATACCGATAGCATGGTTTAAAGTATCGGCCGATACCGATCCGATACGGCCGATACCGATACGGTTTGGCATGTTCCGATCCAATACCGATCGATACCAAATATTGACCAATACCGACTATGGGGGTCTTTGTTTCGGTCAATTCGGCAAAACCAATCGGTAAGGGTGACTACTATTTCATATAATTTCAAAACTACTAAGAAATAACGCTGAAATACTTAAAATTATGCCTAAATGTATAAAATATATGTTTTTAAATGTAAATAATTTATTAATAATTATTTGTTTTCCGATACCAAAGTCCGATACTCCGATACGATACCGCCGATACTACCGATATCGCCGATACCAATACTCATAGGAATAGTCTGAAACCGATTCCGATACCGATATTGTGAACCTTGACCGATAGTGCGATACCGATACCGATACCGATAGTGCGATACCGATACCAAACTGAGTCAATCTATCTATTTCTAAATTGCAAGAGTCCACTTCTAGGATATGGGAGCTATATCCTAAATATCTAGTCTAAAATTAACTTGGTTAGGATACTAGAGTGTCCTTATTATCTAGCAAGCACTACCTTAGTCTAGTCACACTAGCATTAATTACCTATAATTCCTACCATGTCTACAATCACACATTACACCCCAAGCCGTCCTGCATGCTAATAGGCATGGTAGGCCTGCCTTTCATTCCTCACTCTCTAAAGCACACATACACATATATATGTATATCACAGTTAGATGTATAGACCATGAACCTAAACACTGACTTATGCAGATGAAGAACTCGCACTGTCCTTGACACAGTGAACATATACACCATGAACCCAAACTCCATATTCACATTTAATAATCCAAACACCACCAAACTAATGGATAACACCCAATATGGATAACACATTATTTAGCCAATATATAAACTCAGATGAATCTGATAAGCAAAGCCCCCCGCCGTCCCCGACCAAAGCCCGCCGCCCCAAGCCCGCCGCCCAGCCCCCGACGCCCCCACCCCAAGCCCGCCGCCCAGCCCCCGACGCCCCCGCCCCAAGCCCGCCGCCCAGGCCCCGACGCCCCAGCCCCAAGCCAGCCGCCCAGCCCCCGACGCCCCCGTCCCAAGCCCGCCGCCCAGCCCCCGCCCCAAGCCCGAATGTCCCCAAGCCCGCCGCTCCTGCTGCCCCTACGTCGACACCGCGACACAGAGAGAGAGAGAGATAGAGGGGATTACCTTCGGAAGAAAGAGAGGAGATGACGCCGACGCCGTTCACCGAAGCCGCGCGAGAGAGAGAGATTGAATTTGGGGGGAATGCTAAAAGTTCCCCCCGCCTTTTCATTTAAGTCTGGAACGTAAATTTAGCGACGGAATAGCGACTGCTCATAATTCGTCGCCAAGTAGTCGCTATTATTGATTATCCGACTGAATATCCGTCGCTACGTAGTCGAAGATATGTCCCGTCAATTCTCTACACAATTTCCGCCAAATAATCGACTACGTAGCGACGACTAGGGATCCGTCGCTATAACACCGACAGTCTAGCGACGGATGTGCGACCTTTCCTCCCCCTAAAATTAAAATAAAAATGGCAAAGATGTGTAGTCGGTAATCAGTCGCTGAGCGGCCACGAAACCGTCGCTAACACCGACGGAACAATTTCGTCGCTAAATATCCGTCGCTAATTGAGTGTATTTTGGTAGTGACAAGTTTCATTTTCCACCATTTTAGAAGAAAATATGGAAAATGATAGTTTTTTTGGAAAATAATTCCATGGAAAATATAACCTATCAAACACTACAATTGGTGAAAAATTTGTGGTGGAAATATTTTCCATGGAAAAAAAGCCCAATCAAACACAACCTAAGGGTATGTTTGATTGCAATGTAAAAAATACGTGGAAAAAAGATTAATTTCGTAGAATTATTTTCCTAAGAAAAATATTCCATGGAAAAACTTAATTTTGGTGTTTGATTGTAATTATTTTCCATGAAAAATAGTTATTTTCCATGAAAAATAATATTTTTCTATGGGTTGGACAAGTTTTATATTCCACCATTTTAGAATAAAATATGAAAAATGATAGTTTTTTGAAAAATAATTACATGAAAAATATAAGCTATCAAACACTACAATTGGTGAAAATATTTTCCATGAAAAAAAAGCTCAATCAAACACAGCCTAAATGTGGGATTGTATTAATTAAATTATAAATAGGGAGACAAGAGAGTTATGAACAACAAAATGGTTTAGGAAGATTAAATACAAATAACTCTATATTTTTATATGTTACAATAGTACGTCGAATATAGGTATTGATTTTTAATTACCCCGACCACAATATCGATGGATATTGACTCATCCTACCTCTATAATCAAACAGATTTAAGAAAAATGTATTCTTCGTGAAAGAATACCAAGAGTATATAGGGTTGTGTTATCTCCCGACTAAGTTCAATATATATAATAACACGACTTCTTGAAAAATAGAAAGATAGTTTATTTACAACTCATGCCAACCAAACTAATATTTTGAAACCATGTTTATTGAATGGTAATTGGATTTGAGAGCTTTATTATATTTTCAGTTCCAAGAGTTCTATTACTATAACGACTTGTTTTAAATTGAAGTTCAATGACTAAATTTAGTTAACGGTATATATTAAACATGAAATTGGATATTAAATTAATGTGGAATCCAAATTCTCTTTTTTTAATATAGATAATTGAAGAATCAGACCTTCTAACATAAGTTTAAATTCACTAGAACAATCGTCTTATTATATCACAACGTTAATACCTATCAAACCAGTGAATCAATTATTCGATAAAAGTACTATTTACGGGCTATTAATTGTTTAAAATAATTAATTTTAATTTTTAGAAGGAGAAAAGATGTATTACAACTCATGTCAGGCGTACAAATTTTATTGTATTAAAGTATTCCAAAAAAATATTGTTTTATAATTATTATTTAATGTTCTCACTTTACGGAAAAAAAACATCACTCCATCGAGCTCCAATTATTAATATCTTGTTTGAAGGAAGACGAGATATCGTAGAATAGTATTTTTATTCCTCTCCTTTCATCATATGGCAAGGGCCATATACATAGGGATAAGGGGCAACCCAAGGGTCATGAGTTATATAACCCAAGGATCATGAGTTACATGATCCCAAGGGTCATGTGTAACTCATGACATAATGATGAATAAATAAGGGTTTCACAACACTCCCCCTTATTCATCCATTTTCTTGGATCCACTTATGAAATACTTCAGGGTTCAATAAGCTAATGGGGTAGATACTGCTAGATCCAGAGTAAACTTGGTTTGCCTCGTTAAAACCTTGGCTGTGGAAAACCCAGTAGGAAAAACCATTAGTCCTAAGGAAAAAGAGTACAATCCTATAGTTTTACTCCCCATGATCTATACAAGCTTCAGGCTTACAGGTCTTTTAGTTGCCTCATCCCTATTCCTCTTACAAGCTTTAAAAAAGTACATCGTGGCAGTGTTTTGGTAAACAAATCTGCTAAGTTATTACAAGATTAAATTTGTTGTATTTTGACTTGTTCCTTCTCTTAAAGGTCGTGCGTCCAGAAGAATTTAGGGGATATGTGCTTCGTCTTGTCATTCTTTATGTATCCTTTCTGAAGTTGAGCTACGCATGCTGCATTATCTTCAAAAAGGGTAGTAAGCTCAAGTTCACCAGTCTTCAGGCCAGTAGATGCCAAAATGTGCTGAATGACAGAGCGAAGCCAAACACACTCCTTGCTTGTTTCATGGATTGCCAGAAGTTCAGAATGGTTGGATGAGATAGCCACACTGGTCTGTTTGACGGACCTCCAAGAGATAGTCGTACCACCGAAAGTAAACACAAATCCAGTTTGTGATTTCTCTGTGTGGGGATCTGATCTATAACCTGTATCTGAATAACCAAGTAAAGTGGAAGACCCACTATTCGGGTAATATAGTCCTAGGTCTATAGACCCTTGGAGGTAGCGCAGAAGATGCTTCACTCCATTCCAGTGGCGCTTTGTGGGCGCTGCACTGTATCTGGCTAATAAGTTAACTGAAAATGCTATATCAGGACGCGTACAGTTAGCCAGATAGAGTAGTGCCCCAATGGCACTTAGGTAAGGTACTTCAGGACCTAATGATTCCTCCCCCTCTTCCAGTGGACGAAAAGGGTCCTTCTTTACGTCCAATGATCGAACGACCATTGGTGTACTAAGGGGATGGCATTTATCCATGTGGAATTGTTTAAGTAATCTTCGTGTATATGTAGATTGGTGTAACAGGATACCACCCTTTAGGTCTTCGATCTGTAAGCCACATAATACTTTGTTTTGCCTAGGTTTTTCATTTCAAAAGTTGTCTTAAGGCTTTCAGAGATCTCAGTGATCTCTGCAGGAGATCCAATGAGATTTAAATCGTCGACATAAACGACGACTATAACAAATTCTGTTTCCGATCTTTTTATAAAGATACACGGACAGACTTTATCATTAGTAAATCCTTGCGTAGCAAGAAACTCACTTAGTCTGTTATACCACATTTTTCTTGATTGTTTAAGATCGTACAATGATCTTTGTAACCTTACAGAATAGGTGTTCCGAGGTCTATCTGTTTTCTCTGGTAAAATTTTATATCCTTCAGGGAGTTTCATATAGATATCTTTATCTATATTGCCATAAAGATATGCAGTCACAACATCCATGAGCTGCATTTTTAGGCTTTTCAGAGAAGAGAGGCTGATTAGGAATCTGAAGGTATTCTCATCCATGACCGGAGAATATGTTTCTTCATAATCTATTCCCGGTTTCTGGGAGAAACCTTGTCTACAAGGCGTGCTTTGTAGCGCACAACTATGTTGTGTTCATTTCTTTTTCTTGTGAAGATCCATTTATATCCCACAGGTTTTACACCTTTAGGTGTTTGGACTACTGGTCCAAAGACTTCGCATTTCAAGAGTGAGTCCAGCTCTACTCCTATTGCCTCGTTCCACTTTGGCCAATCGCCTCTGCGTTTACATTCCGCTAGAGACCGTGGATTGATGTCATCGTCATTTTCAGTGACGTGAACGGCAATATTGAACGAAAAATCGTTGTCGACGACTGTGCTTTTTCTGTTCAGTACCTCTCCAGTACGTACATAATTTAATGATATTTCTCATGTTTGTTCCTCTTCAGGGGAAACTAGGAGGGGAGAGGTAGCTGATCTGAGCTCAGCATCCTGTGTTGGGATCTTCTTAATTTCTCCAGGGTTTTTTCTTTTACGAGGGACTTTGTCTTTCGAACCTGGTGGGCGTCCTCTTTTTAATTGAGGTATTGCCATTTCTGCTGCCGGCGGATTGCATCCATCTTTGGGGATGTCAATCCTAGCTGGCGTGTTGGCAGCAGGGACGTGTGATCTGACAATCTTCTGGTTGTCAGTAAATGTATCCGGAAGTAGATGTACAGTGTTCTGAAGATGTAATATCTTCAAGATCTCATCTTCACATTGACTTGTACGCAGATCAAAATGAGACAGTTTTTGTGTCCCAAGAGATTGTCTTAGAAGCTGCTGGCTTCTTAGACTGTGTGCCCAGTTTAGGAAATAATCCTTCATCAAACTCACAGTCATCAAGACGTGCCTTAAATACGTCACCCGTCAGGGGTTCTAGGTATCTAATTATAGAGGGTGAGTCAAACCCAACATAGATACCTAATCGACGTTGTGGACCCATTTTGGCCCTCTGTAGGGGAGCAATGGAGACGTAAACAGCACAACCAAAAACTCTCAAATGAGAGATATTTGGAGGTGAACCATAAGCGAGCTGCATCGAAGATAGAATATGACCTCCAGAAGGCCGTATTCTAATAAGTGATGCGGCATGCAATATAGCATGACCCCAAGCTTCCACAGTCAACTGTGACTCCATCAACAATGGACGAGCAATCCATTGTAATCTCTTAATAAGAGATTCTGCTAACCCGTTCTGGGTGTGAACATGAGCTACAGGATGTTCAACTTCGATGCCAGTTGCTTGGCAATAGTCTTGAAAAACCTGTGAAGTAAATTCACCCGCATTATCAAGTCTTAATTTTTTGATATGATTATCGGGGAAATGAGCCCGCAACTTAATTATTTGTGCCAATAGCTTAGAAAAAGCTAAGTTGCGGGTGGACAAAAGGCACACATAAGACCATTTAGTAGATGCATCGATAAGTACCATAAAGTACCTAAATGGACCACTTGCGGGGTGAATAGGTCCGCAAATGTCTCCATGAATTCTCTCTAAGAAGCTAGGAGACTCTAGTCCCACTTTCAAAAGGGATGGTCTAGTTATAATTTTGCCTTGAAAACAAGGTAGACACGAGTAATCATACTTCTGAAGAATCTTCAGGTTCTGCGGGTTGTGTCCACTGGATTGGCTTATGATTCGTTTCATCATAGCTGATCCTGGGTGACCCAGTCTATTATGCCAAAGTTTAAATTTTGGCGATGAATGACACTTCTGGTGCACAATCATGTTAGCTTCTGTTGATTGAATATGAGTATGATAGAGACCCGACGGGAGTCCCTTGAATCGTTCTAAGATAGTTTTTGAACCATCTTTTAGACGAGTAACATACAGATATTCTGCCTCATTTATTTCATTTGTTTCTAAGTGATATCCGTTTAAACGAATGTCCTTGAAACTTATGAGGTTCCTACTTGATTTAGGAGAGAATAATGCATCTTTTATTATTAGTCTTGTTTTATTTGGGAGCAATATAATTGCTTCACCAGATCCTTCTATTATGTTTGATAGTCCTGATATCGTAATAACGGGACCGTCATAATCATATAAGCTATAAAAATAGCTTTTTTTTCGAAGGATTGTGTGCGTCGAGGCGCTGTCCACAAGGCATTCACACTTCATCTATAGATCTATAAAAAACAACAACAAACCATCGTAATTAAAACAACGGTTTTAAAATACAATTTTTGTTTAAAAAAAATTCTCTTATATCGATCGACGGACCGATATAGAGAGGTCAATAAGTTGCTTGCAAAAATGCATAATTTAAATACAATTTGAGCAAAAAAATAATATTCGGTCATCCCCTTTCGGTAGCTCTACGTGAATATGACCAGGCGAGAAAATGAGGGAGGAAGGTCACCGGGGACCAATTAAATACCAAGCCTCAAGTTCTTTCTGACATCATACCCAAATAGGTGAGCCTATTCAGAGAGACTTCGTAAAATTTTCTTTGTCAAATGTAAGAATAAATATCATTTTTCAAGAAATTCACATTTATCAAGAAATTGACACTACCAGTGGCCGGAGCCGATGGGAGAGGAGTTAAAATGGTGGTTAATAAGTCATGGGCACGTAAATGGAACTTCAGGTCCACGTGCCAGCTCAAATAATTTTTTTTAGCAGCGTCTAGTACAACGAAATCCACACTTGCTATTTTTTGGCCATTTTATCTTTAGATCAATCATGCCCAAAAAAGAAAAAAAAAATTATTGAGTTAATTTTCTTAAACTTTTCCTTTCCATTAATCAATGGAACTTTAAAGTTTAAAACAAGAGATTTAAAGTTTAGTCTCATTTATGCAATTATGTCCTTATCCATTCCAGGAGATAGCCGACCCTGCTGGACTCAAAATGCTACTGTAATGAACACTATGAAAGTTGGAAAGAAGAAGAAGCTACGAGCATTACTATTTAGTATCCTTGACAGATAACTACTATTTAGTACCAACATGCATATATGCATGCTTGAAAGTCTCAGAATTAGATTGTAAGTTGGAAATAACATCCAATCTTTCCCATGAATTGATCCATCTTTCTTTGGTGTAAAAAAAATGCCTACCAAACATAAAGCACTACTGTTGCAAGTTGTGTGGTCCACCCTCCATTAATGGTGGACGGCTTCAAAAGAATTTGTTGGTCCTTTGTCTATTATATATGTTACACAAAACCACATAAACTGAAATACAATATTTCAAAATGATTACTGTAACATATTGCAAGATTACTCCGTTATATTAGGCAATTTAATTATTTATGCCCTCGGACCATATACCGATTGTTCGAATCACAAGGATGATTAATAGCAATAATGCAGTCAAGTGGAGTCCTTCTAAATTGGACAGTCATTCGACTAATGGATTAAACCACTTGATCAGAATTAAGTGATTTGACGGTTCTCAAGAGATAACACGATTTGTTGAAAATATAAGATCCCAACTACGAATATAAAGCTATAAACTGCAAACCATTTGTTGAAAATCTAAACATGTCCAGACACACCACATGAATATGCCGATTTAGGAGCTCTATTAATTATAGCATATGGAAATGGGTTTTATCATTTCTCTAGAGTATCGTACTCTCGAATGAAATTTTAGATATCATCTAGAAAACTATCCAATTGAATATTGTATCATGAGCAAGTACTTACATGATTCAGAAAATAGTACATCTCATGAATAAGATGGATTTTTAAAAAATAAATTTACCTTTCTTACCGTACGGTGGAAGAAGGTAAAAAAAATTAACGGTACGTCGGATCGGCTAGGGAAGGAGGAAGGATGACGTCGATATCTGGACGTCGATTCTCCTTGCTTCAGCAATCGTGCTGATAACGTGTTTGAAGGGAGACGAGATATCGTAGAATAGTATTTTTATTCCTCTCCTTTCATCATATGGCAAGGGCCATATATATAGGGATAAGGGACAACCCAAGGGTTATGAGTTACATAACCCAAGGGTCATGAGTTACATGATCCCAAGGGTCATGTGTAACTCATGACATAATGGTGAATAAATAAGGGTTTCACAACATATCTAGTATTGTTATTATTTTTTTCAACAAATATAAATTGGTAAGAAATGCTTAATAATTTATTAATTTTTTTACCAACCGAAAATCAGTCAACTTTGACCATCAGAAATCTCAAAAGAAAAGAAAATGGTGGAGCTCGTACGGTACATAATTTGCAGAAACAAAGGTGGGTAAAATTGGAAACTCAGCTCAGAAAGTTTCTGCGGGTCCCATCTCGTGTGCGGTGGGCGGACAGAAGTAACCCCCCATGGGTTTCCATGTATGGGGATGTCATATCGAATCATCGCATGGATGACAGAAAAGCAACTTTTGTTTTGTTTTTATTTTATTTATTTTTTAAAAAGATTTGAGAATAAGAAAGAAAAGAAAATTGACTGAAGAAGAGAAAATAAAAAATAAAATAAAAACGATATTCCACTCCCTCGTTTCTCAACCTGCCACTCCTTAACCGGCACTTAGATGGATGTGCCATTTTTCACATGCATCCTCCAAATATATGCTTTTATCAACCCTCATTTACAAAGTTCTATAATTGTATATTTACACTTCTAAAATAAGACGAGCAAATCTTGAAATTATCATTTACAAGGTTATTTTTGATAGTTTGTTATGTAAATTAATATATGCTGGACAAAGATGTTTTCTAAAGCGAAACCTTTGGCAGCATCGCCACGGGTCGTAACAAAATTTTAATATAAAAATAATAAAAAAAAATTATGGCTAATATAGCATTTAGATTCTAGATTTTATACCAAGTTAGAGTTTAAGTAATGACATGTCAAATTAAAAAAATTGAACCATGTTTCCCCCCTCCCATTATACCCTAAACACGAGTACATGACAAAAATCAACACGGGTTGGAAATGAGGGTATGATAGGAAAAATAAAAAATCAGGATCAAAACTTTTTCAATTAGATATGTCAGAACTTAAACTCTAAACTGGTATAAAATTCAGGATCTAAACATAATTTGTCCTCAAATTTAAATGCAAAAAGTTGATATGTAGCAGGAGTGAGCGTGTGTTAGCTTAACTGCTAAGCCAATTAGTGAGCGTCTATTATGGAAGAATTAATATTGAACAATATATTCATGCGTGCTTTATCTTGACGATTAATTAATTATTATTTTCTGTTACCATTTTATCAATATATTTCTTGAACTTCATCAAGTAAGATCAAGATCGTCCGGATCACCATTTTTGCGGGATAGGGAACCCCTAGTATTTTGGACATCAAATCCAAAACTATCCTAGTGGGTCCTGTATCCTGATAACTATGATTCAATTATCGTAAATTAAGATTTAGGTGAAAATGTTGGGCATAAATTAGTTTACATGAGAGTTTCTTGTATTATTATTGGATCGACAAAATTCTAGTTGGGTTTATGAATTTGAGGAGCATGGTAGTCAAACATTTATTCAATTTGTTGTGTTCCTATATGATATTCTAATTTACTCCAAAAGTCACGAAGGACATAAAAATTTGAAAATATTTGTATTGTTGCAAATGTTTAGAGAGTATACGCCACACGCAAGTCCGGATTAATAAGTTATCACGTTGGGCTATGTGTAATGTTACATTTTATTGTCTTTCACTAAAATTAAAATATACAGTACATGGAGGAAGGCTTAACTAGTATGCTATATGCTATGGGGGTCATGGTTGTCTTAAGTACGAGTTGTTTGTTTGTATGTATATAGTAGAAAAGATATTATATTGCGTACTTTTAATTTGGTAGAAATGAGGGTCATGAGACACCTTGATTGTACTCTATATCTGTCCTTGCCTATCATGTGAAGTTTGGTGTATATAGTTGGAGAAACGACTAAGTCACATATTTTGCATGCACCATATCCGTTTTGTTTACATTTGAAAAAATAATTAAGATGTATATTCTACATGTACCAAATATTAACCACCTGCTAGCATCACAATGCATGATACATGTGAACCTGTGGCGTATAAAAAATATTGCTCTAATAAATGTATTAAGAAATATTTGTAGCTTCTAACATTATTTCAAATATAATGACATTTATCTCTAACCATAACTAATTAATCAACATGTGTCATCATATTGCGTTGGTTCTTATCAAGTATAATATTGAACAAATCATCACAACGAATAAGCTCTACCTTCGCTAGTTAATAAGTATATTGTTATTGAGTATGTCATTACGTCAAGTCAGTTCAAACTTTTTCTTAGTTTAACGATTGGACATATCACGAGTTAACTAAATCTTTTTATTGTAAATGAGATTTTGATGCTTAGCTTCCTATAGTTATTGAGCATATAATCACAAGTTAGCTCAATCTTTTTATTGTAAATGAGATTTTGATGCTCAGCTTCCTATAGTTATCGAGCATATAATCACGTTAAGGTAACTCAAGTTTCTATATTAGTAAGTATAATGGTATTGAACATATCATTTTATCGAGTCAACTCAACTTTTTTAGTTAATTAGTACACTGTATTGATTAAACCATTACATTAATTCAGCCATGCCTCTTCTAGTTAACAAGTACATCGATATTGAATTTCATTGAACCACGTACCATCTTGATTATACCTCCTACCTTAACCACATGAGTTAGAAGAAATATTTGATTATAATTGAATAATGTTCTTATTATACATTATTATACGTGTAAAGTACGTGTATTACTAGTGTGGTTAAGGTGGGAGGTATTCTTCTTGTTTGGTTGAGTTCGATTCCCCATGTTGAATATATATATATATATATATATATATATATATATATATATATATATATATATATATATATATATATATAACAATTTTAAATTTTTTCAACATTTGTTTACATAATTTATATTTTTAAAAATAAAATGGACCGTGATATAATGATGGCTTAGACGGCTCACTTTTGAGTCTTTTTGAAGTCTCATTATATAGTGGAAGATGAGACTCTAAAACTAAATAATCCTAGTCCGAGCTCTCTAGCCTAGTGGTATTAGAACGGACATCCGGAGGGGCCGGCAAGGTTCGAGCCCCCCAATTGTGTGTGTGCGTGTGATTTCAAAAAAAAAAAAAAACCCTAAATCTACAAACATGCAAATCTTGTGGGTACTATTGCCAAAACCTAAATTCCTCGGTGCACAAATGGAAATTACCACTAAGAACCTGCTATTGCAGGTGAACCTGAGTGGCCTTATCCCAAAACGGAGGGTGAGAATATCAATCCTCCAGAGATTTGATCAAATCTAATAAGAATTTGACGTCCGCAAGGACTCCCTAACACAGTCTCATCCCCAAAAGTGAAGAAAAGAGGAAAAAATTAGCGAGCAATTTGAGGTGAAGAACTGTAAAATCACAGCATAAACAAAAGCAATTCCTAGCCCTGAGCCTAGAGTTTTCAAAGAAGAAGAAGAAGGAGAAGAGAGCCTCCATCCGAGTAAGTCCATTGATCTCGCTGTCATTAGGGTTTTCTTTTATTCCCTAATCTTCCAGTTTTAATTTCGCTAAATTTGGTTCAGCATAGCTCAGGATCGAACAATTCCATAGTGTATCGTTATAAAGTTGTGATTTTTGGTTGAATAGCATAAAAAAAGAGGATTTTTGGCTGTGTAGAGCTCAGGATCATGTAACTCCATTGTGTATTCCTGTAAAGGAGCGTTTTTTAGCTGAGTAAAAGCGAAAAGGTTGGATTTTGAGCTATTTCTATTGCTGAATATGCAGTGGAAGACGAAAAGATCCCATTTTGTAAAGACTAGATTCACTCTCTTTTATCATTTTTTTTTTTTACTTAAAGAAGCAATTTTGTGATGTGTGGCTCTGGTGGTGGAATCTGTAGGATGCTGAATTGACCGAATTGGGAAAGATGGTGCCTTCGGGGCCTCCGACACCGTCCGGTGGGGCTCAATCGGTCACGAACTCGCTCCTCAGGTCGAGCTCCGGCTTGATGACCGGCGCCCAATCGAATTCTCAGCAGCCCTTCTCGGCACTAGTATCCCCTCGGACCCAGTTCAACAATCCCAACAATGGTAACCACGGTGGTATGGGCTTGATGGGAAACATGCCGAATGTATCTTCCTTCGTTAACCACTCCATCGGGAATGGAATGAACCTTCAACATTTACAGCAATTCGTGTCCTCGGAAGCTGACCCGCTTGCCTTTACCACTTCTGGCGGCAGCAGCCAGTCTATGAGCCAGCTCGGGGCTGACCATTCTCAGCCCCAGCAGCTGGAGACGGTGCAGAACTTCCAGCAGCAGTATTCGGTGCCTCAGCAGCAGCAGCAGCTAAGGGGTGGATTCAGCAATGTGGGTGGGCTGGGTCCTGTTAAATTGGAGCAGCAAATGGTCCCTGGCGATCAGAACGGGCCGACACAGCAGCAGTTGCAGTCTTTGCGGGGCCTTGGCCAGGTGAAGATGGAGCCTCAACAGCTGCAGTCTATGAGAGGTTTGGGTCCGGTGAAGTTGGAGCAGCAGCACTCTGATTCTTCGATGTTTTTACAGCAGCAGCAGCAGCAGCAGCAGCTGCTTCAGATGTCGAGGCAGTCTCCTCAGGCTGCGGCACAGATGAATCTTTTGCAGCAGCAGCAAAGAATTTTGCAGTTGCAGCAGCAGCAACAGCAGCAACAACAACAGCAGCAGCAGCTCCTTAAGGGCCTTCCTCCAAGAAATCAGCAACAGCTTCAGCAAAGTTTGGCTTTGAGAAATCAGATGAAGCCAAACAATTATGAGCCTGGCACTTGTTCTAGGCGCTTAACCCAGTATATGTATCACCAGCAACATAGGCCTCAAGTAAAAAAAAAAAACCTCTCTTTTCATTATTGATGTTTTTATTTGTTTCACTGTCCGTTTCATCATCTTCTGGTGATGCAGGATAACAGTATTGAGTTTTGGAGGAAATTCGTCTCTGAATATTTTGCTCCAAATGCAAAGAAAAGGTGGTGTGTCTCTCTTTACGGGAGTGGTCGCCAAACAACTGGTGTTTTTCCGCAGGTATACTTCACTCCTGATGAGGAATAGGAGTGCACCATCGAAATGCAATAAGTTGGTTAAACCTGTTTGTTTCTTGTAGTATTGTTCTGGAAACTTTGATCTAGTTACATGCTAAGCAGGCGATTTAAGCTAGGCGTTATTGTGAATTATAATTTGGTTACTTGTGAGAAGAAATTGTGAACTTAATAATGCATGTTTACTATACTTTCAGGACGTATGGCACTGTGAAATATGCAACCGAAAGCCTGGCCGGGGTTTTGGTAAGTGCTCCTGGTGTATAAGTTTCTTTCTTAGCAATTTTAATATTGTATGTTTTGCTGAGCTTTGAAGTAGAATTGATAATTTTCTTGTTAATAACTGTTAGATGCTCATATTATTTGTTATCTGTTTTCCCATGTTTTGAAATCTCTCCAGAAACAACTGCAGAGGTGCTGCCAAGATTATGTCAAATTAAATATGCTAGTGGTACTTTGGAGGAACTACTTTATATTGATATGCCACGTGAGTCTCACAATTCAGTGGGTCAGATTGTATTGGACTATCCTAAAGCAATTCAAGAAAGTGTATTTGAGCAATTACGTGTTGTACGTGATGGCCATCTTCGAATTATTTTCAATCCTGATCTAAAGGTATGCGTTTACTGTGTCTGTGTGCGCGTGCATCGTTTTATATCAGTGTTCTTTAGTTTCTCGCTGTTACATATTTATAGATATATTAATGTTGTTGGTCTTTTCTTAGATTTCTTCCTGGGAGTTCTGTGCTAGGCGTCATGAGGAGCTTATACCTCGAAGGCTAATAATACCTCAGGTACTGGTTTATCTGTTTGCCAGCTGTTTCTCATAACCGCTAATTGCATTCATGTATGGTGGGCTGAAATTGGTTTTCCTTTGATTCAGGTCAGTCAGCTTGGGGCTGTGGTACAGAAATATCAAAATGCTTCTCAAAGCACATCATCAGCCTTATCTTCTCAGGATTTGCAAAATAGTTGTAATTCGTGAGTCTTTCTCATTACCTCTAGATATTGTGTATTCTATACATTTCTTCCAAGTAATTGTAATTTTTGAGTTACTTCAGTTTGCTATATGCTCAATCTACCCATCTTGTGTATTAATAGCCCCATTCTCTATGATGTCTTGTGTGCATTGCCACAAGTAAAGTGCCTCTATTTATAATCAAGTTACTGGCATGAGATCAAGTATCAATCACTAGTTAAATTTATGTGTACCAAGTGCGCAAGTTTAGGAATAAGTATTTATCATGATAATTTTTTAGTGATGTTGATACTTTAGACCATTTCTGGTGAGCAGTTTCAATTATAAAATTTCATTAGAACTTTTTTAATGATTGTTCCTCTTGAAGTTGTAAGTGTGTTTTAAATGTTTCAGCCTCTTCTTAAAGGAAGTTATGTATGTCGCTTTCTTGCTCACTTGGAACTTACATTAATCTCCATTAAGTACCTTCCTTGCTGAACTAACAGGCAATCTGATTAGTTTGATGATCCTACACCAGATCGGTCAGCTACATATTTCCTGCAGAATTGGTATAGGATATCATAAAATGAAAGGTTAAAGTTCTATAGCAAAAGCCAACTGCGCTATTGCGTCCATATACTCCACATGCAGGAGTCACATAATCAGATTTATGGTTGCTGCTATACGGATTTGTGTTCTCGATAATAAGCGGATAAATGCCATAATTTTGGTTGATGCAATATCAAAGGGATGATTGTTCCTCTTCATTTGTTCTGGAGTAAAAATTGAAGGGAAGGGGGGGGGGGGGGGGGGGGGGGGGGGAACTATTCTAAATTAAACCTTTAGCTAAAAAACCATCAACATGCTAAAAAGTTCTCTCAATAATTTTCCAAGTCCTCGAAGATTTGCATACTTCGAACTTCTTAAGATATTCTAACAAGGACAGAGACAAACATCTTCACTCGAATATTCTAACAAGGACAGAGATAAACATCTTCACTCGAATTTCAAAGAAATCTTACTACTGATGTGCAGGGAACAACATTTTTATTTTAGCTTGTGGAAGTCAGAAAACTTAGAAAGTGGAAAGATAATAAACATCCAATTTTGTAGCTTAAGTAATCGAGTTTCTTCCCCCCTTCTCTCGCTGTTCTTCTCTGTTGAACAAGTCCAATCTTGGCTCAGGCATTCATATGGCACTTGTTGCTTTTATATAGAAAGTAGTGAAAAGCTAGACCAAGTTATTATTGGAAGTTTGAGGTACAACCCTAATTAGGACACATGGTTACCAGATTCGTGCTAAACATAATTCTTAATTAGGGCATTCTTATGGCACTTACTGAGTCTGTATGAACTAGTGCAAGGCTTGACCAAGCTATAAATGGAAATCTGAGTTATAATGGTAATATAAGTTCACCCCCTAATTACTATACCACACATGGTTACCAGATTCATGTGCCGTTTCACTATGCAGTAGACTATACAGTTAATGGATACATTTGTCCTAGGGATGTGAATTGGTCAAGTTAGCATTAAGTTAGTGGAAAGGATTATCATTACTTGCCCTTCTTTTGACAACTCTTGATCGTGGTACCATTTACGATCATTGTACTGTTTACATTCTCAAGAGATGAGAGCTAGTTGATAAATAAGTTAATAGCGTTTCCTCTCATGGAAGCTAGGGATAAGCTTAGTGGTTGATGGGATGTGAATTGGTCAAGTTAGCAAGAAGTTACTTGGAAGAATTATCATTAGGTGCCCCTCTTCGACAACACTTGATCGTGGTACCATTTAGGTTTGTGGTACCCTTTACATTCTCATGAGATGAGGGGTAGTTGATAAATAAGTTAAATTCCCTTCCACTCATGGTAAATTCCTTCTGCTTGAGTTAGTGATTTACGGAGTTCCCTTCGTGAGACCGTGAAACATTTGTGAAACCAATTGCTCGTCATGCAAATTGGACAATACATCTTCCCTTTTGGTTACGATAACCTTAATTAAATAACAAACGTTAGCTGATTTCCACGAAGGATATATAAGAAGGTTACTATTTTTCTGTCATTTTGGGAAAAAAAACATCCATCTTTTTTTTTACTTTTTGGATATTACTTTTCCTTTTTAAAATTTAAAGGATTTATATGTAATCAGATATTTAGTTATGTTTTGGCTGATGAGATGCAGCATTTCCACTGCATTTGCGGTTATTTTCTCGCATGTATGATTAGTCGAAATCAGATGATTATCATGCAAAGACAAACCCCAAAAGGCTTAGGCTCATTAAATTAAAAATATCTCTATTTATATTTATGTAATACCAAGATTAAAGTATTGGTATTGCAAATATCTCTACTTCTAGTTATGTAGTACCAATATTTAAACCTGTATGCATCAGTCATTATCACAGGGTCTGAAACCAACCAATCAAAACCACGAAACGTCCAAACCTGATTCTCATAGGAAGGGTCCAAAACTGATTCTCATAGGAAGGGTCCAAAACTGATACCTAAACCAAGGTTTTGAACATTGTGTAATACATATTAGAACCAGATCATTTGAGGATTAGTCTTCTCATTATATATAACTAGCAATTGTGCTCGTGCTTTGCACGTATATTTTTTTTTATTACATAATAAAAAAATTAGGGGATGTTGCATAATAAGTTGCTTATAATTATTTAAAGAAAATATTTTATTTTACCTACTTTTATTATGCTATTTTTTTCTTTTTGAAAAGTCAAATATTTGTAATGAATTTTTTTTTTGTGAATTTTTTTAATAGAAAATGAGATATTTGTAAATAAGTAGCATTTATATCATTATATATTTTTATACTAAGTATTTATTAGGATAGTGGATATTGATGATGGTAGTGGACATTAATGACGGTAGTTGATAATAATTGTATTATAATTATGATTACACCATCAATTATATTTTTAAATGAATCAAACAAGGTAAGTAAAGGGTATTTTAGGAATCTTGAAAGTTTCACGGTGAAGCCTTTCAAGTTTTCTTATTATATAATAGAGTAGATTGTGTATGTGCATATCCATGAGAATATGCAGATTATGTAGCTTAGTTGCTGGCCCGGGTGTCTCTCTTTGTATGTATCTGTAGCCTTATGCTGCTTAGTTATTGCCTTGTTGGCCTGGGCATTATTGCAAGTCACTTGCATGGGTGTTGAGACTCTGTAAAGCAAGCTACTAGGGCATAGTGACCTGGCTATTGAACAAAGTTATTAAAGTCGCAAGGCCCCCTGTGGCGCAAAGGGTGTAGAGGTCCGAGGCACGCGACGTGAAGGTGCGAACCTTGTTCATGGACATGGCGTACATTTATTCAAAAAAATTAAACTAATATTTGTAAATTGTATATAATAAATATTGAAAGCGAACGTGCCATAGTTCAATTTAATAATCACATCGATACAAGAAAAGAAACTTGATTTGTGTTGTAGGAAGAACTAGAGGTATGGCGTAACATGAGGAAAGTAAAAGAAGAACAAACCAGAGAAGATAAGTTTGATTACACAGAATGTAAAGGATTGTGGTTTGTGAAAAACAAAAGCATCAGATGTTTATGACATGGCGGAAGAAAAATGAAAGGATAAGTATAAGAAGAAAAAAAAGAAATGAAACACAACAAAATTTTAAAAAAGGAAAAAAATCCGGTGGTTGATAATAATAAGGAAGAAGAATAGCTTTGATCGAAAACCACGGAACTGTGAGAGGCTTCAGATTTCAGAACAGACAGGGAAGAAAGAAAACTTTTATGTTCTTTTTTCATTTTATATGCTAGTCGTTTCAGTTTCTTTATTTGAAAGGCATATAACGACAAATCCGATGGTGGTTCCTGTTCAATGGTTAATAAAAACATATAAAGAAAAAGGTAAAATTAGTATATAGGCAGTTAGGCATGAGGCTCCAGGAGGCGTGAGTCTTATGAAGGGGGATGAGACTAGAGTGCACCTTTAACAACTTGATATTGAATGCTTATTCGTAAGTCTAGAATTTTTTTTCTTGTTATCTTTGACATATATATTTAATATGGGACGATCCACGTGCATTTGATTTCATAGGGATTGAAACTGGAATGATACCTTCCTTTAAATAAGGAATTTCTGGAATATGCCAGAAAAAAATAGAAGAGCGAGGCGGACATAGGCACGTGCGGGGAGGCTAGCGCAGGTAAGCTCACATAAGGGTCTGAGCTCATATGTTGTACTCAGTCATTGGCATGGGCGGCATCGATTCATTCGATTAGAGAACACGTGAATATTTACGTGATAATATTGTTTCACTAACTCTAACAAATATCTAAAAGTGAAATGAAAGGCTGCATCTCCTTACAACTCCATGTGTAACTCCTTCCTAATTGTCCGCACATACTCCATGTGCAACTCCCTTCCTAATTCTCCACACATAGGACTAAATTTTGGCGAGCAGGTGTTTTGATATTGGTTGAAACAACTCTCCTATATTTTCTCCCACACTCATCGATAGCAACGGAAGTGCATACTAGGAGAGCACCCTTCCATTTCTCTAAAATGCTACATTGTTAGCTCTAGGAAAAGCTTTCTCAACTTAAGCTGAATAATCTAACATCCCAGTTATATATGAAACTTCGATATCATAACATGGGTAGTGGGTACCTATATGAGCTGGCAAAATATTAGGTTCTTATACACAGTTATAGCGTCAAACTGGGTTTGGGGGTGAACACATTGTGCTTGCACAGGTTCCATGTTCATCAGAAAGAACATTAGAACAAACTTGAGCTGATTGCTCGCCGGTTGTAATGTTAAATCGCGCTGGAACAGTTGTATCTCTTTCGTTGAAGCACCTGCTTCCATATGTGTCATGAAGAACATCGGGACAAAGCTTAATATTGATATTTGAGTAATTGTCATTAGACAACATCAATAAACCGCCAATACTGTTGCGGGATATAATGGTATTTTCTATATATAAAAGAATTTCTGGCTGAATGGTAACGTTGAGAATCAAACTTTTCACTTTTATATTTGCATTTGTCAGTTGACTATTTTGTCTTTTCTTTGAATGATTTGGACAAAAAGTAGTCTTTAGCCCTAATGCAAGGGTTGTGGTTTGGATGACAGTCTTTACCAATAAAACAGAAAAAAAAGGTAGTTGAAAAGTTGATTCCTGACATATTTATGCGAGTTTATAGACTTGAGCTACTTAACATGGTGTTGAAAAAACAATTATGGGTTGAAAAGAGTTTTTCCCCCTATGTCGGAGTTGACCATGAAGACCCAGAAAAAGTATTGCAGCAGCCAAGCACGTGGCTTCTAGACTTTCAGTATTATGATGCATACATATTCCTTTGAGCAATCACTTCCCACACTCAGGTGCTAGCCTACCACCTCTTACAACTGTGTGGCAGCGTGTTCATATAATCAGTATTTTGTATATGGTCTGCCACTTCGAAATGGCCATTTACTAATTTCCTCATTTCATATGCTTGTGAAGAGAGTAATCTCATCGCTTGTATCATCGTTTTCAACGCAATTTTAGAATTTTTCATCATAGTAAATTATTTCATGGGTCAGGGTAGTGTGAGTGGTGGGGTTTGATTTAGTTATTTTCTCAAAAAAGTTCTTACCGTATTCAGGTAAGCAGATCCGATCCGATTTAATTTTGTTTATCCTTGATTTTGTAACAGCTTTGTGGCCTCTGCTCGTCAATTAGCTAAAGCTTTGGAGGTGCCACTAGTAAATGACTTAGGATACACAAAAAGATATGTTCGATGTCTCCAGGTACATTGCATTATTTTAATTCTAACTTAATATTGCTGCTGTCCACTTCGGGTGTTTTAATCCAATTCACTGTTTGTCATATGTTTACCATTTTTTTCTTAACTACGTTTTGGTGAATCTTCATAGGCTAAGGCAATGATTAGTGAACACCATTTTGTCATGATCATCTATGCCTCTTATCGAAATGGAGTCCACTATAGATTGTGATGCAATTTCTGTATTCTTTGATATCCCAGATCATATTGCATACAAGTCTGGATTAGTTGCTGTCGTGATCCGGATGCCAAATCTTTTTCTGGACATAGATATATACATTGCACCCCGTTTATATAATATATTAGTATATGCTAGTGTAATTCATTTTGGCCTTTAATCATTAACATAAAAGCCGTTAAGTACTTTTAATTGACTTTCATTTAGACTAATCTAGTAAATGCAATGCTATCAAAATATTTTTAAATCAATTCATATGTAAATTCAGACTCTTTGAAGTATGCATATATACATCCTATTATATACTCTTTGTATTGGTTTATCCATATTCATGTATAATATGGATACATTGTTCTATAGAATTTTTTTTTTTGATGGAAATCAAGATAATCATACATATACAAGTCAATTGAATAAAGCAACAATAAGGAGCGTTGCAAATATTAGGCAAAAAGTTCGGCGTAAAGGTCGACAATTGAGGGGAAAAAAATACAACATTAATGTTCTATTCAAAAGGGGTAAAAAAAAAACATGATGTGATAATGTTATTATTAATATAGCATCATTGCATCGATAAGAACTTATTTATTACTTGTATATATGTTTTTGTTGATTTATTATTGTTCTATTCAAAAAGGGTAAAAATTGGTGAATCGGAAATATTTATAAGAAAAAATTGAAAATTTGAATAATTGAGCTATCAAAAAAGATATTGTTACATTCTAAGTTCCAAACCACATAATCTATAAAAATCCTACAAAACGGAGATGTAAACCTTCAAGACAAAAATAATGCTCAAGAAATCCAAAAAGGAAAGTAAAAAATAATAATAAAGATATTTGGGAAAAACTCGTTGCTCGGGTGGAGTCTCCGGCGATGCTACATGTCATCACTGAAGATGTTGGATCTTGTCTTCAAGATGATTGAAGTAGATGGAAGGATGTCAAAATATAGATGCTTGCCCAAGGAGTTTGCAAGGAAGAGGAGGTTATTTAGAGCGAAGAAGTCAAAAGAGTTTCAGCGATTATATAGGTATCCTGGTTGAGTTTTAGTTCACCTAAATTTGTAGGTTGGGGTTATAAAACCTTTACTAGCCACTTAAAATTCAGGTTTAACCCGTTAATATGATATTAAAATTCAGGTTTAACCCGTTAAGGTGTTATTAAAATTCAGGTTTAACCCGTTAAGATGGTGGTTAACACTCGAACATTTTTGTCGGTTGGAGCACTTATCCGATTACCATATTGTCCAAGACAGAAACTTATAGGAGGATGTCTCCTTCACATTCTACAATGGTTTTTATCATTTTTAGTTTGTATTGTATCATGTCGGAAGATATGACTCATGTATTATAGGATTTTGATAACTGGCCTGTATCCTTGACGTGAACAAAAACACTAATATAAGACTATTTGCTTTCACTACACCCTTAGTTGTGGAGCACGTGAAAGATTCAACTTCAGCCCTCTATGTTTGTGCCAAATTCCTAGCCATGTAGCTATGAACGAGAGAGCCTTGCCATAAAAGCTAAAAGGCCAGTTAGCATGATGCTAAACCTACCTCTCCAGATATGAAACATAATAATACCCCAGGCAGGTATTTATAACCGCAAAAAATGTATATATTCCCTTCGGCGGTCCCAAAACAATTGGCTGCTACACTTGTTTTATTAAACTTTGTCTTGAGATGGCAGACTGGTAGTCAAGTGGCCCTATTAGTATTAGTTCCTAATTAACAATGATTTTGGATGGGTAGAAGGTTAGTTTCCGATTCTATTATTCAGTTCATCTTCAATAATGTCTACTGCAATTTAACTTGGTTCTAAAAAGTTGCAAGATACCATTGAAAGCAATAACTATCTTACTCTAAATCATAAACAAAGTCATTTTTCTTGCTTTAACACTCAAAAGAGCTTTAAGAAATCTCTCTTCTAGTGTTCGTCTAAAAAGCTAGAATTTATGAATTCATGACACACATAAGAAAACCAACCTCAGCATCATTTCTGTAAACAATTAAACATACAATAAAAATATCCATAAATTATATAATATAATATCCATAATACTTGCACGATAAGAAGCTGATACCAAACTGGTATGATATATAAATTAGGAGGATCTTTTTCCGTAACTGCTTGGTTTTATGCACGTGGTTCAAGTCCCTTCAACAACATTGATATGACACAATGGTAAGATTGCATACATTTGAACCATCCAAACCCTACATTAGTAGGAACCTCGTGACACGAAGATTCCCTTTTATCTATTTAGTAAACTAAATCTTCTATCCTGCGTATACACATAGTGTGTTTTATCTGCACCACAAAGTTCATATATGGTTTCTAAAAACTGAAATTTACATAGCTACTAAACTTTATGCATGTAATTAAGACTATGTGCAACAATGAAATAGACTAAACTCGGTTGATGAGCTTGTATCGACATGAATAAACAACATTTGTTATGCAAATGTTGTTATGCAACTCATGCAACTTGTTCATCTATAAACTCATTTTTGTATGGATTGACATAATGTTGTTTATGCAACTTGTTCATCTATAGACTCATTTTTTTATGGATTGACATAATTCCCATACGAAACTCACTATTGCGGGAAATGATTTGGTATTTGTTGGATCTTGAAATTTGTTTCTTATTGTGTAAGTGTTTAATTTTGTTCTACGAGACCTTCTATTGAACATTGATTGTATATTTAGAGGCATGACGTCAAGGATTGCGTCCGGTCTTCATTATTAAGACACGTGTGGCAAGGTTTTCAAGTATCAACCTTTTGCATCAGAATTGCAGGGACCAAAATGGCCGAAACTTATACTCATAGAAAGGATACAAAACTGATATGAAAATTGAGTTTTTGAACCTTTGATTGGGGAAGTTTCTTGAAGTTCTTTTGAGTGCCAAAAACAGAAATTTGTTTCTCATCATAAGATACTTATCACTTTGCATACCTTGCAACTTTTTAGAAGCAACTTTTTAAAATTGCAAATGATATTTGTTAAAATAACTTTAGTAACAATATTTGGAAGCAACTTCGTGTACAAAAACCAGTGTTAATTGGGAACGAAGACGCGCAAACTGTTATCAAGACACAATTTTATTGAAACAAGTGCACAACTTGATTTAAGTCGCACCGATCGAGGAAGGTAACATGATTAGTTATTACATTATGCTTAACCAACCAAAGTGCATGTCAGGAATGTTATTATGCTACATTTCTGTAAAGGTAGGTCAACCAACCAGTCAATCGGGCTTTTGTATGCTTTATGGCGGGGCTCTCTTGGTCATAAGTACCAAGTTTAGGAATTTGGCTCTGTTGACCGATCAGAAAAACTTGGTCAATTTTTCTATGGAACTTTATTCTGCTTCATAGCAGGTACATTTTGATGAGGATGATTCATTTCTGGAGAGGAAACAAATGAATTATTGATAACGTAAAGGATCATCTAGGGCATTTCTTGCAGATGTGGTTTTAGTCTTGAAAAAAATGTGCTTTTCGTCAACCTTGTTCATAATAAGCTAGGTTTTTTTGGTGCCGTTTAGCGGTTAGGACAGGATGGTAGATTTGAAGATACGAGGTTTAGTCCTGGTGTCTCGTATCATCTTCCTTGGCAACTCTTGCTGGGTAGTGGATTATAACAACATCAATGCAGCAGTTTCTAGTACTATTTTGCGCTGTCCTTGGACTTCATCTAAGACGGCTCAAATATTTTTGTAGCATATTACAGTCATCTTTAAGCATTGTATGAGTTGTCATCATCTTAAACTTAAAGAGGATGCTGCATGTTTCTTAACCATGATCAGGAATCTGAAACTGACACTTTATACTCTTGTATTATGAAAGAAACACTTTATAACTGGTAACGGTATTGACTAATTACTTTAATATTGAAACCTGCAGATATCAGAAGTGGTCAATAGTATGAAGGATTTGATTGATTATAGCAAAGAAACAAAGACAGGGCCAATGGGTAAAACTTTTTCCTCTTTTCCCTCTAGTTTTAAACCCCCCCCCCCCCCCCCCCCCCCCCCCCCCAACACATGTTGGAACTTTTGGTTTTTTAGTTCCACTTTATAGGTATTTCAAATACACCATAGACAAAAGGGAAGAGACTTTTGTTTAGTCCCACATCGCTTAAAACCCACACTTGAGAGTGGGTATATATATATGTTTACACCTTCTACATGGTTGTGATGAGTGGGTAGTAAGAGGGGTGCTCGCGCGCCCGGGGGCATTGGGCTAGAATGCACCCGGGTTGGAGGGAAGCTCCAGAAAACCTTAATGCGCATGTGCGGGCACGTCGCACGCGCAGGGGGGGGGGTGCAAATCCGGGCCGTTTAGCCTCGCGCGTAGGCGGGACACGACCCTACTTTTTGCATTTTCTCTTGGTAAGTGAGCCCGCAATTTATGCGTAACCGCCCCTACTCATTCAACACGACTCATTCTCGTTCCTGATTCTTCTCCTGAGATTTGGTTCACGATCTAACAGTATTAGAGTTTTGCAACTCTATATATTCATTCGTTCTTCATTGAAAGAACACACCGCTGAGATCCAAAACCACCAAATAGAGAGAGATCTGAAACGCTGCCGTTCGTCTTCTTCCCTGTTCGACTGTAGGTTGCAGATAGGTACTGCTATCTGTAACTCGTTGTTGTATCCTGGAGGAAAGTCGCCGTTCGAGCCTTACAGTAACGATAAGGGGCGAATCTTTTCTTGAGGACAGTGATTCACACGCCTCAACGATTCCGAGTTCTGTTCCACGAAGCTTCTACCCCATCAACACACACACACACACACACACACACACACACACACACACACACACACACACACACACACACACACACACGAGATGCTTCAGGCTAATTAGAGAAACTACCCTCCTTTGTGAATGCCAAACATATTTGTCATGAATACAGTTGTGACAAACATAGACGACTTTTTGAGATCTATGTAGTTATCCACATAATTAGTCTAAAACTTTTTCATGATGTATATGTATGCTTTCCTGGGTTCAGATAGCCTAATCAACTTTCCTAGAAGGACTTCCAGTTCAGCAGGACATCATTCTCAGCAACAAGCTCAACAACTCGAGGAGCAGCATCAAACCATGGCCCATAACTCAAATCGTGGTGACCAGAGTGCTGCTAATGCAACCATTATGCAGCTTGCTTCTTACACTAATGGTGTTGGAAGCATAAATAACTCTATCAATGGTCCACCATCAACCTCACAATCTACAACTACAATTGCTGCTCTTCTCCACCATCAGAATTCATTCAATTCCAGACAAGAAAGCCCATTGCGCAGCACGAATGGCCTATATGGTGGTGCAAACACAACCCAAATACAATCAACCAGTTCTTCCAGCTCGCTCCCTCCATCCCAACCTAATCCATCCTCTCCCTTCTCTCCACCAACACCAACGACATCCAACAATAATACGAATCCAGCCTCACGTAGTGCGACCACCCACTTGAATGCTGTCAACTCCCCTGCGAATATGTCATCAATGCAGCAACAACCGGCTACACAGACTCAGGAGGATGCTAATGATACACAAAGTTCAATGCAGCAAATCATACAAGAAATGATGATGTCATCACCGGTGAACAGTGTCAATTCTCTTGGAAATGAAGTGAAGGGTATGAATGGAATGACCCCTACTCTAAATGGAGGGGGAATGACCAGCAATTCTGGTGTCAGTGGTAACATAGGGTATGGAAGCATCGGCGGGGTTACTTCCTCAGCTACTCTAAGTGCGCTAAGATCTGCAATGGTCAACAGTGTAGCAGCCATGAATGGTAGGATTGGAATGAGTCAGATGTTGCAGGATCCAGCATCCATGAACCATCAGCAGCAGCCGCAGGACATGGGAAACAGGTTAATGGGCGGTCTTGGATCTAACAGCTTCAGTAATATCCATTATGATTGGAAGCCTTCACCCTAACAAGTGGTCTTCTGGTGATGCGTACTCGCAACAGCGTCTGTAATCTTTATCAAGAGTGGAAGCCGTCATCATGACAAATGTAATTCTGGTGATGCGTGCTTCCGATAGCGGGTTGCCAAATTTGGAATACTTGCTAAAAGATCAGTGAAGGCTTCAAGCCAAACTCAGGTGGGGGAGCTCTTTCTGTCTGTACTACTAGTTTGTCAGAGAAGACCGAGCCTCTGAATTCTCATTCTCATCGGCATGGTTCTGAGACCTCTGCAGTGTATCAAATGCTATTCCATAGCAAAGTAGTTCATTTCGTCTAAGTTATTTCGTAGTTGACTGCAGTTAATTTACTACAATTGTTAGAGGGGGGAGTGTGTGTGGTGGTGGGGGTGGGGTGGGGGGTGGGGGGTGGGTGGTGGTGGTGGTGGTCGGAGAGGGGTGTAGCCGACGCCTCTTAGCCCTTTCATACTGGAGCAACAGGCGATCGGGCAATAGTTGGAGTTATACAAATAGTTTAGAGGAAACATTGGTGCTGGGTTGTCATCCTTGTTGATGGATTTTTGTAAGCCAACATGCGTTACCTTGTCCTTATTTTTTTTTCTTATTTCCCCTTTTGAGTTTTCTTAACCTGTGAGTATTATGAAATGACAAACATTGCAATTCTTTTCTCACCAGCTTTTTATTTGTTTAAAGCTTGATTTTTGTTTTTTGGTTCACTGATTCTTTTGACCCCATGAAGGTGGCATGCTGCTGTGGTTCCGTGAATGTTCATTTTGTTGAAACTTGAAAGCAAGGGCACTCGATGAACAATCAAATGTTTTGAGAATTTCTTTTTCAAGGTTTGCATTTGAATGTTTAACACCAGAACCAAATATAAAATGACCAATGTAAATTTCAGTGCTGCAACTGTATATTCTTAATTTGGTCGAAGGGTCTGGTTGGCAATTGTAGGGGTAACAGTTAATGACATTTTCAGAGTACCAGTTTTAAGTAGCAGGTTTTAAACCAGTTCAATCCATATTTGATCGTTCATTAACGAATGGTTCTGAATGTTTTTTACACGATTAAAATTATCTATATGTTCATATATAAATAAAACGGTTCCGAGTGTGGGAAGTGTAATCCAGTCCATGTCTCGACCAGGAGATAGAAGTCCATATTTGATCAAAATAATAGAAACACTTGAACTAATAGAAGAAAAAGATTTCTAAATAAAAAAATTATCAAAAAATTAGCCATAGTTTGGAAGAAGTAGAAGAGAAACACGGATGAGAAAGAAAAAAAAATGATAAGTATTAGTAAAATTTATTGATTTTGGGTGTTTATATAATCATCCAAAATTACGTTACAACGATTTTGAGAGGTTTTTGAACGAACCAAAATTGATGTCTTAAAAAAATTATAAGCAAAAATTTTTATAAACGGTCGGTTTAAAAATATTCCAAAACGGATATAAATACGGTTATCAAGCAGACCTGAAGTGTTTTGTTCGTCGATGGCGATACATGATATGTATGTTAGTAGCAGTGTTCTAAAATCGGACCGGACTGGCCGGTTGAACCGGTCAACCCGTGAACCAGTAATTTTTACGGGCTGGTTTAATACCGACCCACTGTTTTTTTTTTTCTTTCCAAAAACCGGTTTCTTTTATGCAACCCAGTCGACCCGGCCGGTTAGACCACTGAACCGTCTGATCCAAAGTTGGATTTTAAACCGGTATGAACCTGACCTTTTCAATTCAACTTTTTTTTGGATTAGCTTTTGACTTTTGGTTTAGACTTTACATGCAATAAAAGTTTATATGTATGATTATTGACTAATTTTAGCATAAGTTGTATATGTGTAGTTGTGTACTATGCAATATATTTCAATAAAATTATAATTCTATAAAACTGGTTCAACCCGCTGATTTAAACGGTTTGGCCCAACCAAATGTTCTCACCGGGTCGATCTCCGGTCTAGTTTTTAAAACATTGAGTTAGTAGTTTGTAACGGTCATTAAGAAGCATGTGAAGAGCATTCCTGGAAATGTTGAGAAAAATTAATTCGTTGAAAGTTGAGTCTAATATTTGAGAAATATGCATTGGAAAGAGTAATGATGTTGGATGTCAACTAGAGTTTTCAATTCCCTACCGAAACTTGTGTTGAGATCTTACAAATGCATATTTTAAGTAATATTAAAAACCTTTAATTACACTAGTACTTTACGTCTTGGATCATTCAAGGGTTTGAAATTCTGGATTCCTAACTTAACATCGCATGTTGTACACATCAACCTTTCCCATCAATGATTTAATTTGGTCTCCAACAAAAACTCTCTCTTAGACCATCTCCAATGGGGATTTCTAAAATTTGAATTTCTATCCTATTATATCCTAGTTGTAAGAGTTTCTACATAGAATTGTACAACAACAAAAAAATACTTTTTCAATAATTTAATAGTGTGGGGTCCAATAATAATTGTCATGAGAGGGAGAGAGAGGAGAATTTCTATTGAGAGTTTCTACATGTAGAAACCCTCATAGAAATTTTTCATCCTACATTATTGCCACATATTATTATTGGGGCCCACACTATTATATTATTGAAAAAAGTATTTTTTTATTGTACAATTCTATGTAGAAACTCTTACAACTAGGATAGAAAGGACAATGCCAAGTAGGATAGAAACTCAAATTTTAGAAATCCCCATTGGAGATGGTCTTAGACCATCTCCAATAAGGGTTTCTATCTTCACTATTTCTATGGAAGAAATCAATTTTAGAAAAAAGTTCTCCCAATGGTGATTTCTATCACCATTTCTATCCTAGGTGGCAATGATGTAGGATGGAAACTTTCTAGGAGGGTTTCTACATGTAGAAACTCTCATAGAAATTCTCCTCTCTCTCATGACAATTATTATTGGGCCCCACACCATTACATTGATCCTTTTACTTTGTGACACATAGGATAGAAATAGAGAACCATTGGAGAACATTTTTGTATGTCTACAATTTCTATGTAGAAACTCTTCCAACTAGGATAGAAATCTCCTTAAAGTACAATGCCAAGTAGGATAAGAACTCAATTTTAGAAATCACCATTGGAGATGGTCTTACATCTCTAAGACCATCTCCAATGGGGGTTTCTATCTTTCCTATTTCTATGAAAGAAATCCATTTTAGAAAAAACTTGTCCCAATGGTGATTTCTATCACCATTTCTATCCTATGTGACAATGATGTAGGATGAAAACTTTAGAGTTTCTATATGTAGAAACTCTCATAGAAATTCTACTCTCTCTCATGACAATTATTATTGGGCCATACACCATTAAATTGGTCATTTTACTATGTGATACATACGATAGAAATGGAGAACCATTAGAGAGCATTTTTGTATGTAAACAATTTCTATATAGAAACTCTTCCAACTAGGATAGAAATCTCCTTAAAGTACAATGCCAAGTAGGATAAGAACTCAATTTTAGAAATCACCATTGGAGATGGTCTAAAGTCTAACCTATCCTCTCTTTTTTCCCAAGTTGAGAACCCAAAACCAAATATTCTCATTATTATTCCATCCTTAAAATTTTACAGAAATTTTACTGTAAGGTGCTGATATTTGAAGAAATTGACTGGAGAGTAACATGATTGAAAAAATTATTAAAAGAGACTAGCATTGCCATTTATTTAATTGAAGTCATTGACTGGAGAGTAACATGATTGGAAATTGGACGAGCCCGCCGGACAGTCTTGCGGAATGGGTCTGTTTTAATAATTTTTTCAAACATTTTACTCTCCGGCCAATTTCTTCAAATATCAGCATCCTACGTTAAATTTTCTGGAAATTTTACAACTTCAACCCCTCTATCCTTATATACAAACAATTATTATTTATTTCTACATAAATTTATTTCTTTATAATTATTTTAATATATTTATATATACTATATTATTATACCTTATTTATATATAAAACATTTTACACAATTTTTTAAATACTGGTAGCAAATATATCCAATATTATACTCCATTGGAAGATCTCAACAATAATTCTTCTAATCCTATAATTATTATATTAATTATATTTATAAATTAAAAGATATAGAATAAATTTATATAAAGCGTGGATCCTCGAATTTGAAAATTTTGTCTCTCCTCTTTCAAATTTGAGGATCCGAACCACTCTTCCTAAAAAAAAAAAATTTGAATTTTTCCCCCTCAAATTGAGTATGGATTGGAGAAGAATTTCAATGAGGTGTTTTGAGACTATGGTTGGGTAGGGGCTTGCCCTTTATTTACCAAAGCTTGATAGTATAAAAACAGAGTTGATATGGACAATAAAAAATTTGGGATATTAGTTTTAGGGTCTCGTATATATATGGATATTAGGATTTGGTTTTCGAAATTGACCGATGTTAGACTTTGGATCTCGAAATCACTATTCACATAGGCTAATAAACAGTAATTTTGAAATCAAAATTCTAACATCGGCCAATTCCAAGACTCAAATCATAATATCCATATATATGTGAGACCCTGAAACTAAATAATCCAAAAAAATTACTTTTAGTTTAGTGCAAATACACACACTACAACACCACTTACAACAACAAATATTACTGCAATGTAAACTACACCCCAATATGATGAGTGAAGGGTCCTTTCGCTAAATCGATATTCTAAGAACTCAATTTGTATTTTTGAAGTTTAATCAGTAAAATTGGTTACTAAAATTGGCAACCTTGATATGAAGGAGCTGATTATCTACCACCTACATATGTCAAGATTGAAGACTCGTGTCATATATTGGTCCACATGAATGATCAGTGATGCCTTTAAGGATTTAATACATCAAGAAAGATTCCCATAATCTCTTCTATTAAATTTCTAAATCTTAATAATAATAATAATAATAATAATAATAACATTCTGAATTGGAGGACGAATATGTCATCCTTCTTCTTTTTTATTGTTTTTGTTTGGGAAAATATTTAAGGAAAAAAAAAAGGCAAGACACTTTTCTTGAATCTCACCCCATATGAAGATGGGTTATCTTTATGTACTCAGAGATGTGCTTATTATACGCTATATGTCTCCTTTCATTGAAATTTAAGTTTGAGAAGTTCAATGTATAAGTTTGAAATATAATTGTCTCAAAAGAATATAGTTTGAGATATTTGAACTACCTAAACTTTTGCTTATGCCCCTCATTTTCATGACATTATGAGCGTATAAACGCTAAGAAGTATAAGAGGCGGTCTATATATAAAGATAAATAACATGTATGTGCAATATAAAAAATATCGACCGACTATACTTTAGGGAAACGTAAATGGTTAAGATATTAAAAATAACAATGAATAACAGTCAAACTCCTAAAAAAAATTGGAATGAAAATATGAAATCCGTTGTTTTCACATACGGTGTTCCAAACTTGTCTCCTCTCACATAAAGATATGTTGGCTTATCAGTTTTGAGTGTTATTTTTCTGGAAATTGCTGAGAAACCCAATTTCGGGGTTGGGTAGTATGAAAAATCCACCCGCAGGATGGGTTTTATGAAATGCCCAGAATTATATAATTCCACGTCAAATATTCAAAGATTCCCTTTAGATGTTCTGTATTTACAAAATTAATACCATAACTACCCCTCCGCACAAACTCAGATCTGGATTGCGATTCTCTTCTTCTTCTTCTTCACGAGAGATCTGAATTCCATTGCTCTCATCTTCAGCAGAGATCGCAAAGATCTTTCGTAGTTCACCATGCTTTTTTTTTTCAGTCGAACTCCGATCATCGCTCATCTTCTTCTTCTTCTTCTTCTCCGACAATTAGGTCAATTATTGAGAGAAGATCTTCTTCTTCTTTTCCATAAGAGTTAGCATCGTTTTGAAAGAAGAACGAAAACTCTTTCTTTATTCATGTCAAATTTCTTGCCACAAAACAAAAAAACGAAAAAAATTAGGTTTCTGTCAACTGTTCTCCGTCGATATCACACGAAAAATAGTCATTCTCCTGCATTTTTAACAAGGAGAATGCCATTCTCCGTGTTTCTAACACGGAGAATGGCCATTAATCTCCGTGTTTCTAACACGGAGAATGGCCATTCTCCTGTGTTTTAACATTTGAATGACCATTCTCCGTGTCATTTAACACGGAGAATGTCATTCTCCGTGTTATTTAGCACGGAGAATGGCCATTCTCCGTGTAATTTAGAAACGGAGAATGCCATTCTCCGTACTAAATTACACGGAGAATGGTCATTCTTCTACGTTTTAACACTAGGAATAACCATTCTCCGTGTAAATCACTACTAAAATATCATCAAATAGCGACGTAATGTAGCGACGGCAAGAAATTACGTCGCCAGTAGCGACGTCGTTTTAAACACGTCGCAAAACGTCGCTGTCTAGCGACGTTCTGCGACAGGAGTGTACTACGTCGCCAAATAGCGACGTTCAGCGACATATTTTATGTATATGTCGCCAAGTTGGCGACGGTTAGCGACGTCAAAACGTGACGTCGCTAAGTTATTTTACTTAGGGCACGCCGCTGCCTTCTTTCCCCCTCATTCTCACTCGAAAACCCGAAAATTTCATTCCCCCCCCCCGGCGACTCCCTCCCCCTCTGTCAGTGCCCCCCCCCCCCCCCCCGACGACCCCCTCCCCCCCGGCGACTCCCTTCCCCTCCGGCGAGCTCCTCCTCCTCGAGCTCCTCCTCCCCCAATCCGACCTCCTCCTCTTCCTCAGGTAAACCCTAACCTAACTCCTCTCCTTCCTCCTCCTCCTCTCCCACGGACACACACACACGCACACGGACACACACGGACACGGACACACACGCACACACACACAGACACGGACACACACACACACACACACACACACACACACACACACACATATCATTACCAACCACGCGTGAACACGTGCACGAGACTGCACTGTGTCATTTGTGTTCGTGTGTGTTAAAAAATAATTTGGACACGATTGTGTCCTGTTTTGGTGGACACTTGACACGTGTGACTCTATGACACATATACATATCATTACCAACCATTAGATTTTGCTATTAATTGAATTTGGATTTCGAATTTGGTTTATCCCCAATTTTCTGATACGTAGTTCACTATATATTAATTTTCTGAGATTAACATTTGTTTAAACTGATTTTGAATGATTAAACCATTATGATTAATCCCATATCTTCTCTGAGAATTAATGTGCATGTTAGGGTTCACATTGATTGGGGATTCTTGGGTTTTCGTATGCCATTGACTGTCAAAACTGAGAACAATTTTTATACACTGTTTTCACATATTGGCACACACACATTACACTGAATTTTCTCGAAAAATTATGCACTGTTTACACCTATCTACACACACACATAAGTGTAGCCTGAGAATATAAACACACACTACTGCTATCTACTGATTTTCCTGAGATTGATACATTGTTTGTGTATACTGTTTCTCTTATAGCTCACTCACATTACACTCAAAACCGAGAATAGCTAATTCACTCACACTATTGATTCCTATGTACACACACACATTGAGACACCTAGCCCATGTTATGTACACACACATGGCACACTTTACCCTATATACACACACCCTATTATACACACACACTGTTAGCACATCACACACATGACACACACACATATATATATACGTGTCAATCTGAGAACAGTTTGTGCATTGTTTCCTCATATTTTATATATATATATATATATATATATATATATATATATATATATATATATATATATATATATATATATATATATATATTGCAGTCCATATTATCTCTTCATATCAGTCCAGGCATTTATTTAGTTCCAGTCCTATTATTTGTCTTGTATTCAGTTGTTCAGTCCCATGACTGACATATAGATTAGGTATTGTTTGGTTGAAGGATTACCTTTTTAGTTCATTCCACCCTTGCACATCGACATTAGTTATCAACTTAGATGTCCAGCCTGTCCTTAAATCAGTTTTGAATTAATTATTCAGCCCCCAAATTGCTTATTGGTTAGTTCAGTCTCCTATTGAATATGAGTTCAGTTCCTGAGGTCACTTGACTAAATACTTGAGTATCAGTCCCTAACATCAAGTGTCTAGTTACCTACCTACCATGCATCAGTCCATGCCACACAGGTTCAGTTCTATTTTCACAAATGGGTCAGTGTTTGGAGTGTGGCTCGAGTTTGGGGCTTTTGATGATAGGTATTTTTGTATCAGTCAACAGGTGGTCTATTTGAGTAACAGTCCTTGTAGATTTCATTTTCCTTAAACTGTAAATAGGACTGAGATTGGTTTTCCTATTCCTGAGATAAATCCACTGAATGTGTCAACTGATTCCCTTGAATAACTGAAATTGAATTGACTGTTAACCAATAACGATAAGGTAAAGGGTACCAATAGCGATAAGGTAAAGGGTACCAACTTAAGGTATTGGTATTGGGATACCAATAGCGATAAAGTAAACGGTACCTTGGTAGGTAATGACTAGAAATAGGATATTTGACTTAGATTGGACTAAGAGTTGACAAAGTCAACTATAGGTCAACCCTTGACCTACTTTGACCTTGTTTGACTTTGTTTGACTTAGGTTGACCTTGTTTGACTTTGTTTGACTTAGTACAACCTAGTTTGACCTAGATTGCATATCATTGATATTAGTAACTGTCCGCTACTAATGTGTCCCTAATAAGACATAATATACGAATTTGTGCCTGTTGGATAATGTGTGTCCATCTTTGCAGAATTATTTCCAAATGGATATGAATTACTACTTGCGGAATCGTTCATGGATGTACAATCGTCGTCCTGATGATATGTGTGGTGTGCGGGATGAATACATAGCGGGAGTAGAGCAGTTCCTGCAGTTTGCTAAGGCGTTCCCTCAGTACATGGACGGCACCAAAATTAAGTGTCCGTGTGTGAAATGTCATAACGTGAAATATTATCCAGAAGTGGAAGTGACATATCATTTGTACTCGAGGGGTTTCACGCCTAATTACTATCAGTGGACCGCACACGGAGAACTTGTGTCTTTAGCATCAGAGCCGGAGCCTTATGTTGAGCCATATATGCATGCGGGACCTAATTTTGTTTCAGATAATCATGCATACGACGACGGGTGCGTGAATATGGTTTTCGACGCTGCGGGGCCTAGTTTCGTTCATGATGCACCTGAGGATGTTCGTCGTCAGATCGAGGAGCTGCGTCGCGAGTTACAGCAGCAGATTTCTGATGCGGTCGAGCGACGATCCGACCCTTCGATCGTCACCGGACGATTTGATGCGGTCGAGCGCAGTATACATGAGTTGATGAGTCTGCATCAGGCTACAGCTGCCAGCTTGCAGACGCTCATCGAGTCTACGCAGCGCACAGAGCGTAGACAGGTCGAGCTGGAGGGATCGCAGAGGAGCATATCTGCCTCACTCGCTCAGTATACTGAGAAGGTGGTGAGTACCCTTGCTGCGCATGGTGAGCGACTGCGAGAGCTGGAGCAGGTACGTCCTCCCGGTCCATCGACGGCGCCGACTCCAGACATTCCACTGCCTCCTACTGCCCCTACGGTGCAGCTCACCCAGGAGCAGTATGAGTACATGCTATCCCAGATGCGCGGCAGGAGTCCTCAGTGATCCTGTAGATATTTTTTTATCATCTTTGTATGTATTGGCCCTATGGGCCTATTGACCGTTCTGTACACTGATTTTCATTCTTATTTGCCCTCCATTGTGGACATGTATGTTTGTTGGATATTTACTTTGTGATATTTACTTTGTTGGTATTTTTATTGTGATATTTACTTTGTGATATCTGCGATGGGGATGACAAATATACCTACGCTGGGTTATAAGCGATGATCTGATATACAAAGGAGGTGCTGTCGAAATTTTAAAAAAATATATTGTGTATTTTTGTTATGATGTGTGTCTGTGTTTACAGTGAATGTGAAATACAGTGTTCGGAAACCATCGACAGTTTCGATTACTGTTGTATGTGTTATCTTGGATAGAAATAGCAACAGTTCATGGTGCACTTCTGAGAGCTTCATTTTCACGTCCTTCACTTTCTCGGACGTCGTAAAGGTTCCCGAGAAGGTGAAGGACGTGAAGAGGAAGCTCTGAGAAGTGCACCCTGAACTGTTGCTCTTTCTATCCAAGATAAAACATAGAACAGTAAGCGAAACTGTCGATGGTTCGAACACTGCACTTCACACACACTGTAAACACAGAAACACAGCATAACAAAAATATCAATTATATTTTTTTAAATTTTTTTTAACATCTGCGACGTATAGCGACGTTCTGCGACGTACTGCGACGGCAGATAGACGTCGCTATACGTCGCTAAATAGCGACGTTACGTCGCTAGACGTCACTAATATGCTGACGTGGGCTGAGGGTGTACGTCGCTAAATCTGTCGGTATGCGTCGCTAAGTTGCCCACGTGGCTGTCATGCCATGTCATCATATATAAATTACAGAGCGTCGCAAGTGGTCGCTTTACGTCGTCATTTTGGCGACGTAATGGTACGTCGCTATATGTCGCAATTTTTGCGACGGCTAGCGACAATTAATTACTCGTCGCCAATAGCGACGTTCGGCGACTAAAGTGCCATCTGCGACTTGCCTTTAAGCGACGTCCCATTTTCGTCGCTAAATACGTCGCTAATTGGTTTTAGCGACGTAATTTCCTTATTTAGCGACGTTTCCTAACGTCGCTAAAATGAGTTATTTTAGTAGTGAATTAACACGGAGAATGTCATTCTCCGTTTTAATTAAGACGGAGAATGCCATTCTCCGTTTTATTTAACACGGAGAATAACATTTTTCGTGTTAATTTACACGGAGAATGGCATTCTCCGTATTTCTAACACGGAGAATGGCCATTCTCCTGCATTTTTACACTGTAATGACCATTCTCCGTGCTAAATTACACGGAGAATGGTCATTCTCCGTTTTATTTAACACGGAGAATGACCATTCTCCGTGTTTCTAACACGGAGAATGACCATTCTCCTGCGTTCTAACACTGTAATGACCATTGTTCGTGCTAAATTACACGGAGAATGGCCATTCTCCGTTTTATTTAACACGGAGAATGGCATTCTCCGTTTTATTTAACACGAAGAATGGCATTCTCCGTGTTTCTAATACGGAGGATGGTCATTCTCCTGCGTTTTAACACTGTAATGACCATTCTCCGTGCTAAATTACACGGAGAATGGCAATTCTCCGTGTAAATTAAGACGGAGAATGACCATTCTCCGTTTTATTTAACACGGAGAATGTCATTCTCCGTGTTAATTTACACGGAGAATGTCATTCTCCGTGTTTCTAACACAGAGAATGACTATTCTCCGTGTAAATTAAGACGGAGAATGACATTCTCCGTGTTACTACACGGAGAATGGCCACCCTCATGCGAAATTAACATTTTTCGTGTTCTAACACGGAGAATGACCATTCTCCTGCATTTTATGGTCGGTTGAAACTTTGAAGGGCCATAACTTTTGACTGGGAGGTCGAAACGAGGCCCGATTTGTCCCAAAATGAGCGTATCTTCGAGGAGCCTGAAAGTAATCGCTTTTCCGTTAGACGGCCTTCCGAAATTTTAGAATCGTAAAAAAATGATGTTTGGACCTCCGTTTTAGCACTTTTGCCGTTTGTCTCGGCCTTTCCAAAATTTTCCGACGAGTTTTTGAAGATTTTTGAGGAGAAAACCTAGATTCGAAAGTGAGCAGCGTATGGAAGAAGATGAAGTATCGAAACGTTTTTTTTAAGAGTAGTTTCGTGGGTGTTTTCAATAAATTAGAAGGAAGGGCAAAAAGGTCATTCGGAACCCTCTTTATATATTTTTTGCTAATTCTGGGCACGCGATGAAATGTTATTGTGCGGTGGATTTTTCATAAATTTTTTTCGTTTTTTTGGACATTTCATAAATTTCATATAAAATTGGTGGAATCCATATCTTTATGTGAGAAAAAAATATATTTAGGATACCATATTTGGAAACAACATATCCCATCACAAAAATTATCAGCTATGTGTGGATATTTTAAATATCAATAAATATCGGAGAAGATTTGATTAGGCATCCCTCCATAAGTGTTGGTGTTTGATACCTAAATTTCTTTGACCAATGAACATGGAGGTCTAAGAGTACATTACTCCAACTTGCTATTTGTGACAAACCAGTAAATTTCTTTAGATGCAATGGGTTTGTGGTCAATTAGAGTTTGACGAATTGAAACGCACTATACTTACGTACTACTTGTAAATAGTACTTGGCACATTTCGGCAATAACTAAACTTGCTAACTTACGTTTTGGCATGAATAACTTGCCATCTTGTTGCACTTAAAAAGACCAACTTGTTTCTTTCAAATAAAATAAAGTAAAAAAATGAAAAAAAAAATGAGAACAAAATATCCCCAATAGGTTGGGCTGATAGTATTTTTTGAATTTTTGCATATGAATCTTTATTTTTTTTTCTTCATAATATGTATATAGATTTATTTTTAATTTGAACGCATCGATGCATCGATACTGGTGCACATTTTTCATGTGTACCTCGCATCACAACAAGATCTTGGATGTTGGATCTACATCATCAAATTATCACTATTTTTAGCGAATTTTATCACTATTTTTAGCGAATTTTGTGATGCTTTTTTGGAGTGGCACCTGTGGGCCCCATAGATGACGTTTCGTGAAAGTGTTGAAATTCGATAATACTCTCGTATGAATAATTTGACATTGCGGATCCAACGGCGTAGGTCTTATCGTAATACGAGACCCGTACAAATAGGTATGTGTTTGTATCGTTGCGGTGAAATTGATAATATATTTATATACAAATTATGAAAAAAAAAAGGGCTTATATGTAGAATTAAAAAAAAGAAGAAGATTGTTTGCCTGCTCTGCTGGATATACACCCAACCTCAAGCTTTTCCTACGCCTTTAGTAAAGTTGTTTTTCTTGATTTTATTAGAAAAAGTTTTGGGCTAAATTTTTTTAATATTTTTTTGGGCTGTTTAGTAAAAAATTTGGACTGTCAAGAAAAATTGTCCTTAGTAAAGACATTTTGTTTCTCAGTTCGAAAACCTAGCAAATTTTGTGCTCTTGGTGTCCAAGAATCGAATGAGACTCAAAAATTCCAGGTTTAGTCTGGACATATTAGTTCTTTTATGCTCGTGGTTCGGTGTGGTCCGGTTCATTTTTAATTAATTTTGTCTAATTTGGGATTTAAAACTAAAAAATTCGTTTTGAATCGAACAACACCAAATGTACTAATGACTTTTTTCGGTTTAAAATTATGATTAGTAATTAATGATTAGTTATGAGTTTTAAATTGAATAATAATGGAGCATAACATAAGTATTATAACATGTCTTAACAAATTTAAACTTAGGACATGTTTTGAAAAAGCTTTTTTTTTTTTTAGAAATTTTGAGTCGCACCTCACTTACTTTACCTAAATTTAAGGTGCACCCCACACAATTTACATAATGCAAGACACTCCCCACTTTTGACGGTTTCCGTTTAATGCCAACGGTCAATGCGGTTGACCGATAATTTTGGACGAAAATGCCCTCCCCAAACCCAAACCCAAACCCTAATCATAATGCTCTGCCCCCCTCCCCCGCCCCGCCGCTGCCGTGCCCCGTCCCGCTGCGCCGCGCCCATCACAGCCACCACCACCTTCACCTTCACCTTCACCACCACCACCACCACCACCACCACCACCACCACCTTCACCTTCACCATCACCACCGCTCCACCCTGTCACTGCCGAGCCCCGCCGTTGCCGCGCCCCCGCTCCCCCCAGCTTCGCCCCCCTCCCCAGCTCCCGCTTCGCCCCGCCCCGCCGCTGCGGCTGCCGCGCCCCCGCTCCCCCGCTCCCCCCAGCTTCTCCCCCCTCCCTGCGCTCCCGCTCCGCCCCCATCAGCAGCAACAACAACAGTAGCAGCGGCAGTAGCAGCAACGGCGGCAGCCGCCGGAGGGAGCGCGCGGCGGGCAGCTGGGGGTGGAGGGGCACTACCAAAATAAGTGGATTTAGCGACGCCCAAAAACGTCGGAAAAACAACAAAATCCGTCGCTAATATGTATCACCGACGTATTTACCGACGTTTAGGTTTTGTCGCCGTTTCCTTAGTCGCTGATTACAAAAACGTCGCTGAACGTCGCAATTACCGACATTCAGCGACGTAACAGTACGTCGGTGAGTTATCGACGTTTATCGTCGTTCCGTCGGTATATTAGCGACGTATATGTAGTCGCTACACGTCGGTAAAGACCTGGAATATTTACCGACGTCTACCGTCGTTTCGTCGGTAATATAGCGACGTGAATTGTCGCTAGACGTCGGTAAAGGTCCTGTACATTTTTGCAGCTAGTGTCGGTAAACGTCGGTAAATACGTCGGAGAGCTGTACTTTTTTGCAGTTAGTCGTCGGTAAATGTCGGTAAAACGTCGGAAAAATATATTATTTGCAGCTTGTCGTCGGTAAACGTCGGAACACGACGTCGCTAAACGTCAGTAAGCGTCGCTAAACGTCGCTAAAGTTGTAAAAAAATAAAAAAAAATAAAACACAGATTCTTTATTACCACTCACAATTCTATAAAACACATATAGGTACACATTCAAATCCCCACTCACAATTTCAAATCACAGCGCATTCAAACCCCCACTCACAATTCCAAATCACAGATAGCTTTAATCTAAGTTAATTAACATCCAATCCAAACACAATTAACATTTATCGACGAAGGAATTAACATCCAATCCAAACAAGTCACAAGTCAATTCGATACAAACACAACTAACATCCAATACAAACATCCAATCATAAGTCACAACATAAGATGATACAAACACAAACAAAAGTCCTAACTAGGACTACTAGTGATCTGGTGCAGGAGGGGCACCGCCGCGACGAAGGCGTAAAAACTCCTCATACTCCGCAAGTGAAATCGATACAGATGGAGCGCCAGGCTGTGACGTCGGTGGAGTCGGTGTCGAAGAAGAAGGCGGTGGAGGCGGCGGAGTCGACGACGATGAAGGCGCACCCAGAGTACCAGCATGCTCCAACGCTGTAAGTCGCTGGTTGTATGAATCCATGATAGATAACATTCTACCACTGCTCTGGACCATCGAATCCTGCGCCAATCTCACCGTCTCGGCCATGGTCACCTGTCCTGTCTGCAACTCCGTCACCGTGCGCTCTAACCCTCCAACGGCGCGCTCTGTCCTCTCAGTCGTCTCCCTGAGGTCTATAATGCCGCGGTCGAGCGCATCCAATCGTGCTAGCAGCGCAGGATCGTCCGTAGGATGCTGAGACTGCTGCTCGATCCGTCGTAGCAGGTCGTCACGGAGAGACTCCATCATCTGGTGGACTCGGGCAGACTCCTGGGACGGCTGTGGACCATGCACACTAGCAGGAGATGTCCTAGAGGACTGGGTCGCAACTAGGGCGCCATAGGATCCCGTACCGTAGTACGTACCCCTACGGAGGCCACCAGCGGCGGTCATCCACAGCTCGTCCGCCGACGGAGCTTGAGTGGGCTGCGAGGAAGTACCGGCCTCTCCTGCATCAGGTGCACTAGCAGCCGCCCGTTCCCGCAGCCTCGTATACTCGGCCTAGAAAGTATGGATAGTACTCTATGATTTCTAATTTCTAATTAATGTACTTATTTTTACTAACTTCATGAATATTTATTTGCATCATATTTACTAAGTTATATTAAAATGGACACGAAGTATTACATTAAGATAACGTATTGTAATACTTACATAGGTCTGCTCGGCCCTCTCGTCAATAAGGACTCCGCCCTTCCGATGGGTGGCCAGGAAGACGGTCACCATGTCGGCGTTACCGACCTTCCTTACCTGTAATTAAATATATTATCTTAGTAATAATTTATCGGATTTGCATTAAAATAATATTTCTAAAAGAGAAAGACATACCAGACGACGAAAATGTTCCGTCATCGGAATCGACCCACCGCACCACTTCGAGGCATGTTGCCTAGCCGCCTTAGTCTTCTCCGACTTCTCCTTGTACCTTGGCTCGTTGAATCGAGCCTTCATCTCATTCCACTGATCAGGGGTGATCCAACCTTTGATCGGCTTTCCGGCACGATCACGTTCCTTCTGATCATTAATAGAGTCGCGGATCAGCTTAGCAGCGACGGAAGGAAACATCCCCTCGATCTGCTCGGCCCGGTGCGGCGGATAGTAAAACATATCCTAGAACAGTACGAAACCAAATATTTATCAGTTATATATAATATGCATAAATTAAATGATTCATGTTAAAAACAAATCTATTTTAACCTTGAAGCGCGTAAACCAGAAGTTCTTCCTTTCGTCTGGAGCATCAGAGTAGTTAATCCAGGGACCACCATAATTATGCCTCAGCATATCGCCTAGGCGTCTCTGTACCCCTGGAGGACGATATCTATACATACATATTATATTCATGAAAAAAGTTAATTTATGATAAAAACAGAAGAAAAAAAAAAATCATAAACCAAAATACCTACTTTGTACCGTCGGCCCAGATCTCCGTCCTCCCCTCCTCCGGAGGTGCGCACGCATCATCTTCATGATGCTGGTCGGCCGTCGGCGCATCCTCCTCGGCCATCTGCTCATCCGTCTCCATCGTCGTATCAACATCAGGAACGCTAGACGGGGGAGCCCTCTCAACAGGTCTGGAACTACTCGTCCCAGGAGATATGCCACGTGACGTCGTCCCAACCGGCCCAGCTACTGTCCGATATGGAGGAGTAATCGGCGACGAGGATCCAGAGCCGGTACCAATAGGAGGTACCGAAGGCAAACTCCGTCCCCTAGCAGTACCTGTAGGAAGTACCGGAGGATCCCGACCTCCTCGTGGCCCTCGCAAATGTCCGCGACGACCTGCCATACCTGATAACAGCATATGATAGTACAAGATATAATAGAGACTAGAAATATGACAGTACAACAAAAAATAGAGACTAGAAATATGACAGTACAACAAATATTAGAGACTAGAAATATGACAGTACAACAAATAATAGAGAATAGAAATATGACAGTACAACAAAGATAATAACCAAGGTAACATATGATGATACATTCTACAATAAACATCTAAGTCCAGATAATATATTCTAGAAGAAACATCTAAGTCCAGATAAGTATATCTCTCTCAATCATCTTCAGAATAATCATCTTGTTCGTCTTCCTCGACCTCATCTTCCTCTTCCTCCTCATCTTCACTTTCGTCTTCACCTTCGTCGGCTTCGTCTTCCTCTTCGGATAATTCTACATCTTCTACATTATGTGTCGTGTAATGCGTAACTTCCGTGGAGTCCACATCGACAATATTGGTTACAGGAGGTAGCTCGTCCTCCTGGTAAGCTTTTTCATCAACATCAAAAGTATCTCTAGCTTTAGTCTTGCATACTGCCCACCAGTCAGACTTCGTTGCTCCCCGTCTCGGATAAGCTGTGAAATACACGAGCTGAGCCTGAGTTGCTAGGACAAACGGTTCGTAGCCTTGATATCTACGCTTGTAGTTTATATCCACAAGACCATGCTTGTCAATTTTCCAGCCTTGATTTTCAATCGGATCGAACCATTCACACTTGAACAACACGATCTTTGCAGGTTCTCTGCCATAATTATATGACAACTCCACAATCTCTCGCAAGATGCCAAAAAAAATCATTTCCTGGATCGACGTCTTTGTAGTTCGAAGACTTGATACACAAACAACTGTTCTTCGTGGAATCAAGATCCAGGAAGCTGTCTCTGATCGGAGCATTTGTCGACTTGAACCGAAAGCCATTGACACAATAACTTGGCCATGTTTTAACAAAAGTAATTGGTCCCTTGGCAAGAGTTCTAATTAATTCAATCTCGGGTGAAATTAGACGATCGACCTGAATATCAAAGAAGAGATAATAAGTTATTTATTGCGCAGTTGCATTAGAAGAGGCCAGTAAATATTACCGAACTGCTTACATATTCGCTCAACCAAGAAGGAAAATGACGTCTCATTTCTTGTTCTAATGCTTCGTCTGTTAGGTAGGGTCTAACCAGCCTCAACTCATCATTATATGTGCTGGAAAACAACGAAGCATTAGAACGATTAGTACAATAATATTAGCTTATACTATTACATTGAGATGACGTAAACTCATCATTCCTTACTTACCCCTCTAGCTTCTCCACTTCATCCTCGTCGCAATTGAGTAATACATACAACTGAGCAGCCCTTAGCTCTTCGTCATTCAAATATCTCTTCTTCATTTTCCCCGAAGGCTTTCCGGACGCATTGAATACTTTCAGTATTCCATCATTAAATTCTTGATATCCGTCGTCGTTTCTCGGAGTCCTCGTTCTATTCGTAGCAACATGAGGTTTGAAATAGGAGGAGCAGAAATTTGTAATCTCCTCGAGAATATAGGCTTCACAAATAGAACCCTCGACCCGAGCCTTATTTTTTACCTTTCTTTTTAGGTGATTCAAATGTCGCTCGAACGGGTACATCCATCGATATTCGACGGGTCCACCAACACGTGCCTCGTAGGAAAGATGAATCGGCAAATGCTCCATAGAGTCGAAGAATCCAGGAGGAAACACCCTCTCTAGCTTGCACAGTGTTACCGCAATGTCCTTCTCTTGCTTTTCTAGACGATCAACGAGCAATTTCTTAGAACAAAGGTCCCTGAAGAATATGCTAAGCTCCGTCAATGGATCCCAAACTGCCTGCGGTAAGAATTCTCGAAATGCAATCGGAATTAACCGCTCCATGAATACGTGACAATCATGGCTCTTCATACCTGTCAGTTTGTTCTCCTTGAGGTCGACGCATCTTCTCAAGTTTGAAACATACCCATCTGGAAATTTCAGACCTTGAATCCACCTACAAAGCCTCACTTTATCCTCCTTCTCCAGTGAGAAAATTGCCTTAGGCTGCTTCAACTTCCCATTCCCGTCCTCTATCAAATGCAATGCAGGACGTCTACATATTTCTTTCAAGTCCAATCTAGCCTTAGGATTGTCTTTCGTCTTCCCCTTTACGTCCATTACAGTATTAATTATGTTGTCAAACACATTCTTCTCAATATGCATGACATCAAGGTTATGTCTAATCAGATTGGTGCTCCAGTATGGCAGATCCCAGAATATACTCCTCTTCGTCCAGTTATGAGTGCGACCAAATCCGTCACACTTGTAGCCCGTAGCAGGCTGCTCAATAGCACTTGGTAAATCTCTAACCTCCTCCCATATCGTGGCTCCGCACCACCTTGTCGGTGGATCACCCTTCTCCACAACGCCAGCACGAAAAGCATTCTTGTTCCTCCGGTACGGATGATCCTTCGGCAGGAATTGTCGATGACAATCGAAGAAGCACGGTTTGCCTTCGTGTTTCAAACGGAAAGCCTTAGTGTCGTCCATGCAACACGGACATGAAAGACGACCATGCGTGCTCCATCCAGATAACATTCCATAGGCCGGAAAGTCGTTGATGGTCCACATAAGTGCTGCCCGCATCTGGAAATTTTGTTTTCTAGATACATCGTACGTGTTGGAACCTACTTCCCACAGCTGATTCAACTCATCAATCAATGGCTGTAAATAAACATCGATGTTCCTTTTCGGATTGTTCGGACCTGGGATAATAACGGTGAGGAACATATATGGAGTCTTCATGCACATCCAAGGCGGTAGATTATACGGGGTGACGATCACAGGCCAACACGAATACTGGGATCCCGAAAGTCCGAATAGGGTAAAACCGTCAGAGCAGAGACCCAATCTAACATTACGCGGATCAGAAGCAAAATCTGGATACTCTCGATCAAAGTGCTTCCATGCTTCTCCATCAGATGGGTGATCCAACACTCCTTCGGTATGTTCCCGCTTATGCCAACTCATGTTTTCTGCAGTTTCCTTCACCATAAACAACCGCTGCAAACGCGACGTCAACGGCAAGTAGTGCATCGAAGAGGTAGGCTTCCTGGCACCGACAGACTTTCCTCTACCACAGGCCTTGTAGCGATCGACACCACAAAATCTGCAGGCGTCTTCATCCTTGTCGTCTTTGTAGTACAACATGCACCCGTTGCGACAGGCATCGATTTTTTCATATCCCATCCAGAGCGATCTAACCATCCTCTTAGACCGGTAGAAGTCTTTAGGCAACTTCGCACCCTCAGGCAATATTTCTATAAGCAACTCCATAATACGGTTGTAGCAATCTTGCGACATGTTAAAATCGGACTTGATGCTCAACAATCTTGTAACCACCTCCAACGGTGAATGATCCTCACAACCAGGATATAATGGAGTCCTTGCATTCTCCAGCAACTCCATGAACTGTGCAGCATCGGGGTTCGGTGCCTCCTCAGGTGCATCATGATCATCCGGATCGAAACTAGGCCCGGCCGCGTCAAAAACCATGTTCACCAACCCATCGTCGTAAGGAGCGTTGTTGTGGACATCCACATAAGGCTCGTACTCCGATGCTAAAGACACAAGTTCTCCGTGCTCGCTCCACTGATAGTAATTCGGCGTGAAACCCTTCGAGTACAAATGATACGTGACATCCACTTCTGGATGATATTTCAAGTTGCGACATCTCACACACGGACACTTAATTTTGGTACCGTCCATGTACTGAGGGAACGCCTTGGCAAACTGCAGGAACTGGTGTACACCCTCTATGAATTCATCCCGCACACCGCACATGTCATCAGGATGACGGTTGTACATCCAAGTACGATTCCGCAGATAGTAATTCAGCTCCATAATTCTGTAAGATAGATACATCAAGGTAGTGAAAATCTGTATCGTAAGACAAACTAAACATAATTAGTATATAATCATGTAACTGGTGGATCCGCTAGCTAGTAAGCCGGATGTACTTAATATCAGAGAGTATCAGATTAGTATTAGTATATAGGTTAGGTAGACCGTATCAGAGAGTATCAGATTAGTATCAGAAGAAGGGAGGAGCAGATGGGTCCAGAGCCATGGTGGAGAAGGAGAAGTAACATGAGAGCAGTTTCCGCCGTAACATCTCCTGGCTCTGCTGGCAACTGAAGTCCATATGCTACAAAGGACGATCCTTCGCTGAAATTGACTACAACACCCATCAGTTCAAGTTCATTCCTAGATGAGTATATTCCAATGCCATAGAGGAAGGTCAACAAACTGATGGCTTCTATGGCATTGGAATCTACTCATATAGGAATGAACTTGAACTGATGGGTGTTGTAGTCGATTTCAGCGAAGGATCGTCCTTTGTAGCATCTGGACTTCAGTTGCCAGCAGAGCCACAGGAGATGTTACGGCAGAAACTGCTCTCATGTTACTTCTCCTCCTCCACCATGGCTCTGGACCCATTTGCTCCTCCCTTCTTCCCTTCTTCTCATTCGACTATCTCGGCCTCCTATTCGGCCTACTATTCCGATACCGATACTTTGAACCTTGATCTTAACACAAACCTATATACTGATCGATACTAATCTGCTACGCCCGATACTAAGTATATACGGTCGATACTGATAGCGATAGTCCGATACCGATAGCGATAGTCCGATACCGATAGTTCGATCGATACCGATAGTTCGATACCGATAGCGATAGTCCGATACCGATAGCGATAGTTCGATACCGATAGCGATAGTCCGATACAGATACACATGGACCTACATATATATATATCACTAGTAGCCATACTCCTCTACATACTACTCTACACTAGGATCTAGTAACCATATACTAAGTCAAAATCTAGGGTTTGACTGAATATGGGTTAACTTTCTGGTCAAACTAAGTCAAAATCTAGGTTTAATAGGGTGTGTGGGTGTTCACCATGTCAAAGTTCAGTCCATCTCTGGTGGACTCAAAAATGTACAGCAGGTGAGGAGAGTGTTAACCCCAGGTTTAGACATCTAACCCAAGTCAGTCTAATGAGATTCAATCTCAGATTTAACAAGTGTTTTCAGATTTACGAGAGGAAAAAGGTAAAAGAAGAAGAGTTCATACATTCATTTCCAAGTTTAACAGTTCATATAAATCTCAAGTTATATGCATGAAGGAAAGAAAAATCAAGTTCAGTCATGTATGCATTCTCAGGTTTCATGTTCAGTTAATCTCAGGTTAATGTTCAAAAACAATCTTAGTTATACATTACATCTCAAGTTCATCTCATTTCTCAGTTATTGCATATATTCATATCATGACAGTTTTGAACATGTAAGATATGAAATAAACTTAACATCTACATAACTGTGAACAATATCTAAACAAACTAAAATCCACAAATCAATCCCAGTATTAACATTACATCACAGTCTATATTTATCATTTAATTTCAATATTAATATAAAACTTACAGTTCAGTTGAGTAGCATAACCCATGTAATGCAAACCCAAATTGAACCCCAAAATACAAACCCATGTAATGCAAACCCAAGTTGAGTAGCATAACCCATGTAATCATATAACCACATCATTTAGTGAACCATACATTACATTAATTAACCAATTTATTATCCTATTAATCTCTGAAAATTCCCAGAACAGTGTAGGTATCATAGTTATGTAGGGAAACCCCAAACCATCAGTCCCACATGCCCCATCCGAAACCCCAAACCTAGTTTACATCTTCTTTTCCAATTTTAAAGGACTACGCCATCTCCAATGGGGGTTTACATTGATCAGAATAATATGCAAAAAAGAAAAAAAAGTAATAAAAATGGCGTTAGGGTTAGGGTTTACCAAATTGACGAGGGGAAGAGGGGGTCGACGGTCTCCGGAGGACGGGGTCGGTGCTCGCGGCGGTCACGAAGGTCGGGGAGAGGAGAGGGGGTCGGTGCTCGCGGCGGCCACCGACGGTCGGCCGGGGAGCTGATGGGGGGGGAGGGGGAGGGTTGGGGAGAGGAGAGGGGTCGCCGAGGTCGGTGGGGGTCGCCGAGGGCGCGGTCGGACGGGGGTCGACGGGGTGGGGGAAGCCGGCTCGGGGTCGGGGGGGAAGGAAAATATTGGGGGGAAATAATGGGGGGAATGAAAACTCGAACCTGACCTATATTCACACTTTAGCGACGTCATATAAGAACGTCGGTACACGTCGCTAATATCATTGATATTAGCGATGAAGTAATAAATACGTCGAAAAAACGTTGCTAATATCACTAATATTAGCGACGTTTACTGACTTATACGCGACGTGAGCTCTTTAAAACGCAAACGTAGTTTAAATACGTCGCAGAACGTCGCTGTCAGTCGCTAATAGTGACGTCTTGCGACGTTATAAAGAAACGTCGCTAAATTATTATTTTCCTGCGACGTTTTCTTAAAACGTCGCTAATTACGTCGGTAATATGACTTATTTTGGTAGTGGGGGGCGCGGGAGGGGGGGGGGGGGACGTTAGCCGGCATGGGCATGCGCAGCAGGGCACGTCTTGGAACGGGGGTCGCGGGAAAGAAGAGGGCATTTTCGTCCAAAATTATCGGTCAACCGCGTTGACCGTTGGTCTTGGACGGAAACCGTCAATAGTGAGGGGTGTCTTGCATTATGCAAATTGTGTGGGGTGCACCTTGAATTTGGGTAAAGCAAGTGGGGTGCGACTCAAAATTTCTCTTTTTTTTTTTTGGTAGGTTTTAGTATAATTTATTTTATGTGTAGAACTAAATAAAAGAATTAAATCGAGATCGACATATTGGGTTAGCCCGTAGGTTCAAATGGTACGATTTTGTTCTTGATTGTGGAGAACCAAAAGTTGACGGTTCGGATCAGGATTGACATAAAAATTGAACCAAACCAAACAAATTCGAAGTGAATAAAAGTTGCAATGACCATTAGTCAAGATACAAATAAGATCTATACATTGAAATTGGAATATATAATCTAAATCCGAACCTGTCTACATTCAGTTCTAGTGTTTTGTTAGAAAGGATGTTGAGTAAGTTTATTTTTCTTATATGAAGAAACAACGAATCTAACCATATTCTATAACAAATGTCCTTTTATATAATTTCCACTTTTAAATTGTCGGACACAATTTTGTTTATATGTAATGATACCAAACACAATTCTTTTGTGTGTATCATTTGTTACTTAAAGTTGGAGTGTTTGACGTTTGAAATGGAAACTAAACCAGCTCTTAATTACAGATTACGTTAGTCTCGCATTCGATAGTTAGAATATATATTAGACACACTTAGTTATATGTGACATTAATGTTTTCAGGATATGATATTATTGGACTCATTTAGTTATAAGCCATATTATTGTTTTTAGAATATAATTATTCATTTTTAGAATATAATTATAAGCCAAAAAAAAACCCTCTAACAAGTACATATTATATAGAAATATAGAATCCTTAAAGAAAAAAAAGTGTAAAGTGATATAAACTTTTTTTGATTGTTAAATAGTACAACATTTATTAGTAGAAAACTAGATCTAGTCGAGCTACTATCAAAATATTGATCAAAACTCGTATGTTTTGACCGTTAAAGATTTGATTTAAAGAGTATTGGTTTAAATAAAAAGAAATTACTTAGGGCAAAATATAAAGTGATAGGAGCTATCATTTACTTTTTAACTTTTTTGCCAATTTTTGATATTCAAAATATTCTTGAAAAAAACATGTTAGGGGCTATCACTTTCGTCAGTTTTATGTCTTAGGATTGTCAGAATTATAGAAAACTGTGTATCTTAGTACCGTTAGTTTTGACAGTCCTTCATCGTTCCCAATCCGACCGTGCTGATTTCTAAAGCTTTTAAACAATAAAAATGATGTTCAAAACCACCAAAATGGTGTTCAAAAGAAATAAATACCAACATACATTAACTGAAATCTAAAAATCAAAAAGAAAAAAACCTAAAAATTGTTGTGTTCAATTTTATTTTTAAAAAAAATTCAAAAAAATATGCATTTGAAATGAAGAGTGGAGAAGAAAATAAAGATGTACCTTGTTATCTGCGTAAGAGGAAGAGATTGCAAGAAAAAGAGAAAGTTGTATGAGAGGAAGAAAAAGATGAGTTTGGATATTTGAAATGGTGATCTCACTAACAAATGATGTGATACCCCTAAAACTTATCATGTGATAGCCCTATTAATTTTGGTAGTATCCTTAGTGATTTAAGTTTAAAGGCTTAATTTCAATTTGATACATTCAACTATTTAAGTTTTTCAATTTGATATCCTAAACTTTAATATCATACCAATCACTATCTTCAACTACTGAATATTTTCAAGTCGATACATTCCGTCAGTCAAGGGTTAATTTTTTAATTTCGTTTCAATGAAAAAATAAATAATTTTTTTTGACCAAATTATCCTCCATCCTTATGTCTGGGGACATTTGAAATGACCACGAATGAGGAGGATATTTATGTTAATTAGGATTTTTTTCTTAATACTATTATAGTATTAAGTTGTAATCATAATTGATGTATTAAGTTGTCTAATATTAAAATTTAAGATATCAAGTTGAAACCCTCTATCCTTATGTCTGGGGACATTTGAAATGAGTCAAATGACCACAAACGAGGAGGATATTTATGTTATTTAGGATTTTTTTTCTTAATACTATTATGGTATTAAGTTGTAATTGTCTAATATTAAAATTTAAGATATCAAGTTGAAACCCTCCATCCATATGTCTGGGGACATTAAAAATGACGACGAATGAGGAGGATATTTACGTTATTTAGAATTTTTCCTTAATACTATTATGGTATTCAGTTGTACAATTATAGTTCATGTATTAAGTTGTCTATATTAAAGTTTAAGAAATCATGATGAAAACCTCGATTAGTTGAGGATATCAACTTAAAATTTAGTCGTGTTTAAAATCACTAATAGTGTTCAGTTTTTCAAACAAAAAGAAAATTACAGAAAGGTCCTTAGGACCATCCCCACTGCATCCGGCGCAAAGTAAGTGGGGGTAAGGGGCTGACTTGGAAGAAACAAAAAGAGGGTTGCGAAACCGTAACATTGACTGTAACCTAACAAATAATATGAAAAGCAAAAAAAAACTTGGAAATAATTTTTAGTAAAATACTAAAAAGGACCATTTATATACTCTTCTTCTTCTTCTTCTTCTTTACTCTCTCTTCATCTCTCTCTCTCGAACTAAAATTCATATTCAAATTCACTACTTGTTGTTCTTCTTGTAGCTGATGGGTCCTAGGTGAGCTTCTCTTCTCCTCCCCAAACCCTCAATTTCTTGGTTCCTCTTCGTAATATCAGTAAAAATAAGGAGCTGGTATGTGAGTTTTCTTGATTCCATCACCTGTAAGATCTGGGTCTTTCGAGAAAGTTTGTTCCTTTTCGTGATTTTAGTTACTTTCCGGGCGGCCTCCTTTAGTAAAGTTGTAGTCTTTAGGCCTGAAACTGCTCATAACTGGTCCGAACGTTAGAATTTAGTGATGGGTGAGTTGGTTGGACTTTGGAGTGTAATCCGTCGCCAATTTTGTTAAAAAAAAAATTCCCTAAAGACTTCAACTTTACTAGAGCTGGATCCGTCCCGGCGTTGTGGTTTTGCTATGATACCATGTTAAAGTCCCCGTCGCGTAGTGTTTGCTATTGTGCTCCACATCGATTTGGGCTAGCATGGTCGAGATGATGGTGAGAGATACTAGAGAAATATGAATATACGTACCCTATTTACCAAATTGGCATTCGTCCATTTCAAAGTTTTGGAACTCGTCTTGCTTAATTGCTTATCGGAGTTCCTTTCGACTAGGATTCGTGGGTGTACTTCACTTTGGTTCTTACGCTTATATATCATAGATTGAAACGACCCTGTAATGAATCTGTGATCTTGTGACGGCCCATCTTCATTGGGACTTTTTGTAGCCCCTGCTTAATTTTGGAGAGTCACCATCTTGTTGTACGAGTCCGTTGAGCCTCACACTATGTCTGCTCTAGTGCTGATATTTACCTTGTCTAGAAAATTGGAACCTACTGAAAGATAGAAAATTGCCCCCCTCCTTCCACTTGTTTCCTTACGTGAAGCTAGTAAGACGAAGATTGATCAGAGGCAATCGACTTTTCTGTTCCTTGCATTGAGTCCATTTCTTTCAACCGTTTTGATTCATTAATTTTACACAACTTCAAACACCTGGGCAAATGTGGTAAATAAGTTTTAAAGAAGGACACGGTTTTTGTTAGCTTTATAGAGACATGGCCCTTAACTGTGGATTCAAATGCCGGATCCCAAAATTTGGGAGAAAGCCTTTTGTTTTTTTTATGTTGTTGTGAGTTTCGAGAAGTCACGTAATCTGCTACTTGCTGTTGTTTTTGTCTTAATCCGTACCTAGTACAATGGGCTTTAGTGCTTATGATTTCAGCGCAGCTATATAATCATGTCACTTCTAGTGAATTTTCTTGCCGGTCAAGTTGAAGCTAGGCATGGATTTAATAGCATCCCTGTGTCTATGTAAATTTGGGAGTTGTGTATTTTCTTTAATTAGAAATACAGGAGAAAAGAATTCCAGTTCTCCATCTCTCCCTCATATATATATATATATATATATATATATATATATATATATATATATTTTGGAAAAGGGTAAATTTTATTCCAAAATTAACTTAACTCATACAGCTTACAATACACCCCATGGACCTCTCACCCTACTAGGGTGACATAGCATTTACATCAAACTCAATATTGTGAAGTATGCCTATTGGGGGAGTGGAGAGCCTCTCGAAAATACGTCGATTCTGTTCCCGCCGCACATGCCAGACAGAGGCAGCTAGTCGCAATATGGCGGTCTTGAACCATACATGCCCCCTACCTCTCTGGCCACGAATTCCCGTGATGATGTCTCGTACATCTCTGCCTGTGTCACAGCCACCCAACGACCTGCGGCACTGTTCAGACCAGATATACCATGACACATTACACTCAAAGAACAAGTGCCTCATAGATTCATTTCTTGCTTCACACAACATACACTTGGGATTGGGGATGGGGATCCCAAACATAATCAGCCTATCTCTTGTCAGCAGTCGCCCCAATATCAATCGGTAGACGCATAATTGCATCTTGCGAGCCGGGCCCTTGCACCAGATGAAGTCATAATCCTCGCTCCTGGGGTTTGTTTGGCGTACCAGGTTGTAGCAACTATTGAATTGAAATTTCTTTGTAGTTCCAGGATTGGCAGGCGAATCCCAAATCCATTTATCGGCTAGCTGACTCGGGTCAATGTCTACAGCTCGAATAGCCGTTCCCAGCTCTGTCGTGTGATGGTATAGCTTTGGTCTCCATTCATTATTTCTAATAATATGCTGACACTTCATCCCTTTACCGGCCTTCCTGTGCAGCTGGTCGCCCAGTATCTCTAGCAACGATTGATGCTCCACCCAAGGGTCCAGCCAGAGGTCAGTACCTGTCCCATCTCTCATAATCCGTCGAATAGAAGATTTAAGAACAGCTCTGTGTTGGAGGATACTTTTGAAAGTCGCCGAGTGGTTATTGTTGAGAGCACAGGTGCAGAAGTTGCCCTTCTTCACATACCGACTGGACATCCAGACCTGTCCACTATGCACCACCATATCTATCAGGCAAGAGAAGTACTACATGACAAGAGTGAACAGATAAGGAGACGGGGGGTCCCCTTGCCCCAGCCCTCTGTTGCTACAGAAGAACCCATATAGGATGCCATGTATGAGAACTGAGAAAGTAGGGGTCGAGATGCACTCCATAATCCTCGAAACCCATATCTTGTCGATCTCCATAGCAGCCATCAGGTGACACAAGAAGTCCCTGTTAACCATGTCATAAGCTTTTCTCAGGTCCAGCTTCACACACGCCTTCTCGCCCTCCGGTTTATTGAACTCCCGCATCATTTCATGAGCGAGCAGCTCTTACATCGCCAATGGCCTTGTAGCCTAGTGGCTAAGACCATTGGCACTTGGGGATGAGGTCAAGGGATCGAACCCCATGGGGGTCGGCTGGGTGTCAGTGGACACGGGCTCCCGGGCCAAAGCTGGTTGGGTGTCTTCGACACGGACTTTGGTTTTAAAATAAAATATATATAGTCTCTTACATCCTTGTTTTGGTGATTTTGATTTATCTTCTGTATCATCCTTTGCATATTCCTGGATTGGAATTATAACTGAAGCTCATGTTTACTTTGTCTCCAAGGGTGTTCCCATTAAGTATTCCTGTAGATACTCCTGATGCAGTCAACGAGAGACTTGTGCCAGAAGATACATCAGTCGTAGAAAGAAATGGTTTGATGAGTCACGAGCAGAACGGAGGGGCAGGTCCAGCCCAAAGCCCTGTAGGTGGTGGAAGAAGAGAAATTGGTATCAGGTATGTTTGTTACTCCACCTTGTGAAAGGATATGTTTCTTTTTATGAGATAAAGAAAGGATTTTATCTTGCTTTTAGTACTTATGTATTCCCTTTTCTTTTTTTTATCAAACTCTAGTGTTGCTCGTATTCCTTAACTACCGTTCTATTAAACGTGGGATTGAGATATAGTATTAAGAGAAGTACTAGGTGTGCTCAGTATATCTGTACTAAAATCATAACTTACCTACGTTTTATTTAGATATTGCATCGTTTAAAGTACGCCGGCTTAAAGAATGCACATTTACTTCTTTATAGAATTATTTAGAAGACATGTAAAGTGATGTCCCATCAGACCTATCTGTTGTTAGGTTGTATTCAGGAGTTGCACTTTTCTTGAACTGAAAGGTTTCAAAATATAGTAGCAGGTGTTGATCTTCATTTTATTTCCTTTTTTTGCTCAACATGGTTGTGTGATCGATTTGGAACTATGATAAACTGTACTTGCAAGGTTTTGGTTACTCTATTTGTTTCATAGTGAGTATTGTTTGATTCAGTTGAGCTTTAACTTTGTTGCTACTTGATTCTTTGAGTCATTTACTCCATTTTATTTTATAACTCTAAGTCAGTAGCATAACTTTGTTACCTTGGCTGATAAACTAAGGTAAAAAAGAGAGTAGCAAGAGTTGAAATAAATTCTTGTAACTTGAGATATAAACTTGCATTATAGCATGAGCCCCAATGTCTTCTTATTAGAAGTGGACTTCTAATAACTTTCTAATTACCTGTTCAAGTCGGAGTATCAGTTAGTGCTCAGGGAGATCACTGTCTTTGGTTGTTTCAACAGATGCATTAAATTGGCACAGTTGGTGCATTTGAGAGAGAAATTCTCAAATAAACCTTATCAGAGTTATATGGTTCTACTTTATACTGTCCATACTTGTGCATCTGATATATTATTGTTTTGTCATGCAGTGGGTGGTCACAAATGAATATAAGTTTGCTCAGAGTTAAGAGTTATGTAGTAAGATATTTATTTAAGAACCGTAGTTTGGCATGTCCCAATACCGATACGGTGTGTCATGTTCCGATCACGGTTTGTCATGTCCTGATCCGATACCGACGGATACCGACGTTGAGAATCTCTTTTCTGGTCAATAGGGCAGAGAATTGAACGAAAAAGACCAATCAACAAGAGCGTAAAAACATAATAAGGTTGTTAAAACATGTAAATGAATAAAACTTATTGATTGCAGGTAAACCAATCAACAGTGGTGACTATATTTCATTCAATTTCAAAACTACTAAGAAACATCACATAAAATATTATGCATAAATGTATAAAATATTTTTCTTCTAATTTTTAATCATTTATTAATAACTATTTGCTTTTTGATACCAAAAAATTAATCATTTATTAATAACTATTTGCTTTTTGATACCAAAAAATTCGATACTCCGATCCAAAACTGTCGATACTGTCGATACCACCGATTCCGATACTCATAAGAAGGATCCGATTCCGATACTGCAAACCTTGGTAAGAATACTGCTAGAAGAAATTGTTGTGGAAATATTGTATTTCCTTTTTTTTTTCTTAAGCTTGCATTCTTGGGTCTACTTCGTGACTCTCTTTCTGGCTATCAGTTGGATCCTTTAGGAACAAGAGTATTTGGTGATGTTACTACTTATTGGTTGTATAAACAAGGGTCTAGATTTCAGCAAAAGAGTTGAAACAGCAGATGAATATCTTGGGTTTTCTCCAAGTTGCTGTTATAAATGTACGGCATTCAACTTTATAAGAAGGGTTAGAACTTATTTTCATCAGTGGCTAATACTTTCGTGTTCGGAGCACCGATTACATGAGGGAGAACGCAAAGGCCCCACTTCATACTCCCCAAGGGTTGGTGCAGTTGGTTAATCCTACTCCATCTTCTACAAGAGGTCGAATGTTCGAATCTTTGACTGACATGGAGTGTGATATTGGGCCTTTGCGTTCGTGGAGACATAAAATCCGAGAGGGCGGTGTTCGAATCCCGGTGGGAGCTATCATGACAAACAATTACCTCCTCTCTCTATATATATGTTCGGTGTATGTTGTTTATCATGATTGCTCCCATCAGGATTCGAACATCGCCCTCTCGGGTCTTTATGGAAACAATATTTCTTTTTACAATTGTTTGGTGTATGCACGGGATTTTATTACAACTGTCTCACAACCACACTCTACGTCCAATACAGCTTCCATCGCAACGACTATCTCATCATCCATCTCGACAACGTATGGTTGCGATCCAGCACCTCTATGAGCATGGCAGTCAAGTCGGCCTGCCAACTCTCCACATGAATCCACAAGGCCATGTCTTGAAAATTTCTCGTAATAGTGCTTACCTCGGGATCGAACCCGACCGGCTTGACGTATGCCTTCACCTCTTTGCCACTTGAGCTATGAGACTTTATATATATATATATATATATATATATATATATATATATATATATATATATATATATAAAATATATATATATATATATATATATATATATATATATATATATATATAGAAAAAAAATGTCAACCGCTGGAGGGGCGATCGAGCGATCCTAACCCTAGGGGGTCCCTCACGTGGGACCCCGGCGCAGCTAGCGGCGGAGCGTTCGGCGGTGGCGCGGCCGGGGGCGGCCGCCGCCAAGGGCGGCCCGGTAGAAGGCGGCGCACGCGCTGGCAGAGGCGGCACAGGCGGTGGGAGCGGGAAGCTTGGGCAGAAGGGTGGCGGCGCTGGGGGCGGCAGCCCAGGCGGAGGCGGCGGACCGCCCAAACCTGGTGCGGGTGGCGGCGCTGGGGGCGGCAGCCCAGGCAGCGGCGGTTTGGTCGGGAGCAAGCTGGCCAGAGTTGCGGAGTCGCCATGAGAGGCTCGACGACGGGCGGAGCGGTGGCTCCCTCGCGCGATACCACCGGGAGGTTCGACGGCGACGACGAGCAATGGTCTCAACGACAGATGAGCCCCAAATCTGACGGGATCGTCGGCTTTCCAATCTGGATCCATGCCTGGATCTCAAGGTGGACAGATGGAGAATGGAGGATGTACGACGGTTACGAGACGACGTATTGGTAGGAGTGCGGACAAGGAGGGCGGTTCGCGTCAAGATATGAGTCGAGGCCAGATGCAAACTAAGGCGCGTTTCACCAATGACAGGAGGGCGGGAGCAGGTCCGGGGACGAGGAAGACACCTCAAGGCCTAGGTGGCCCCACACGCTCGGGGACTAATGCTGGCGGTAGGACGCCGGGGTGGCAACCCAAAGCGACGGCGGCTGAGAAAGGGAAAGGGAGTGCTTCTGACATGGGGGGTCTTGGACTAGGGTCCCCTCCCCCTAGTGGCAGCTAATGGCCTACGGGGGCATCTTTCCGCCCTGTGGGGAAGTCTTGGGTAGACATTGCAAGCCAGTAGGACCTAAATGCCCTTCGTCTATGGCGTATGTGCAACCAAAGAAGGTAGGGAGTAGCTTTCGAGCCTCTTTTCCTGCGGAGGAGATACCGAAGGTGACAGCTTTCTGGGAAAACACGTTGGTCCTATACGTGCTGGGGAACAAGCCCTTTTATGGGCAGATCCGAGCATATGCGGCACGCATTTGGCAGCCAAAAAGAAGCATGGAGGTGTTTGTGAGGGAGAATGACTTCTATTATGTGAAGTTTGGCCTAGCGGAAGACGTCGTCAGGATTACACAAGGAGGGCCTTGGACGTTTGATGGAAGATTGATTATATTGAAAGAGTGGACTCCGGAGTTGCGTTGTGAGAATGATGTTCTCAATGCTATTCCTGTTTGGATCCACTTCCCGGAGTTTTCACTTAGATATTGGAGCATCCCCCTGCTCATGAGGCTTGCTAGCTTGGTGGACAACCCGATTAAGGTTGACGATGCTACAGTCTTTCGATCGAGACTGATGTATGCTCGGATGTTCGTAGAGATCAGGTCCGGTAGAGAGCTCCCGAGTATACTGGAGTATGAGGTTCCGTCTGGAGAGGTTCTTACTCAGAAAGTTGAGTATGAATGGGTACCATCTGCATGTTCCCACTGTGCATGTTTCGGGCACCTCTTCAGTACATGTCCTAATGGAGGACAGAAGACAGTGATCTCCCCAGAGTCAACTGAGGTAACTGGAACATCTCGAGTGGTAGAGACTACTAGAGTGGATGAGAGGGTAGAGGGTGGACTGCAGGAGGGGGACCGACAGATGGAGGATGTCAGTGGACTGGATCTGACTATCTCACCTCAGCCGGTGCATCATGGTTATTTTTTCCGTCCAGAGGAGTATGGTTACCAGAGGCATAACGGCGTCGGGGTGAGAGCATCGTGGAGATGGCGGTGTATCCGAGGAGAGAGTTTATAGCAGGAAGAGACATGCTGGTCCTCTACGCGACGGGCACCCTCGAGAGGAAGGCGGTATACCTGGCTACAACGAGTCACTTTGTGTGGACAACCCGACTTGGACCCTGATGCTCACCTAAGCAGCGAACCAGCATACTGCTACTCCTGGCTTGGAGGAGGACATGGCGGCGACGGACGTGGTACCATCCCCGGGTACTGGTCCAGAAGGGTTTCAGGGGACCCATCCTCTTAATAATTAATGGTGATAATCGCCTGGAACGTCACAGGCGCATGCTCCTTAGGACGATGGAGAGAGATTAGTGAGGTCTTACGTAGAGAGAAGTGTGACATGGCAGTACTTCTGGAAACCAAGATCAAAGGGGAGTAGACGCTTTCGTGCCGGACTCCCTCCAATTGGGTCCAGCTTCACAACTTGGCGATATGTGACATGCCTAGGATCTAGGTTAGATGACATAGCAACAGCTGGGACGGAGATCTGGTCCTGATGTCGGAGCAGCTGATTGCTATTTTCTTTTCTAATAAGAGTGGTTTCCGGTTCTTGCTGGGGGCGGTTTATGGCCACAACGACAGGCGACAGCGGGAGGGCCTTTGGAGGGATATAGCCAGAGTGGCTACTACTGCTGACTCTTTGCACCTTCCTCTGCTTTTGATGGATGATTTCAACGCCCTCCTTCGCAGAAGGGAAAATGTGGGAGGTAAACCTGTTCCAGATCAGATCCTGTATGATTTTCAGAGGTGTCTTCTTCAGTCGGACTTACAGAACTTGGAGCGAACTGGACACATCTGGACTTGGCATAACAAAGCTGTCAACAACAGAGTTGCTTGTCAGCTGGACAGAGCTCTGGGAAATAGGGAGTGGTTTCGTCGCTTCCCAAACTCTGTAGGAGAGGGCCTGGCTACTGGGACGAGCGATCATTCCCCTATTAGGGTCGGCTTCACAGAACGGCCTACTTGGAAGTCGCGCCCTTTCCGCTACAACAATAACTGGTTTCTTTCTGGAGGTTACTTGGAGGCTGTTGCAGAGGGTCTTCTTAACCAGCAGGGGGCACGGCACAGTACCGCATGGTCCACATCCTCAAGCGCACGAAGAAGGCTATTCGAAGTTGGGTGAAGAGTCTGCCTAGGCCTTCCCTGGAAGACAAAGAGGCGGAACTCAGGACCATCCAGAACTCCATGCAATCTGATATACTGAACGGGCCTTTAGCAGCACGGGAGAAGGAACTGATTGAGGAAGTCAACATCTTCCGGCTGCAGAAGGAGATTAGTGCGGCCCGGCTCAAGGAAGGCGACCGTTGCTCCAAGTTCTTCTACAATGTGATCCAGACCAGATAGCACAGGAACAGTCTCTCCCACCTGCTTGATGGTGAGGGCAAACTGGTTGGAGAGCCGTCGGAGATCCAAGAGGAGGCTGTCAGGTACTACTCAGAGTTATATTTTCAGTCTATCTCTCTGTGTTTCCGGATATCATTACAAAGAAGCTGGTGACGCCCTATGGGAACAGCCAGTTACCCGCGCCGGTCTCTCTGGAGGAGGTGGAGGTTATCATCATGAAGGCGGATCCCAACAAAGCCCCGGGGCCCGATGGATTTAGCAGTGGGTTCTACAAACGCCACTGGAATACCCTGAAGATACCGGTGCTTGAGGCTGTCCAGGAGTTCTTTTCAGAGGGGAAGTTGTAATGACCCGCTCTGCCCTAGCGGAACGCCGATTCAAACGGCAAGTGCAACGACTCAAACGAGCCGTCGACTCGAAGAGTTGCGTCGACCTGATGAAGTATCGATGCGAATCGATGCAAGACTTACATTGGCCCGTCAAAGATGAATCCAGACTTAGACTTTCAAAGGCGCGCTCGGAGTATCGCTCGGCCGATGCGAACATCGCTAAGGTGGGTGGCTCCGATGAACCTGTCACGCCCCGACCCGGAACCACCCGAATCATCGTCCTCGCAGGGGGCGTGATGCCGCATGAGCCTGGAGTTGCGCTCGTGCAAGGCAAGATGACAAGTTCTCAAATGGTTATCTTTTGATTCGATATTTAACAACGAAAGGAAACAGAGTATACGAAACAAATTCTCTTTATTGATATCCGAAACAGAGATTACAAAGGCTTTCGATAGCCTAACAATACATGCCAGATTGGCTACAATACTCAGGTTCTCTCTTGCCCACAAAGGATTTCACCGTTCCATACATCATGCCTTCTATATCTCGCCGCATCAATCCAGCTGCGTAGTCCGAGCGTCAATGCGATAGCACGCTTCAATGCGCTTCGGCATTCCAAGCCTCAACGCATTCAAGCAACGCTTCGCCGCGAGCAATCCATTCCCTGCACCCTGCATGAAGCTGGTGGGGGATCAGTACGTTCGTCCTCGCATGTACTGAAGCAAAGATCTTCTTTCCAAACCGACATTTTAATATTTATGTTGAATCATGCAACTTAGCTTATGATCTTGTTATGTTCTCCTTAGGGTCAATTTCATGGCATATTCGAAAGCGTAAAGCATGTTATCATAGCAAGCATGTTATCGAATTGAATAGGCAAGCAAGCATTCTCGTGTTTGATTCGTGGCGCAACTTAGCAATATCGACGTACTCGCCCTTGCACCGACGCAAGGTGAATACGCCTATCTGTTTTCCCTGTCATGTTATAAGTGCCCTCTATTCGGATCTATCCATGCAGGATACGTATACCTTGCACTTCCAAACCCATCGCCCTTAACTATATGAAGGTCACTAGCTTTTCGGGCTAGAATGGACTTATATTTATCGAATCGAAACATAAGACGATGTTAACTCCGTGTGGTTGCTAACCAACATCAGAGGCCATCGAAATAATCGCAGCAAGTTGCTTAACACATTCACCATAAGGTCGCTATCCGTCTGGTCGAAGTGGCGCCAACAATACCGAAAACGAATCCCTCCTAGGCCGAACGGTCCCAGCGCCCTGGTGCGCCGCGTTCGAGGGAATACCCATGCACGGGCTTTTATATCTTTAAGTCCATTTGACCATGCAACGAATCTTATATTTCATACAACCAAGCAAGTTCGCTTATCTCTATTTCAATTGGCACAACGTCCGAATGTTCTCAACGAAACGCCCGAAGGCCGCGAACATTTCGAAGGGCACCATGCCGCATTACCGATCTCGTATTTCTTCGTTAACTTTCTATGTTCTTACGTTTCATACTTCGTTTCAATGTTTCAATGGCATCATGCCTCAACTCAATGCTCGTCAACCGAACGACCCGAAGGTCCCGAACACCTTTCGAGGCATTATGTCATATCCGACAGTTCCGCCACATTCATGCCACAACTGTATTCCTTCGCAACGAAGCCATCTTTTATTATCTCGTGCACGTAGGCACGTTTCGACCGTCTTCCGATGTTCTATGACTTAGCATTCAATGTCCGTGGCTTGCACGCTAGGGCGCTCGCCTATTGTCTTTCAATGTTCTAGCCGTTCTAACTCGTGCGCGAAGGCACGGTATGGTTCGTGCACTAAGGCACTCGCCGAGTACAGTTATCCCATGTTCTTGCGGCTTGCGCACCGAGGCGCTCGCCTCTGCGATATCCAATGTTCCATAGCGACTCGTATGTTTGTCGTATGATTCATTTCAATTGTTCTATCTAGTGTTCGACACGCACTACGTTTATCTCTCTATCGAGCCACGTCCGTGGCGTTGATAGGTTAACTCAGCATACAATGATATATTTGACTTATCGAATGAAGGAGTAAAAAGAAGTCAATCCTCCCACCTTGAGTCGATACGCCTTTGTCGTTTCGCCGAGCCGATGCGGCTCGATTTCATAACTTTGTTGCACGGCCACTCTCCTGACTTAGCCATTCGAGCACTTCGTGTTTATTGAGTTATATGTCCGATTTGCCTTAGCGTGCCAACGCTTCCGTCCGTCGCAAGGCGACGATTTGCTTTCGCGGACCCCTTACTGAATAAGGCAAAAGATCGATCTCTAACATTTCAGCGTAAACGTATAGCCTGCACATGAAACCAACTAAAATCAATACTTGCATCGATTCGGACTTGCGCCTTGGTCGATTCGATTTCTTAGAATCTTCGAGCCGTCTCAACGCACTTATCCTTCGAGGCAATGCGGCGCTTCGCATCGATTCACTCGATGCATTCTTTGGGACAAGGCAACTCTTCGCATCGACTTAGTTTGATGCATTCCTCGGGACAACTCAACACTTTGTATCGATTCACAATCGATACGTAATCGGGTCAACGCAACTCTTCGAGTCAACGACTCAGCATAATGCACCGTGCGGAGCGGGACATTACAGAATATACCACTCAAAACAAGGTTCGTCCCGAACCGAAACCAATACTAAATTTCCAAGGGTTTCTTTAGATCGTTCCACGATCTCGTCTCACAATCGTTTGGATCGTACAACTTAGTTTGGAATCATACATATATTTTAGGCGTCCCACCAATACGCATTTCAGCCAAGCTCAGTTGTAAGATATCGGAACAACGCAAACACGTAACTTCATATTCTTTATAACTTGCCATCTCGTATTCTTGATCGGACTTGGCTCTATTACTTGTTCTCGCAATTCTAGCGCACATGCATATTGATACATACGCGATTCGCCAACAAAAGTCAAGGTACACGATGCGATTCAAAAATCGCATTTCTTACTTTGTATGTTTCATCGGGACTATCAATTCTTACGCGTCGCGTCAAGCCGTCGCGCATCCGATCACAACGAGTCTCCGCAACGCCTTGCGTTCGGCGTCACTATCCAACGATTTCTGATGTTTCACTTCGTATCTTATCTCGACATGATTCTTTTTGTTGACTTGCAAAAGCATCAACATTCAGGACTACGTCCGCTAGGTTACTTATCTAGGCACCGTGCTCAAATCCTTCCGACGCAAGTTTAAATTGACATTGCACAAAGGCCACAATCTATCTGACACAAAGTTTACATCAAGGCGACGGTGCTCAAGACAACGATCGCCTTGACACGAAGGTCTTTACGATGCGCCTTATGTTCGATTCCTAACGAGTAGGAATTCACTAGCCAAATTTCCAACTTATTTGTCTCGCAACATCGAACATAAATTTCGATTCACGCAAGCTCAATTGCAAGGTGAATCCGAATCTAACGACATGACTCGTAAGTCAGTTCCTTATTGTTCTCTCTCGTGCATAGCACGATTCTCGCAATCGCCTAGACTTATCGTCAACATGTATCGCGTTATATTTGTTATCGGTGCAATCTCATATGCGATATCGCATGGGTCATCTTACGGTCTGCAGCATTCAATTTGATTTGGCGGTCAAGTCTTCTAGGGTCAGCTGTCCCGAAGCTACGCTCGATAATTGTGGATCATCACCGAAGGACAGTTTACTACGAACCATGCTATATCTTATTTTGGAGCCAAATCACATTTCGACGATTTCTACGCGACTTTCCAATTCCGGACCAAAACCATTTCTATCGGCGCAACTGATGCGCAACTATCCTCCGAGTAAAGTCATGCATTGCCGTCGATGATTCCGCAATTTACGAAACATCAACTCGTATCGAGTTCGAGTCTATCTTATTTCGCGGTCGACACACGAGATGCTATATGCATCGAGCAATCGTGGAGGACTTATAGTCTCGCCTTTGATAAATCACAAAGTTTACGATCAACCAAGTTCGTTCATTCTTGCATCGTTACTTATAAAATTTCATAGCGCGAGGCACACTCTATTTTGTATTCTCACATCGTTTACTTTTCCTTACGTATCGGTCTCGATACGCCGTATCCATTTCGATAACGTAAGGGTCAACTTTGAATCCGTTTCAACGTCAACTTAACTCGCATCGCATACATCCAAGTTCGCAACGAACTTTTCCTTACACATCGACTCGTTCTCCGATTTGCCGCATCCCGCTATACTTCGATCGCGTAACTGAGTTACCGATTATCCAACATCGAACCCTCAAGTCATACGATCTCGCCCTCTAAGTTTCGCTTGTTTTCAGTCGTACTCAAATGAGTTTCGCTGTAACGTAACCAACTATTTCTTAAGCACGATTACTCGCGTCAACCAACTTTCTGACCGAAATCGCACATCGTGCGATTCGATTACAATTCGCATCGCCCAACATTCTATCAAAATCGTAAGTCGTGCGATTCGATTATAATTTGTATCGTCCAACATTTTCATCGAGCCCGCAAGTCGTGCGGTTCGATTTCAACGTTTCGAGTTTCCTATCCCGTCGATCCGATTGTTGCCTCAAGGCATAGTCGTTTCGCTAGTTCCCGTCACTCGTCCGACACTATCGTTCAATGTTACAAGTCCCGCCTTACCGTTCTAACCGATCATCGAAGAACACTTGCATCAACATGCCGTCGTACAAATTCTCAATCGAGTCTCGGTGCTATCCCGTCCGTTGCGGACAAACCTTCCGCAATTCTCACAAAACATCGATGTAATTTATCGCACAAGTGGTATTGCATATACCACTCGGAATTGAGCCATTCATTGCATCGGTGGTATGCCATATACCACCCGGAAATCAAGTTACTTCCGTCGCAACTTACTCTTTACGAACCGACAATCTCTTCCGACTCACGATTTCCGCAGTGATCTTGCTTGATCACAACCGTAACTCTGATTAATCAAAATCCGACGCAACTCGGCCAATGCATTCATTTGCCAACACAGCTCGGCGCGCAACCGAACCGATTTCGTTTCTCGATTTATAACTTTTGTTTTCTTCCGTTGCATCTTGTGCAAAATTCATTCTCGATATCCGTTGCACTTCGTGCATCGATTACTTTGATACGCGTTGCACCACGTGCAATAATTTTTACTTTCGACATGCGTTGCACCACGTGCAATATTTTACTTTCAATACGCATTGCACATCGTGCAACGATTTATTTCCGATATTTACCGCACCTCGTGCTTCGATTTATTCTCGGTACGCATTGCACATTGTGCAATATTTCCTTTCCGACATTCAAAGTCAATGCTCAAATCCGTTTCAACACATTCGATATTGACTTACCGCTTTTCATCGCAAACGCACATTCGAAATCGATATGTGAATCCGTTCGACACATTCCATATCAACTTTCATTTTTTTCTTTTCAACGCATCGTTTACAATCAATGCGTGGCAATTGCTGCAGCAACATTCCACGACTTTCATTGTATCGATGCAACCAACATTTCTCGTATCGTTCGTTGTAAACAACGAATATCTCAAATTTCAATTCACGACGTGTTGCATTCGCGACAACAAATCCTTGAATTCACATCTCGCAACTCGTTGCACTTGCAGCAACAAACCTTTCCCGACCTTTCCAACAAACACCATGAAATTTCCAAACAACACGCGGCAAAATTTCATGGTTTGTATTAGACTTATTGTATGGAACATCCAGTGCGGCATCGAGTAGAGTCAAGAGTGATTTCGATTGGTGGTGGACAACGTTTTGGAATTGTAATGAAGCAAGCGTCCAGAGGAAATTGAGCCTAGAGCTCTGATACCAATTTGTCACGCCCCGACCCGGAATCACCCGAATCATCGTCCTCGCAGGGGGCGTGATGCCGCACGAGCCTGGAGTTGCGCTCGTGCAAGGCAAGATGACAAGTTCTCAAATGGTTATCTTTTGATTCGATATTTAACAACGAAAGGAAACAGAGTATACGAAACAAATTCTCTTTATTGATATCCGAAACAGAGATTACAAAGGCTTTCGATAGCCTAACAATACATGCCAGATTGGCTACAATACTCAGGTTCTCTCTTGCCCACAAAGGATTTCACCGTTCCATACATCATGCCTTCTATATCTCGCCGCATCAATCCAGCTGCGTAGTCCGAGCGTCAATGCGATAGTACGCTTCAATGCGCTTCGGCATTCCAAGCCTCAACGCATTCAAGCAACGCTTCGCCGCGAGCAATCCATTTCCTGCACCCTACATGAAGCTGGTGGGGGATCAGTACGTTCGTCCTCGCATGTACTGAAGCAAAGATCTTCTTTCCAAACCGACATTTTAATATTTATGTTGAATCATGCAACTTAGCTTATGATCTTGCTATGTTCTCCTTAGGGTCAATTTCATGGCATATTCGAAAGCGTAAAGCATGTTATCATAGCAAGCATGTTATCGAATTGAATAGGCAAGCAAGCATTCTCGTGTTTGATTCGTGGCGCAACTTAGCAATATCGACGTACTCGCCCTTGCACCGACGCAAGGTGAATACGCCTATCTGTTTTTCCTGTCATGTTATAAGTGCCCTCTATTCGGATCTATCCATGCAGGATACGTATACCTTGCACTTCCAAACCCATCGCCCTTAACTATATGAAGGTCACTAGCTTTTCGGGCTAGAATGGACTTATATTTATCGAATCGAAACATAAGACGATGTTAACTCCGTGTGGTTGCTAACCAACATCAGAGGCCATCGAAATAATCGCAGCAAGTTGCTTAACACATTCACCATAAGGTCGCTACCCGTCTGGTCGAAGTGGCGCCAACAATACCGAAAACGAATCCCTCCTAGGCCGAACGGTCCCAGCGCCCTGGTGCGCCGCGTTTGAGGGAATACCCATGCACGGGCTTTTATATCTTTAAGTCCATTTGACCATGCAACGAATCTTATATTTCATACAACCAAGCAAGTTCGCTCATCTCTATTTCAATTGGCACAACGCCCGAATGTTCTCAATGAAACGCCCGAAGGTCGCGAACATTTCGAAGGGCACCATGCCGCATTACCGATCTCGTATTTCTTCGTTAACTTTCTATGTTCTTACGTTTCATACTTCGTTTCAATGTTTCAATAGCATCATGCCTCAACTCAATGCTCGTCAACCGAACGACCCGAAGGTCCCGAACACCTTTCGAGGCATTATGTCATATCCGACAGTTCCGCCACATTCATGCCACAACTGTATTCCTTCGCAACGAAGCCATCTTTTATTATCTCGTGCACGTAGGCACGTTTCGACCGTCTTCCGATGTTCTATGACTTAGCATTCAATGTTCGTGGGTTGCACGCTAGGGCGCTCGCCTATTGTCTTTCAATGTTCTAGCCGTTCTAACTCGTGCGCGAAGGCACGGTATGGTTCGTGCACTAAGGCACTCGCCGAGTACAGTTATCCCATGTTCTTGCGGCTTGCGCACCGAGGCGCTCGCCTCTGCGATATCCAATGTTCCATAGCGACTCGTATGTTTGTCGTACGATTCATTTCAATTGTTCTATCTAGTGTTCGACACGCACTACGTTTATCTCTCTATCGAGCCACGCTCGTGGCGTTGATAGGTTAACTCAGCATACAATGATATATTTGACTTATCGAATGAAGGAGTAAAAAGAAGTCAATCCTCCCACCTTGAGTCGATACGCCTTTGTCGTTTCGCCGAGCCGATGCGGCTCGATTTCATAACTTTGTTGCACGGCCACTCTCCTGACTTAGCCATTCGAGCACTTCGTGTTTATTGAGTTATATGTCCGATTTGCCTTAGCGTGCCAACGCTTCCGTCCGTCACAAGGCGACGATTTGCTTTCGCGGACTCCTTACTGAATAAGGCAAAAGATCGACCTCTAACATTTCAGCGTAAACGTATAGCCTGCACATGAAACCAACTAAAATTAATACTTGCATCGATTCGGACTTGCGCCTTGGTCGATTCGATTTCTTAGAATCTTCGAGCCGTCTCAACGCACTTATCCTTCGAGGCAACGCGGCGCTTCTCATCGATTCACTCGATGCATTCTTTGGGACAAGGCAACTCTTCGCATCGACTTAGTTTGATGCATTCCTCGGGACAACTCAACACTTTGTATCGATTCACAATCGATACGTAATCGGGTCAACGCAACTCTTCGAGTCAACGACTCAGCATAATGCACCGTGCGGAGCGGGGCATTACAGAACCCGTCTTTGTTTAGCCTAGGCACATAACAATACGGACACTATTGCTAGAATCGCTAGGCGATAACACCGCGCATGCTAATAAATGACTCAACGCACCTAGCTAAGGGAATAATCCCATCTTGTATGCTTGTATAGAATATGGAAAAGAACATAAAAAATGTGAGATTTTTCGCACCGCGCTCCACGCTCGTGCTAATACACGAGCTTACGTTTATGTTCCTTATACGTTCAACAATGAAACAATGAATGGGTTACAACAATGGAATGGGAAGACTATCAACATAGTCGTTCCGAGTAGAGTATAGCAACATTGAAAGACTATGGGACCGATGGGTCGCCAAGGCGACTCCCGCACGGAAAGTTGCATAATGTATGAATGAAAGAATGAACAAATAAAGAATGAATGAATGTGTGAATGAATCAAATGAACGAACGGACAAGTGAAAAGAAAGAATGAATAAAAGATAAGGAAGAAAGGAATGGTTAGCGACAGGTATGACGGGCACGTGCAACGGGGCTCGCTACCCGCGCTGCACGGACGCCAACCTGGTCGATAACGCATTATGGCTAAGGGTTATCCTACGGCTCGGAGACAGCCGTTGAGTAAAATGACAAATAAAACGAAATGGTCGTGGACACCTCCATCGTATACGGGGGAGGGGCGAAATAAGGGATTTCCAGCGGCACGGTCAAAGTGTGAAGGACGTGCCGGTCCAGACGGAAATTAAAATTTGGCTTATGTCCATGGCCTGGGGGTGGGTTTGGCCACCCAGGAAGACGTAAGGCCGGGTATTTCAAAAGACTATCAGGGTGTGTACCAAGCCGCACGCCATGATAGGTGAGAAATTACCAAGGGGGAAACATGTCCAAATTGGCTTGTGATGCCAGCGACCGATGCATATAGATTAAGTGGGCTTTGCTGGTGGCAATCCACGTGCAAGTCCTTGCATTGAAATCAAAGTAGTCTAAGTTAACTAAATGAAGTACCTTCTGAACATGCTTGAATATAACACACCAGATAATCGAGAGTACTTCGGCAAAGGAGTTAGAAAATACGCCTACGATGTGCTAGGACCCGAGGCAGGGACACGCCCTTGACATTGAAAGTTCACATGAATCACGTTAAGTTATTTCCTATGAATTGTTGACTAACTTGGTTTACTTTGGACAGGGAAGGCCGGACGGTAAGTATGGGTAAGTCATGCATGTATTTCCATACGACACTTGAATTTGGCAACACGGAATAGGTTATGAAATATGCCATGAAACTAATCCTAAGGCAAGATTAGAAAGACAATGAATGATAGACGGTGCACAAAAGTAAATAGAACGTGTTTGGTAATGATGGCATTGTGGGCGAGCTAGCCTCCCCACCAGTGCATAACAATGTACTGATAACCCCACAGATTTCTTGCAGGAAGCAGTAGACGTCGTCGGGTGCGGAGCTTCCCTCGAACGTGCTAAGGCGCGGAGCCAACTCTAGAGCCTTGGAGCGTTGCAAGGAGCTGAATCACCATATACAGGACATAATGTATCGGAACATCGCCATGAATCATTCCATCTTGTAAGCCACTTGGCACGTCTTTTATGTTTCAGAGAGAGAGAGAGCTTGAGCGATTTGTAATATCGGTCTAGCGCCGCTTGTAAACTTCTTGAATATCAATAAAGAGTTGAATTCGCTTCAATTTGTGTTCATTTACTTTTCGCTGCAAATGGGGACACTCTGTGCGACTCTGTGGCCTAGCTCAAATCGGCCGTTTCCGGACTTAGCCTTGCACGGGCGCAACCTAGGCCCGTGCGGCATCACGCCTTAGCGAGGACGATCGCTCCTGCGGGAGCGGGGCGTGACAGAAGTTGCTGAAGGAGCTTAATCATACTTTCCTGACCCTAGTGCCAAAGAAAGAAGGAACGACCTCGTTGACGGACTTTCGGCCTATAGCATGCTGTAATTATCTTTACAAAATAATTACGCACCTTATGTGCCGGCGCATGGAGGAGATTATGCAGGACCTGGTCTCTCCGAACCAGGCGGCTTTCATCAAGGGAAGATCGATTGCAGAACACAGCCTTCTGGCGCATGAGATGGTGAGAGGGTTCAATAAACCAGGAGGGGAGAAGGCGTGTGTGAAACTAGATCTGAGGAAGGCCTATGACATGGTCAATAGGGACTTCTTGTGCCACCTGATGTTAGCCATGAGATTCGACGAGCGGTAGGTAGCAAGGATTAGGGAGTGCATCTCGACTCCTACCTTCTCTGTCCTCATCCAGGGTACTCCGTATGGGTTCTTCCACAGCAACAGAGAACTCCAGCAAGGCGACCCCCTGTCTCCTTTCCTGTTAACACTTATCATGGAGTACTTCACCTGCTTGATGGATATGGCGGTTCACAGTGGACGGCTGGTTCCGTTGTTCAAGAGGATCGAGCCCCATGTTACTCACCTCATTTATGCTGACGACCTCCTGGTCTTCCTCCAGTCCTCTATGGAAGGAATGACCACGATCTCTGGGATTATGGGAGAATTGGAAAAACTCTTCAGGCTTCAACTGAACCGTGAGAAGAGCCGTGTCTACTTCAGCTCCACCTGTACGCTGAAGGTGGAACGTGCGGAAGCCCTGGACGTTGATAGAGGCAATCTCCCGGTGAAATATCTAGGGGTGCCTCTGACAATCAATTGTGCGCGGGATCTGGATTGTCACAGTCTGGTGAAGTATGCTCAGAGGAGGGTCGAAGGGTAGCAGGCTGCTGGCCTGTCGTTTGGTGGACGCATTGAGCTAGTTAGATCGGTCATCTCGACACTGGCTCCAGTCTATTCTAGTCCCTGTTGCCACCATCCGAAAAGTGGAGAGCATTTGTGCAAACTTCATCTGGAGAGGGGGCATACATGCGATCTCTTGAGAGAAGCTATGCCGCCCTCGGGAGGAGGGAGGGGTGGGGCTTAGATCCATGCTGTCTGTCAGGGAGGCCTCTGGTCTGAAGCTGTCCTGGAGGTTCATCAAAGATGGGGCGTTATGGGCTGATTGGATGTTCAGTAGAGGGGCAATTTCTGGACCTGCTCCCTCAATAACAACCATTTTGTCACTTTCAAGCATATTCTGCGTCACAGAGCTGTACTCAAATCATATATCCGGAGGATTATGAGAGATAGAGCTGGAACTGACCTCTGACGGGATCCATGGTTAGGGCGTCAATCTTTGATTGAGATACTGGACGACCGGACACACAGGAAGACTGGTAGGGGGTTGACTTGCCAGCGTATTATCATAAATGGAGTGTGGAGACCAGAGGTCTACCGACATACCTTGGAGCTTGGAGAGGCTATTCGCACGGTTGGTATTGATCCGAGTCAGCCGGCAGATAGTTAGACCTGGGATCCGCCGGGTGCTACTGGAGGCATTGGGGAGTGCCGTTTCAATAGTTGCTATAACCTTGTGCGACGTACATCTCCTATTAGCGCGGATTACGACTTCATCTGGTGCAAGGGGCTGGCCCGCAAGTTGCAGTTGTGTGTCTACCGGTTACTGCTTGGTCAACTGCTGACGAGGGACAGACTCATCTCCTTTGGGATCCAAGTTCCAACCCGAAGTGTATACTGTGTGAAGTGGACAATGAATCTATGAGACACTTGTTCTTTGAGTGCGATGTGTCCTGGTATATCTGGACTGAACAGTGCCGTAGAACGTTGGGAGGATGTGACACAGGCATAGAGATTGGAGCCATCATCACTGGGATCCGAGACCGCAGAGGGAGGGGGCAGGTATGGTTCAAGACTGCCAGATTACGGTTTACAGTCTCCGTCTGGCATATCTGGAGGGAACGGAATCGACGCATTTTCGATGGGCTAACCACCCCTCCTATAGGCATTCTTCATTATATTGAATTTGATGTAACTGCTCTGGCACCCTAAATGGGTGGGAGACTATTGATGATTGTAAGATTGTATGAGTTGATTTTGGAATAAAATTTACCATGTTTCCAATATATATATATATATATATATATATATATATATATATATATATATATATGCCAGGCGTGCTAGGTTGAGACTTGCTGCATCAGTTTGGCATGTCTGGCGGGAGAGGAACCGGCGCATCTATGAGGGACTGTCCACCCCACCGGGGGACATCCTCCATAACATTGAGTCGGATGTACTAGTAATGTCCCCCTGAGTTGGGATTGTATCTCTATGTTGTAACCTTATTGCGTTGATGGAATAAAATTTACCCTTTTTCAAAAAAAAAAAAAAAAATATATATATATATATATGGAAAAAAAGGTGAATTTTATTCCAAAGGAAAAGCCATAATCTTACAACATACAACCAGAGTGGGACTCCCACTCATCAATTCTCCATAGCATTTACATCAAACTTGATGTTATGGAGAATGCCAACCGGAGGGGTGACCAGCCCCTCAAAGATCCGACTGTTTCGCTCCCGCCATACATGCCAAACCGAAGCAGCCAGACGAACTCTGGCTGTTCGGAACCAGTCCTGCCCTCTACCCCTGCTATCTCGGATCATCGTGATGATGTCCCCAATACATTTTCCGGAGGCGCACACTCCCAATACACGACTCTGCTCCGACCAGATTCGTCATGTCAGAGTGCACTCGAAGAAGATGTGCTTTATAGATTCAGACTCCAAACCGCAAAGCACACAATTGGAATCCGGAACCGGCACTCCAAACGAACTCAGGCGATCTCTAGTCAAGAGGCGGCCCAGTAGAAGCTTGTATACACACAACTGCATCTTCCTGGCCAGACCCTTGCACCAAACGAACTCATAATCAGAACTCAACGGGAAAGTACGCCGGATAAGGTTGTAGCAGCTACGAAATTGGAACTCCCCAGTCCCCGAAGAAGCTCCAATATATATATATATATATATATATATATATATATATAGTTGGATGTGTGTAGTTTTGGCCTTCTTGGTCCAAAAGTAGATGAAAGTGTTGGAATAAGACACATAACATATTAGCAAAGAATTGTTCACCGTGACGAGGCCTCCATCGGTGACCATCTCTTGTGAAAAAACACAGATCAAAAACAAGAAATATGGTACAAAAAGTACTATGTGGATCCTGACGGCTAAAAACCACCAGGAGAGTAAGATCACTAGTAAAAACAAGGTTACAAGGCTAGTACACAAGGGAATCCGAGAAAGCCTCAAAGACTACACCCAAAAAAGGGAAGAAAATCAATATCCCTTTTCTTCAAGCACTCTTTCTTCTCACTTTCTTTCTCATAAGCTATTAGTGGCTACTTAAGGCCTCTAATCACCAGATACTCTCTCAATGAACCCTAGGCCCCTTATATAGCATGCCATTATGCCATACATGAAAACACAACCCAAATCTGGAACTGACTTCCACTTTGGGCCCCCGACTGGTCGATTGGTCACTATGAACGGTTGACATGTCAATGATGTCATGCATATACCGAATTAAACCTAGTCCAGAACCTAATCCGACCAGTCTGATCTTTGTGACTGGTTACCGGTCAGTGTGCAGCTATCGGGAATATGGCCTAGACCCAAGAAAAACTGGAGCAGCCAAACAAAATAGAGCCCAAACCAATTTTTGTATGTTGGTTTCAAGAAACCAGTCCACAACGGCCAAAACCTTAAACTATGTTGTCTACTTTACTATACTGTGCGTCAGTGACCCTTTTTTTTGTAAGATCTCAAAGTCTTCATTTAAAAAAAAATTGTATTATGTTATGAGATTTGTCAAACTGAGTGGACCTATTTGTGACAAAGGGAGATGCCTGTTGCTACCTACTACACTACATTGTAAGGCTTGTGGGAGGATGTGGCCCATTACCTAGTCATAGAATGGGAAAGCAAGCGCTACCAAGCGAAGTACTTGACATGGAGGCTAAATGCTGGGAGGATTGTCTTCCATACCTAAAGCCCATAACAGTGAAGAATTCTGAAAGGGCATTTCGCCCTGAACAGAAATGGGTTTGTCTTAACCAAAACACAAAAACACAATTGTACAGAGAAAAATTCTTTCTCCTCCAATTCTTTTCTTTCTGGACATTAGGGTTTTGCCCTCAAGCCCAACATCGTAAAGGATTTCACGTTTGAACGAGTCTCTATCTACAACAAAGTTTGGGGACAAAATGAGGGTTAGTTCAATAAAATAGAGAATATTTTAAGGGAATTATGCAAGATACAATTACAATTGTCATTTTAGGCTCAGGGTTAATGACTGGAATTAGTGTTTCTATTGAGGAGGAGATTAGTTTTTATTGAAAACAAGGTCGTAAGGCAATGTCTTTGGAGGTGACAGTAGGCCAAAATATGATCCTTCTTGGTGGGACTTCCTTGAGAAGTTGCCTGTGAAGGCAGCTTATTCCTTGTGTGACTACAACCAGCTCTAACTAGAAAGACTGAGAGAAGCCAGTCCCGACTAAGGTCTTTTCACGACAAGAAGCGATGCAATGGGACGATGAGAAGTAGCGAGTCGAGGTGTAGTAAGTTCTCACCCTCACCTCACTTTGCTCAGACTTTTTCCCAAAATTATTGATGGGGGTGTAATTTCTAACAAGTAACAACACAGGTCATAATACGTTCTTGAAGGTAAAAGTCCATAAAGTAGTGCATGACATGACAGTCACGTGGGAAGGACTTTGGTTGTGGGGTTAACAGAAGGTAGCAAAGTGATAGTGGCAATAATTCAAGTTGGTCATGTGAACATAAAAAGGGACTGGGTAGCAAAATGAACACATGCCAAAGTTCAGGGTACTTTTGTGAAGATTAGCCCTGGAAATATAGAGGTACTCTACCTCCACAACTATCTCCTGCTCTAATACAACTTAACTACCCCTTTTTTATAATATCTTAAATTATGATTCAAAAGCTATCGAGACGTGACTAAAATATTTCCCCTTATCTCCACTAACCAGTTAAGCTCTGAACTCTGAAGGGTGCTCACGATCTACAATCTCGGGACAAGGGGGCGCTAAAGGTTGATAACCTTCTTCAGAATTCTCTCTCCATGCCCTAAACTTGTCTTAGAATCTATTATTTGCTAGTAACAATAAAAAAAAACCTAAACTATTCAGTGACTTCTTGGAGTGAATTAAAGCATGTAGTTGGTTCAGTTGACTAGTTATATCAACTTGATAGGGGCAGTTAGTAAGGTTCTTTTAGGTTTGGTCCTATGGTTTTGAGGATATTAGTTATTATGTATGTATCCTCAATAAGAGTATTTTTCCCCTTTGGAGTTTGGAGAACTTGTTTTCTCCAAGATAGGAGTAGCCACCTATTTCATCTCCTCTTCCTTCTCCCATGTTTACGACCATTTAAACTTTTACATGGTATCAGAGCAGGTTTAAGTATCGTGGAAGAAGGGCTCGAGTCGGCAACATCACAAGGTTTTCCATCTCTCAGTGTGGTGAGCATTCTCCTTTCGACCTGTAGGCCGGGGAGAAGAAGACTTCTAACTACAACAACATATGCAACAATTTGTTGCATCCCTATACTTCTGCCATCAGCCAATTACTTGCCATGCATGGAAATGCTTGTCATCAAGAGAACAATCCATTTATCTAACCAACTAAACAAAAGATTGAAACTTAGCCTACGACTAACAAATGTTGCATTCAACAAGTGCCACATGATAATTCCACTATAGATATCCAAAGAGCCTCTAAATTGCAGTGAGAAATCTATGTTTACGATAGTATTATTATTCTTCTCTAATTTTGGATAGGTTGGTAGATGTATTCAACTTGTGTCCGCAGAAGTATTACAGTGTCCAAGTATCTGCATGTAGAAACATATTTTGAGATGCAGCTGACACAGGAATGGCTCTGCTATTAAAGTCTTCATTGATTATACTAGTTGCGGTCGCAAATTAATATGAGCTTTTAGATCGAGCAATAAGAGGTTACAACTTAAGGATGTGCCTTGACGTTCGTTTACATCACCATGTAATGGTAGGATCTCACTGTAACCCTTTTATGTTAAATCAGCAAATGTTCCTTTTTCTTTTCACGCTTTGACAAAATTATGCTGCAAAAAGATTCTTGTATGATTTATTCATAAGAAATAGATTTTATTAACATTAAATACCTTGAAGTAATCAATCAAGGCAACTAACGATTCACATCTATGCCACTTTTAGTAGCAAGAACAAAGTTTGAAACTAAGTCACATACTATCTACTAACTTTATCTTCTGTCTGTACTGAAAGAGGTAAGTTGATTTTGGATTAATGTTAAATTACATGAAGAACTTTTGTGCTTCAGATCTTTCTGAGATCAATTAAAGGGTTCCTCGATGTTGTTTGCAATATCATCAGTTATTAATATAACATGTATTTCTTTCCCTATCTAACTTTGGCATCTGGGTTTCTTTATTTGTGTGTGTGTGTGTAGTATTTGTACATTAGGACTACTGGACTACTCAAATTGACTTCCTTTGGGCTTCTTAACATGACTACTTCTATTATAGGTCATCTGGATTAAAATTGGTTGGCCACGACGATCACGACTTGGAAGATGGTAAAGTAACAAAAGACAGAGATAAGAATTTGCGCAGACCTTTAAAGATCCATAATCAAGCTCTTCTATCTGGCTTTGCTTATTGCTTGTCATCCTGCAGTATGATACTGGTCAATAAGTATGTGCTCTCAGGCTACGATTTTAATGCTGGGATATTTTTGATGCTTTATCAGGTGAAATTACTTTGTACAATATTTTACATTGAAATTGAAATAATTCCAACTTTAAGTGACTTTTGTACATCTTGTTGACACTTTCTTATATATAGTGCACACATGTTAGAAACTAGTTCAGGATGACTAACAGATTTACATACATTTTCCTGTGCTCGCAGAACTTTGTGTCAGTGGTTGCAGTTTCCATTTTAAGTATGCTTGGTGTAGTCTCAACTGAACCACTTACATGGAGATTAATTCGAGCCTGGGTGCCCGTGAATGTTATATTTGTTGGGATGCTTGTTACAAGCATTTTTAGGTATGTGCTGCTTTCTTTGTGCATCATGTAAAAAGGTTAAAATTAACTTCTTAGTTGAGTTTAACTCATCATGCACTGTTTGTGTCGATACATGTTTTTTTTTACCTACTTACAAATATCTGAGTAACAAGTGTAGTTCATTAGGGTTTTGCATGCTAACTCTATTGACATATGAAATGTACAAAAACACACTTTTTATGATATCTTTAAACTGATGGCCTTGGATTCTTTTCCATGGAAAGCTAATATTCTTAATGAGCAACTAATAGATGTGTTCTAAACTTCATTCTTTTATAGGCATTCATAACATTAAGTTTATGTTGTGAGATTATTTTCTATGGTATTCTGTACTTATAATTTGAAGTACTTAAAATATCAAGTCCGGTACTGGAACGTAAACCCTTTTCTTGACATAACCCTTGAAATATCATGGAGCACCGAATAGATATGGCTTTAAAGACAATATTTCCACTGAAAGGAATATATGTACATAAATATCACACTGTTCTATGTACTGTGTTTCTTCGCGCATGATCTAATTGGTACTCTTTCCATTTGCAGCTTGAAATACATTAATGTTGCCATGGTAACAGTTCTCAAGAATGTGACCAATGTCATAACTGCTCTTGGAGAAACATACCTCTTCCAGAAGAGACATGAAAACAAAGTCTGGGTTTCTCTATTCCTTATGGTACTGTTTTGTTGCAATACTTCTACTGTGTCACAAAGTGTTTCATGAATTATCATAATCTCATTCAGTAGTATCAGCTGCACCATTTTCCTGTCGTTTATGACACAGTGGAAAGTAACCCTATATTTGTTAGAATGTAGTTTTACTATCTTGGGCAGATCCATATTTTCATGTATATTGGTGAAAGCTTGAACTAGAGCAAAAACTTCTGGCTTGATACCTAGATAAGTTAAAAATAAGACAACAACTGACACTTCTGTCTATTAGTTGCTACTTTCTGTACATACTTAACAAAGATTTGGAAGTGCCCATGTTATCCTGTTACTTTCTTAATGGGAGGGTTGATACTTCCATTTGACCACTTCCTAGGTGGCTCACATTCCATACCCTGTTCAATAGCATCATCACTGTACTTTTAAGTAATATATGAAAAACTCGATAGGATACATATGCACAATTCCATTGACGAGTTTCAAGGTCTCCGAGATCATTTCAGTTGCAGTAACCCCCAGTAAATAGAACATAAATTAGCTTTGTCAAATTTTGAAGGAAATCTATATTAGGCCTAATGGCAACGGTACACTGACCTATCACTATTTGCACATCGAGTGACCCTTGTGCTATTAGATGATATGAATCAATTCTCAATTTAGTTATGTGCTTGTTTGAGGTATAGAATTAGGTAGTCTTAACTGGTCTATTTACTCGGTACAAAGTTGATGGTAGGAACTTATACATTTTCGCTTTCCTGCAGATAATCTCAGCAGTTTCAGGAGGAGTGACAGATCTCTCCTTTCATGCCGTTGGCTATACATGGCAGCTTGTAAATTGCTTTCTGACTGCATCATATTCGGTAAATCTTTGCTGTTGTTTTCTTTAATCATTATCCTATCTATAAATATATTGTCAGCTATTGAAGTTGTTGCATTCATTTAAGGAATAAGAAATTTCTAAATCGTTTTAAATGTATTGTCTAACTAAATGTTAGATCTGAATAACCTTAACGGGTATGTTGAATCAACAATATTTTGGAGCCCAAAGAAAGAGTCCTTTCAACTTCAACGGTATCCTACGATCACCAAGCACTCCTCCATTTCAACCAACTTTTTTAATTCTACGAACATCCTTCTCAACCTCACTACTATCGTGATGAATGATTGAACATACAGAAAAATGAGAACAAGTGATAGTCACTAGTTCGATTATGATTGTTCTAAACAGAAGAGAACAATAATTCAATTAACGTAATCCTATGTCATTAAATCAGGAATAGTATAACATCTTTAGCATCTTTTCAAAAGAACAATCAAATGATAATTACCTAGGGTTTTTCTTTGCAAGTCGAAAACATCAAAAGAGGATAAGAAATTGGGAAGAGGTAGTTTCAACACGACCGTGAGAGGACTGAAGTTGGTGTCGACTAAGATCACACTGGCGAAGTTAAGTGGGAGAACTGGAGTCACATTTCATGGCAGCTATGTTTCTTCTCTGAGAAGGTAAAAGACTAAAAGCGACGATTAGGGTTCTGTTCATAGAAAGAGTATGGATGATATGGAACGGATTTATGGTTTACCGTGAAGTCATTATTGTCCAGAATTAATTTAATCCCACCCTCTTACTGATTCAAAACCCTTTCATACCTGAATCTGTCATAGGAAATAATTGCTCATACCTAATTGCTCATTTAAGAGCTTCATGCGGGCTGGATTGGTTCACTTAATGCTTAACCTGTTAGGGCCGAGATCATTAAGGGCTCAATAAGTGCTTCCACAGAAAATAGAAAGCCACAGCATAATGAGTGTTAACTATCATGATGTGTATATATAATGTATGGTCTATTCTCACTTATTTTACTTGAAGCATGGAAAGTTTTGTGGCACGAAATAATGGTCTGTTGCCTTTTTCAGTATTTATGTTTCTATCATTTGAAAAACATAATTAAATTTTGAGAATTTGCTTTTATATAGGATGGTCGTTGACAAACATCACAGACCTATTGTCCTTGTTTGCTCGTAGGTCACTACATAATAGATGATATGTTTGGTCTGCATTTCTTCTGTATGTGCTAATGAAGTCGACATCTGTTTGATGTTACCTAATAATTACAGAGAAATTAATTTCTGTTCTTAACCGTTTATAGTTTGAAGGAAATGAGAGCATGATACATGATGATAAAAATATTGCTTTGATACTGTTTTCAAACTTGTTTAATGTATTCCAAATCCTTTTTGCTGACATATACTATACAATTCTTTCAGTTAACATTACGAAGGGTCATGGATACTGCTAAGCAAGTAACAAAATCTGGAAGTTTGAATGAGTTCTCTATGGTTTTGTTGAATAATGCTCTTTCTTTGCCATTGGGGCTTCTGCTCATATTTATATTCAATGAAGTGGAGTACCTCTCTACAACGTAAGTGAATTATTCACATCTAAACTTGCTTGCATGCAAGATTGCAATTGTTTTTTTATGTTCATAATATGTCTCTAGTCTATATATGTTGATTTGATGATGCCACACGGTCGATGATTGAGGAAGTGCTATGTTCTTCAAAAAAAATGTCCCTGCTAATTGAGAAGTGTTGTTTAGAATTTTAAAATGTTGATTTGGATTTTATGTTCTTAAAATTAGAGAAAAGGTTTTATTACATGTTTCTGGGAAGCTTCACTGCTACTATTGCTGCCCCAGATGGTTCTTATGGTCTTAATGGTTATGAGTACTTCTTTGGGGTTTTTTGGTTGCATAAATATCCCTTAAATCAACATTATTTTTAAATATACCCCTCAAAACTATCTTGTTATTTGTTTAGAAGTCCCTCATATCACTAACAATTGAGTTATGAGTCCCTATAGTCAACTAACTCATAGGAAATAAGAATATCCCGTCATTTAAATGGAATTTTTTCCTTGAAATCCATTACCTACCCAAAAGTTCAAGAAGAACCCAAGAATTCATTGCCTAGCCCCATGAGCTTGAGAAGAAACCAGTAGAAAATGAATAATGGATGATTTTATTGATGGGCTACTACTTGCTACTTATAGAGGTTCCAACTCCTCTTCATACTACATTTTCCAATGTGGGACTAAAGTCCCTTATTGATTCTCAACACTCCTCCTCAAGATAGGCGATAGATATTAATTATCCCCATCTTGTTACATAGCTTTGACAGACTCAATGAACTGAGACCTTTAGTCAGACAGTCTGCAACTTGTTCTTCTGAGCGAACATGGTCAATCTTCAGTATCCCTTGTTCCAGCTTCTCCTTGATGAAGAATCGATCGATCTCGATGTGCTTCGTTCTGTCGTGCTGAACTGGATTGTTGGCTATACTTATTGCAGCTTGACTATCGCTCAGAAGATGTAACGGTGCTCCCTTATCCAGCTTCAACTCTGTCAGCAGTGCTTTCACCCACAGTAATTCTGACACTCCCAGAGCCATTACTCTGTATTCTGCTTCAGCTGACGACCGTGCTACCACTGACTGTTTCTTGCATCTCCTTGAGACCAGGTTTCCTCCTACAAAGACACAGTATCCTGTGGTAGACCTTCTGTCGTCTATGCAATTCGTCTAGTCTGCATCGCAGTATCCCTCAACTTCTATGCATCCATATGACCCGTTCTTGGATCATGCATGTAGCGACTCACTACACTCACCGCAAATAAGATATCAGGGCGAGTGTGCCCCAGATAAATCAATCTCCCTACAAGTCTTTGATACCTTTCACGATCAACTGGCTCTCCTGCTTCTGCTCCCAACTTGCACTTCTGGTCAATCGGAGTCACTGCTGCTTTGCATCCCAGCATCCCTGTCTCCTTTAGCAGATCTAGTGCGTATTTTCTTTGTGAGAGAACAATTTCTTATTCGCCGTCACACACCTCGATACCCAGAAAGTACCTCATCGCTCCTAAATCCTTCACCTCAAACTCCTTCGCGAGTTTTGATTTCAGCTTAGTGATCTCGACCTCATCATCACCTGTGATTACTATATCATCCACATATACAGCAAGTATAGTAATGTGGCCTCTTGCATGCTGAAAAAAGACTGTATGATCTGCATTTGTTTGATGGTATCCCATGCCAGTAACAACCTTTCTGAATCTGTCGAACCAGGCTCGAGGAGATTGCTTGAGCCCGTATAGCGACTTCTTTAGTTTACACACTTTTCCACGCGACGTCCCTCCGTCTGATTATGTCGCGTAGCATCCTGACGGGAGCTCCATGTACACTTCTTCTTGCAGGTCCCCGTGGAGAAAGGCATTCTTAACATCTAATTGGTATAGCTTCCACCCATAGTTTGCTGCAACGGAGACCAGAGTGCTTACCGTGCTCATTTTCGCTACTGGGACAAACGTCTCATCATAGTCGATGCCATATGATTGTGTGTATCCTTTTGCAACCAACCTCGTCTTGTACCGCTCTACTTTTTCTTCTGGTGTCTCCTTCACTGTGTACACCCATTTGTATCCCACAGTTTTCTTTCCTTTGGGTAATGGAACCAGCTCCCACGTCTTATTTTTCTCCAATGCCCCAAGTTCTTCCATCATTGCAGCTTTCCACCTTGGATCTTTCTTTGCTTCCTGCCAACTTTTGGACAACGAAGTAGAGTCTAATGATGCAATGAAGGCTCGATAATTCGAAGAAATGTTAGAATAAGACAGGTAGTTGGCAATATCATGTTCATAATCATCAAAACGACTAGGAGCCATACCCGCATTGATGCGAGATCTCCTTAAGGAAGCAATAGGTGGTGGAGAGATCATACCATCAGAGTCAGAGAGATCCGCATCAGAATCAGATTGATTCTGTGCGGGGGCAACATCTTCAAGAGTTGGAGCAGGAGTAGACGAGGGACTTGGTACAGTAGGCACATGGCACGGTACAATACTGGACTTCTGCTGTCTCCTTCTGTAGACTTGGAGCTCCTTTTCCATTATCTGCTGCTCCTCCTGTTTAACATATGTATCTTCTTCATCTTCTGTATCGGAGTCACTGCTTTCTCCCGCTTTCGTTCAGTTTTCCACGACCGGGCATGGGACCGATCCGACTACCACAGATGGGCTTATTTTCTCCCCCTCACATCTAACACCCTTTGTGTTAGGTGTGTCACCAAACGCCAAACCGTCATCCGAAGCATAATATGGTTCCAGTTCTCTGAATGTAACGTCCATGCTTACAAACATCTTCCGCTCAACTGGGCTCCAACAGGCGTATCCCTTCTGAGTTGTCGTGTACCCGACAAAGACACATTTAACCGCTCTAGGATCCAGTTTGCCAACGTCTGGCCTATTATCTTGGACAAAACATACACACCCAAATACTTTCGGTGGAACAGTGTACGTGGTTGCACCAGTAAGCATCTCCAAAGGTGTCTTCCAGTCCAATACCTGAGATAGCATTCTGTTGATAAGATAAGAGGTCGTTAACACCGCCTGCCCCCATAAGTGTTTCGGGACATTCATAGCCAGCATCATCGTCCGTGCGACCTCCAGCAGGTGTCTGTTCTCTAGTGCCCCAAGTTCTTCCATCATTGTCGCTTTTTCACCTTGGATCTTTCTTTGCTTCCTGCCAACACTTAGGCAAAGAAGTAGAGTCTAACGATGTAATGAAGGCTCGATAATTCGGAGAAATGTTAGAATAAGACAAGAAATTGGCAATGTCATGTTCATAATCATCATAACGAATAGGAGCCTTACCCGCATTGATGCGAGAAGATCTCCTTAAGGGAGCAATAGGTGGTGGAGAGATCATACCATCCAAGTCAGAGAGATCCGCATCAGAATCAGAGTGATTCAGTGCGGGGGCAACATCTTCAAGAGTTGGGGCAGGAGTAGACGAGGGACTTGGTACAGTAGGCAATGGACACGACACAGTAAGCAATGGACACGACACAGTTGTCACGACCCGCTACCCAAATTGTTGGGCCGGGCCGAGTCATGCCCAGCCTACGTTTGAGATAAAACGTAGTAAGCTGTTCTAAAGACAACAGGATAAGACTAAATGTGCTAACAGTTCTATAAGTGAAAAAAGTCATAAATGCTCCAAACACAAAAGTCGTCATATATAGAAATAAGTCCAAAGTACAAGTGATCTGAAATGTAAAACTGGATACATGTCCAGTTACAAAATATGTAGCCTAATACATGACTACACTAAATATCCCAAACAGCTATGCAAACTAGACGAGTCTCCCCGCAGGAACATCCTCGTATGGCAAAGCCGGGTCCTCGGCAGTATTCCCATAATATGAGTCGCAGAGTAACTCCTTCTCAGTAAGGACACCTACAACGTTATTCTGTCAGGACGGGAGCAAGTACTGAATCTAGCAAACTAGCATATGAAACATGGAAATGAACAGAAGAGGAAATAACTGGAAACATGGCAATCACATATCTATCATGGCAATGACACATATGTCATAGAGACAGATGTATATGTAATGTTTAAAATTGTAGCAGGTACGTGACCGGTCAATAGATATACAATGTGCTGGGGGCACATAATGAAATGTACTTCCGTACAAGTGTAAAGGCGATAGATGTACATACGCACAAATACAGCTTTGAGATAAAGGCCTACGGTGCAGTAACATATAAAATAAAACTTTGTTCGGTACTGTAGAGGGGGTATGATCACGTACACTACTATCAGTTTCTCCATAACCCAGGTTCTAATCATGTGAGGGATACATAAAGACTGTTCTAAACATGGTAGTAATGGAAAGTACAACATGTGATATTTTAACTTGCTACCCCAAGGATCAGCATTTAACATGGTTGGATTAGCAGTTCATTTATGTGACAATATGTAAAGTTTGTAGAAAGTACTTGCCTCTAGCAAAGCAAGCTGCGATAAAAGTGCTATAGATGTCCGGTAACTCGTCACTGTAGAAATAAATACATAAACTTAGTTTTTACACTAAGCTAAAACGCTAAGACACTAATTGGTGCAACACGACTTGTGACTGGGCACCTAGCCAAAAATGATGACTTTGGCATAGGAGACCAATGTGGGGTGACACACTACTTTAACTAACTTTTTAGGGTCTTTACACTAGTGAGGGGTGGGGTTCAACACGGCTAAAACTCAAGATAGCACAAAAAGTTACAAGTCGTAATTAATCAATAAATAAATCAAATGACCATTGTGTTCTAACAATTTTTGAGATAGACAAAAAGCTTAGTTTTACATAAAATAAAGTACCAAAATGATCCTTGTTAATTATAGAAATTTATTATAATTTTTTTGGAATTTATTAACCAGTACAAGTATTTTATAAAAATCAGTTTTCCTAAGTATACAGAAAATGAGTTTTGGTTTCATATGCCAAACTAGTGGCAAAACTGTAATTTAAATACTATAAAAATTATACTAAATTAGCTAAATTAACATAGTATCTAAATACTATTTTTCCAGAATTTTAACAGTACTTTAAGTATTTTTAGAAAATCATAAACAGCATTGCACACAATCGAAATTAAATAATTAATTATCTGCGTATTTTGTCCATGTATATAATTTGAACCAAAGTTCAAATACAGGACCCAAGGCCATGAATCAAGTCCAATATGACTTGTACAAGTCTTGAATGTGTGAAAACACATTTGGGCCCAAAAACTCATGCTAGGCTTGGACACCAAATGGTTGCAGTAATTTAAATACACTAAAATACAAATTGGTAAAAGTGCAAAATAAATATTATTATTTTAATAAGGTAAAATTATACAAAATGAATATATACATACATATGTTAAAAATACATATATATATATAAGAAAATACTTAATTATAAAGTATATATACATATACAAATATTGTATACATATATATAATTGTATATATATAATAATATATATACACATGAAAATATATACATATATACATATATGTATATAAATACAAATATATATATAAAGATTTACTAACTATAAAAATATATATACATATATAAAAATACTGCCAATATACAGTATATACATATATATATACTAATATATATATATATATATATATACATATATATATATATTAGTATATATATATGTATATATAAAAATAAAAAAAATAAATAAATATATATATATATATATATATATATATATATATATATATATATATATATATATAAATAACAGAAAAAGAAAAAGGAAAAGAAAAAGAAATAAATGCAACAGCAAGGGGGGGCTCGAACTCGAGCCAAAGAGCGCGCGGGGGGGGGGGGGGGGGGGGGTGGGGGGGTTGGGGGTTTAAGTCGGGTCGGGCTGGCCAGGGGGTCAGCCCGAGGGTTGTGTTAGGATTAGGGTTAGGTTAGATTTATTTAGGTTTGAAATTAATTACATATAAAAAATAATAAAATCGATCCTGTGTCTGGACAGTTAGGGACACAGGATTCTACTTGTCCGTGCTAAGCACGACACGTACGGGCCATGAGACTCGTGTCCAGTCCTACCTTCGTGTTCGTCAGGACACGGCGAACAACATACGCCAAACACGAGACACGTACGACACGCTTTCGACACCGCTACTCACGTGTCCGACTAGTCGAGAGGGGTTTGAACGTGCTGGCCGACGGAGTAGGCGTCGGGGCGGTGGCGGAGTAGTGGCGATCGTCGCGTCTCAGCGTGGCGAGCTCGTCGGCGGTGGTTGGGGGCTGTGAGGGTAGCTAGGGAGGTGGCGGAGTGGTGTGGCCGGAGTTAGGGTTCCGGTTAGGGTTTTTGGGGAAGAAATGGGGCTGGGGGCGTCGATGGTGGTCGGGGTGATGGGGGTTGGGTCGGGGTGAGTGAGGGGGTCATTTATAGTGGCTTAGAGTCGGTCGAACGGGGCTAGGTCGGCCGGAAATGGCGGGGGGCAGCTGGCCGGTCGGCAGCTGGCCAGTCGTCGGGGGTGTGTAGGATTAGGGTTTAGCGTTTAGGTCCCTGTAGTTTAGGTAATTACAACTAGGTACTCCCAGTGTCTAAATGCAAATTAGAATTTGCATTCCGCAATTTAAAACAATTTAATAATTGCAAACTGATATATTAACAATTAAATAAATTGCATACTGATATAAAAACAATTCTAAAAATTACAAAACCATATTAAAACAATTTTAATATTTACAAAATGATATTTAAACAATCTAATTAATTGCAAAAGTCAATTAAAATATTTTAGAAAATTGCAAATTGATATTTTTGTATTTAAAACTCATTTAAAACTTATTTAAAAATTCTAGAAAATTTCCTAAAAATCATAATAAATATTTTAAGGCTAAAAATGACATTAATAATTAATTAACACTAATTAAATAATTTTTTGAAAAACAGGGACTTACAAGTCTTCCCTCCTTGAAAAATTTCGTCCTCGAAATTCACAAGGATTGAAGACCCTACAATATTCTAACATAGCAAGCAATGCAACACAGTGACTAAGGCTATGATCGAAACTAACCTCTAAGGCATCAAGCGGGAACGGGTGGTTCCCTCGCAGCGGTTGGATCGAACAAGTAAGGGTATCTCTCCCTCATGTCCGACTCCCTCTCCCAAGTAGATTCACCTGGGGAGTGACGGCTCCAAGCTACTCGTACTAGGGGTATAACCTTGTTCCTCAGCCTCTTCTCTCTCCTGTCTAATATCTCCACCGGCTGCTCAGAAACTGTAAGGCTCGGTCCGACCTCCAACTCTGTATGATCTAGCACATGACTGGGTCCGAAACATATCTCCTCAGCTGAGATACGTGAAAGACATCGTGAACTCCTGCTAGGTTGGGTGGAAGTGCAATCCTGTAAGCTACCTCTCCAATCCTGCCAAGTACCTCGAACGGCCCGATGTATCTGGGGCTCAGCTTTCCTCCTCGTCCGAACCGGATCGTCCCTCTAGTAGGTGATATCTTCACTAGCACCATATCACCGTCTGCGAACTCCATCGGTCTGCGACTAGCATCAGCCCAGTGTTTCTGCCTGTCCTGAGCTACTCTGAGCCTGTCTCTGATCATCCCGACTTTCTCTGCTGCATCCGTGATCATCTCTGGCCCAAGCATAACTCTGTCTCCGACATCATCCCAAAAGATCGGTGTGCGGCATCGTCGTCCATAAAGCGCCTCGAAAGGAGACATACCAGTACTGGCTTGGTAGCTGTTGTTGTATGAAAACTCTACCAAGTGCAGATGGCTCTCCCATGATCCTCCGAAGTCCAGCACGCAGGTCCTCAGCATATCCTCCAGTGTCTGTATCGTCCTCTCGGACTACCCATCTGTCTGCGGGTGATACGCCGTACTGAACTTGAGCCTACTGCCCAACTCCTCCTGCAAGCTCCTCCAGTAGTGGGATGTAAATCTGTTGTCTCTGTCCGACACGATGCTCACCGGTACTCCGTGTAGGCGAACTATCTGCTGCATGTATAGCTCCGCCAACTTCTCGGTAGAAAGCCCCACCTTGAAGGGTATGAAGTGCGCACACTTCGTCAGCCTGTCCACGATGACCCAAATGGCATCCTTCCCTCCTTGGGAATGAGGAAGCCCTGAGACGAAGTCCATCGTAATATGTTCCCACTTTCACTCGGGAATGGGTAACGGCTGCAACAGACCAGCTGGCCTCTGGCGCTCCGCCTTGACCTGCTGGCAAACTAGGCATCTCGAGATAAAACGTGATACATCCCTCTTCATCCCGTGCCACCAAAGATGTTCCCGCAAGTCACGGTACATCTTGTTAGCACCAGGGTGAATAGAATATCTCGATCGGTGCGCCTCCTGCAAGACTGCCTCTACCAGCTCTCCCTTCGGCACGCACAATCGGCTGCCATGCCTCAAGGATCCATCCTCTGCTATAGTGAAGTCATCCAGCAATCCAGCTAACGCCTGGGCTCGAAGTCTGCGAAGGCTTTCATCTGTAGACTGTGCCTCCCGAATCTGCTCCATCAAACCTGACTGAATGTCAAGTGCCATCATCTGTATCACTGATCCTGGCCGAACTAGCTCGATGCCGAGCTTCTCCAGATCCTCCCGCAAATGTCGATCAATCATCAGGTACCATGCCATCGGATGCCTGCTCAGCGCATCCGCCACCACATTTGTCTTCCCAGGGCGATACTGTAAATCGATGTCGAAGTTTTTCATCAACTCCAACCATCGTCTTTGTCTCATGTTCAGCTCTTTCTGCGTGAACACATACTTCAAGCTTTTGTGGTCAGTAAAGATTTTCACACGCTCTCCGTATAAGTAATGTTTCCATAACTTGTGTGCAAAGATCACCGCAGCTAACTCTAGGTCATGGGTAGGATAATTCCGCTCAAGAGTCCGCAATTGCCTAGATGCATAAGCAATCACTTTCCCATGCTGCTGTAGGACACATCCTAGCCCCTTCCCAGAAGCATCGCTGTAAATGGTGAAACCTCCAGAACCTGAAGGTAAAGTCAGAACTGGAGCGGTCGTCAGCCTCCTCTTCAGCTCCTCAAACGCTGCCTGGCAGTCGTCTGACCAGATGTACTCTGCGTCCTTCCGCGTCAGTTTCGTCATGGGTTCAGCTATCCTAGCAAAGTCCTGGACGAACTTTCTATAATAGCCTGCTAAACCCAGAAAGCTCCTGATCTCTGAAACTGACGTCGGAGCCTTCCATGTCTCAACTGCAGCAATCTTCCTGGGATCCATCGAGATTCCATCTCCAGTGACTACATGGCCGAGAAACTCCACTCGGTCTAAAAAGATGTCACTTCCCATTCCCAGAATACGTATTTTTGGAAGGCATGTACTGTTTAAATGTAAATATTTTGTATTTATCATGTATTGCTCTGTATTTAAATTCCTTTAAATTTTATGTTAATTAATTTTCTGCAATTTTATTCCTGCACTTTACTTTCTGCTTTTATACTCTGCTTTAGCTTTGCTATGGGTTCGACTTAGATTGGTTTAATTATGTTGGTCCATCATGAACCGAAATAAACCCCCACCTACCACCACTCTTTCATTTAAAAGCCCATCCCCTTTCTCTCTCTTCATTACTCTTCTTCTTCCTCATAACTCTCCCACCAACCTAGAAGAGATAGGCAAGTGCCAACTTGCTTCTTGATGGATCTCCATTTTTGTTGTTTCATTGTCTTCCTCTCAATATTCTAAGACACTTTAGTGCTTGGCATTTTCAATTTCTATGGCTAAATTCTTCTATATCTAAGTTTATAGTATTTTCGGATTTCTTGGGTTTTGATCTATTTAACATTGTTATTTCCAAGTTTTGATGGTTCCATGTTGTAGAGAATTTAGTTCTACCCCATTTTGACCTATGGAAGTCCAAATTTGGACTTACGGTGAAGGTTTTATGGAGCTTGGAAGCCAAGGGTTCCATGACCATCCTTCTCAGGTTTTCTGAGAAGATGGGTCTCTCATTTCTCAGTCGCATGGATTATTTATTTCCCAATCTCATTCCTCAGCCGCATGGATTATTTATTTCTCAATCTCATTTCACAGCCGCATGAGAATCTCATTTCTCAGCCGCATGGATTAATTATTTCCCAATCTCATTTCTCAGCCACATGGATTAATTATTTTCCAATCTCATTCCTCAGCCGCATGGATTATTTATTTCCCAATCTCATTTCACAGCCGCATGAGAATCTCATTTCTCAGCCGCATGGATTAATTATTTCCCAATCTCATTTCTCAGCCGCATGGATTAATTATTTTCCAATCTCATTCCTCAGCCGCATGGATTATTTATTTCCCAATCTCGTTTCACAGCCGCATGAGAATCTCATTTCTCAGCCGCATGGATTAATTATTTTCCAATCCCATTCCACAGCCGCATGAGAATCTCATTTCTCAGCCGCATGGATTAATTATTTCCCAATCTCATTCCTCAGCCGCATGGATTATTTATTTCCCAATCTCATTTCACAGCCGCATGAGAATCTCATTTCTCAGCCGCATGGATTAATTATTTTCCAATCTCATTTCTCAGCCGCATGGATTATTTATTTTCCAATCTCATTTCACAGCCGCATGAGAATCTCATTTCTCAGCCGCATGGACTAATTATTTCCCAATCTCATTTCTCAGCCGCATGGATTATTTATTTCTCAACCACATTTCTCAACCGCATGAGATTTTTATTTTCCAATCGCATAAGATGGATTTTATTTCCCGAATTTGGCATTAATTAACATTGATTGTTATCTTGATTTATAATTGACATGCGTTCCTAGTTGGAACTAAGAGACTGGCTAGTCGTCTTATTGAATTGAATGGAATAAGACACGTTCATATCAACTATGAACTATTGAAATCGATTGGCCAATCCCGAATATTGACATATAGATACATGCAGGCTACAATTTATTTATTTATTTTACGAAAGCAGCATGTGTACTTTATGGTCAAGACATAATTATTCCGTGGTTAGTTTTAATTGTTGCATTACGCTATGTAAGACCTACAACCTAACCGCACGGGTATCGTTGTAGAGTTGAGCATATCGTACTTTGTACGGAAGTACGCATTCTGAAATGACCATGATCCACGGCATGGGATTTCACTTAACATAGAGGCTACTAAGTTAAATAAAATAATGATTGCATGGAGAGAATGGATTCCCGAGTTCTTACATGGCAGCCCTCTTTGGGACTATTAGTGCCCAACAGGCCGGCTGGTTCCCACAGATACTGCAAATCTGCCACACGGGCAGGAAGCGGTATCTACTTATATTATTGTATATTGATGACGGGCGTCCCGCTGGGACTCGTCTAATTCATGATTGGCGCAATTGATTGATTGGATAGACTAGCCTTGCTTGCCCATAGTAAGAACTGAGAAATCCTTATTGCATAATTCCAGGATAACTTGGGACTCACAGTAGTAAGCCGTAGGAGTTGGATGGCCGTTTAAGTTGATTTGTCACGCCCCAGAACCAGAATACTGGAGAGCGGGGGAATGACTCAGCCAGCTACGTATTACGGGTAGATGAATACCGTATAATACGATCAATGCTGTCTAAAAGACGAGGGGGTGCATACTACATGAAAGTCTCACTATGGTCATTTTACATCTATTGTCTCAATCATTCAAATAAGAAACAGAAATAGAGAACATGTAAGATAAAGCAGTAAGGCGTCCCAAACGCTCAGTCAAAATGTTCTTGATATCTGGCTTTACAAAACACAGCCAGATGATGTAGTAAGTATACACAATTGTTATCAGCTGCAGCCTGACTTAGTTACAATTATGCAAAAGTATGTACAAGACAATCCGACTAACATGTCGGTGCCAAACGGCAAAGTATAAAGTATTTAACAAAACGAGCGGGGAAGTAAGAAAACCCACTCGAGCCCTCCTGCGATCATCCCTCTAGTGTTGACCATCGTGGAGGTAGAAGTAAGCTGGATCCTCGGGGACCGGCTCTAAATCTGGCCATGCAAAACCAGAGAGGTTAGACCTCTAACAGCAAGTACCGCAAGGAAGCACGATATGAGGGATTAAAACCAGTAATGAGAAAATATGATAAATAGATCTCTGCTTTCTACTGGGATTCACATAGTATCACGACACTTTGAACCAACCTCCCAACTAAACAAGGACAGAAGTTGGCACGTCATGTCCTGACATTCTGATCATCTCAGTTAGGTAACAGAGGGCATACGGTACACAAACAAATTAATTTAAACGGCCATTCAACTACTACGGTTTGCTACTGTGAGTTCCAAGTTATCCTGGAATTATGCAATAGAGATTCCTCAGTTCTTACTATGTGCAAGCAAGGCTAGTTTACCCAGTCAATCAATTGCGCCAATCATGAATTAGACGAGTCCCAGCAGGACGCCCGTCATCAATATACAATATACAATAGATAATATAACCAGATACCGCTCCCTGCCCGTGTGGCAGATTTGCAGTATTTGTGGGGACCAGCCGGCCTGTCGGGCACTACTAGTCCCAAGAGGGCTGCCATGTAAGAACTCGGGAATCCATTCTCTCCATGCAATCATTATTTTATTTAACTTAATAGTCTCTACGTTAAGTGAAATCCCATGCCGTGGGTCATGGTCATTCAAATGAGTACTTTCGTACGGAGTACGATATGCACAACTCTACAACGATACCAGTGCGGTTAGGTTGCAGGTCTTACATAGCATAATGCAACAATCAGAACTAACCACGGAGTAATCATGCCTTGACCATAAAGTACACATGCTGCTTTTGTAGAATAAATAAATAAATAAATAAATAAATAAATTGAAGCCTGCATGTGCCTGTATGTCAATATTCGGGATCAGCCAGTCGATTACAATAGTTCATAATTAATATGAACGTGTCTCATTCATTCAATTCAATAAGACGACTAGCCAGTCTCTTAGTTCCAACTAGGAACGCATGATCAATTATTAGTCAAAGTAACAGTCGGGGTCAATTCGTGACAAGGCATGAAAGTCAAATTAGTATTAAGCATGGTCGAGTCTATAACTAGCATAAAATAGTTGGTAACACATTCTTGAAGCCAAGAAAAAGATCTACAACTTTTATGTTGGGAGTTGAAAGAAATTCTAGTCATAATTCAGTCAAAATAGGACATATAACAGTCAGAAACAACCAAAATAGGCATATGCGGCCTATTCCGCGACATGCATGCGGCTCAACTGCGACATGCGGCCTATGCGGCCCAACCGCGACATCTATGCGGCTCTACTGCGACATGCGGTCTCATGCGGCCCAACCGCGATATCTATGCGGCTCTACTGCGACATGCGGCCTCATGCGGCCCAACCGCGACATCTATGCGGCTCAACTGCGACATGCGGCCTCATGCGGCCCAACCGCGACATCTATGCGGCTCAACTGCGACATGTGCCTCATGCGGCTCATCCGCGACATCTATGCGGCTCTACTGCGACATGCGCCTCATGCGGCTCATCCGCGACATCTATGCGGCTCTACTGCGACATGCGCCTCTATGCGGCCCAACCGCGACATCTATGCGGCTCAACTGCGACATGTGCCTCATGCTGCAGATGAACATAGAAGTTTGACCAAAATTGTTTTGGTCATAACTTTCTCAAAATAAATCGGAATCTAACTTTTCAAAAGCCAAAGTTTAGCAGAATTAAATTCTCTACAACATGGAACCACTTATTTTGAAAACAACAAAGTTTGATAGATCAAAACCATAAAATCCATATGAAAACCAAAACTTAAAACTTAGATCTACACCCAACCATCCATGGAAATCAAGAACTTCAAGACCTAAACTTGTAGAGGATGAGAAGATGAACAACATAGACTAAAAATAAATGGGGATGCATGAAATCCCTCATGGTGTGCAAGATGTACTTGCCTCTCACAGGTGGGTTAGGGTTTGGTGGAGGAGTAAATGTGAATGAATGAAGAGAGAGAATGAAAGAAGAAGTTTTATATCAAGGTCAAGTGGATCTCCACCATTCATTCTCTCCACCAAATCCAAGCCATCCATTCCTTTCCATGTTGAACCAAACCGAACCAAGTTGGTTTACCATGAACCGAAATGAACCAAGAGCCAAGAAAAAGCAGAAAATAAAATACAGAAAAATAATTAGCATGAAATTAAAAGAATTAAATATAAAATAAATGCATGACAGATACTAAATAAATTCGGGCAAGCGGTATACGTATAAAAATACGCATTCCGGGAACGGGGAGTGACATGATTTGTTTGTGTACTGTACCTACTCTGTTACCTAACTGAGATGATCAGAGCATCAGGACATGACGGGCCAACTTCTGTCCTTGTTTGGTTGGGAAGTTGGTTCGAAGTGTCGTGATGTTACGTGAATCCCAGTAGCAAGCAGAGATCTATTATTATATTCGCTTATTCACTGGTTTAAATTCCTCATATCGTGCTTCCTTGCGGTACTTGCTATTAGAGGTCTAACCTCTCTGGTTTTGCATGGCCAGATTTAGAGCCGGTCCCCGAGGACTCAGCTTACTTCTACCTCCAAGATGGTCAATACTAGAGGAATGATCGCAGGAGGACTCGAGTGGGTTCCTTACTTCCCCGCTCGTTTTGTTAATTACTTTACATTTTGCCGCTTGGCACCGACATGTTAGTCGGATAGTCTTGCACTTACTTTTACATAATTGTAATTAAGTCAGACTGCAGCTGATAACAATTGTGTATATGTTGCTATATCATCTGGCTATGTTTTGTAAAGCCAGATCTCAAGAACATTTTGACTTAGCGTTTGGGACGCCTTATTGCTTTATCTTAAATGTTCTCTGTTATTGCTTGTTGTTTGAATGATTGAGACAATAGATGTGAAGTGACCATAGCGAAACTTTCATGTAGTATGCACCCCCTTGTCTTTTAGACAGCATTGATCGTATTATACGGTATTCATCTACCCGTAATACGTAGCTAGCTGAGTCATTCCCCCGCTCTCCAGTATTCTGGTTCTGGGGCATGACAAAAGAACTCGCACTTCGGCAATTTGGCAAACAGTCTCTCCCTCCTCAGAATCCCCAAAACTATCCGCAAGTGCTCTGCATGCTCCTCTGGCGTCTTCGAGTATATCAGGATGTCGTCGATAAACACTACGACGAACTTATCCAGATACTGGTGAAATGTCTTATTCATCAAGTTCATAAAGACAGCTGGCGCATTTGTGAGACCAAATGGCATCACCAGAAACTCGTACTGCCCGTACTTCGTGTTGAACGCCGTCTTCTGGATGTCTGCTATCCTAACCTTCACCTGGTGGTACCCGGATCTCAAGTCTATCCTGGAAAACACCTTTGCCTCGCTCAACTGGTCGAACAAATCATCTATCCTAGGCAGAGGATTGTTCTTGATGGTGATGGCATTCAAGGCCCGGTAGTCAATACACAACCGGACTGTACCATCCTTCTTAGGCACAAAGAGCACTGGCGCTCCCCATGGAGAAGCACTGGATCGAATGAAACCCTTTTTCAACAGGTCATCAATCTGCTCTTTCATCTCTACGGCCTCCTTGGGATTCACTCTATAGCAAGCCCGGGATACTGGTGATGAACCCGGCACTAAATCTATAGTGAACTCTACATCTCTGTCAGGCGGAAGCCCTGGAAGATCCTCTGGGAATACATCCATAAACTTCCTGATGATAGGGTGTGGCGGTGCTACGTCCCCAACTGTCGCACAACAGTTCGGCTCTAGGCTGATCTCCGGCCCTGTCCTCCTGACACTGAATGGTGCTGTGCCTGGGGGACTGAACGAAATACTTCCCTCATGACAATCTATAGATGCATGGGCATAGCTAAGCCAGTCCATCCCCAATATGATATCATAACCGGGGAGTGGCATCACAAAGAATCGTCCCCTGAACTCTCTCCCGGCTATAAAAATAGAACATCTATAGATAGATCTAATAGGCACTGGTCCTCCTTCCGTCATCACTCTACTAATCTCCGCAGTAGGTGTAGCTACTAGATGGTGTTTATGCATAAACTCTAATGATAGGAAGCTATGAGATGCACCAGAATCAAACAAACATAGAGCTAGAAAAGTATGCAAATAAACATGACATGTGATGACGTCAGCTAAGTAATCTGGCTCCGAAACCTGCTCCGGCTCTGGCTCAAGGGCTAGGCTATAAACCTTCCCCTGAGGTCCCTTCTGCTGCTGCAGATGCTGCCCAAACCTCTGCTGCTGAGTCGGAAGCGGTCCTCTAGGTCCCTTGGCTGCTGGACAGTTCCGAAGCTGATGGGTGGCAGACCCACAAGCCAAACACTGACCCAACCTCTTCCTGCAGACGGCGAAGTCATGACCTGGTCTTCCGCAGAAAGAACATATAGCTCCCTTCTGCTGCTGCTGCTGATGTCGGGGTCCCGGGGCTCTAACTGGCGGGGTCGGGTGATGTGATGTAGGGGGACGGTAAGTCTGCTGGGGCGGCGTCGGTGCTCTCTGCTGGAAAGCCTGACGCTTGGACGGTTCCTCATGATGTACAGAAGCCGGCCTCTTGCTAGACAGAAGACGCTCCTCAATGCTCCGGGCCAACTCTAGGCTCTGGTAGTAGTCAGTCGTACCGTTCGCCACTATAAGAATGCCGATGTCTGGGACTAGACCATGGCAAAACCTACGGGTCATCTCCTCTGGATCTGCAACCAGACTAGGAGCGAAACGGCTCAGGCGACTAAACTCTGCCGCATAGTCATCAACAGAACGGTTCCCCTGCTGGATGTTCTGGAATCGTAGCCCCATGGCTACTCTAGCAGTGGTCGAGAAGAATTTCTTCTTGAACTGGGTCTTGAACTGATCCCAAGTGGCTCTCCCTCTCGCAAATAACGGCTCATTCCGGAACCAGACTCCTGCCAAGTCTATCAGCAGAAATCCCGCTGCCTAGACCTGGAGGTCACCCGGCATCCTAACTCCAAGGAGCTTCCTCTCTACCGAGTCTAGCCAGTCATCTGCTACTACTATGCCCTCAGTCCCTGAGAACTCCTTGGGATTCAGACCCATGAAATCCTTGATCGTCCCCGCTCTCTGCCGTGGCTCTACAGGTGGTGGGACCACGGTACGTTCCTCAGAACGCTCCATGCTCTGGCGGAGTAGGGTAGTCTGCTCCTGATGGGTTGTTAGGAACCCCTGGATCATAGTGAGCAGCTGGTTCCCGTCAAGTGTGACGGAAGCCTGGGTAGGTATGATGATAGGGGGTGGTGGAAGTATCGGGGCCTGCGGGGCCTGGGATGTGGAAGGTTGTGGAGGCATCTGGGTTTGTGGATCTGTGGAGTGGGGGAATGTGGTAGGTGGAGGTGGGGGTGTATCAGTCAACTGGTCAGCTGACTGGATAGGGAGTGCGCCATTCTCAGGTGTGACGTACTGGGATGAACGAGTAAGCACCATCTAATTACAATAAAAAGGACTTATAAGGACTTATTTAAAGTAAGCAATCATAGGCAAGAAAATCTAATTATAATAGCAAGCATGTGATATTTTCCTATGTTGCAATTCTAGCATTCCTCTAAGTGTTCTAAGCGTCATTTCTAATGTTGTCTAATTACCTTAAGTTCCTAATTGCAGGCATGCTTGGTACAATAACGTAACCAAACAATTTAGTCAGGACCTGCATGGGCCACCACTAAAAACATGTCACGACCCGCTACCCAAATTGTTGGGCCGGGCCGAGTCATGCCCAGCCTACGTTTGAGATAAAACGTAGTAAGCTGTTCTAAAGACAACAGGATAAGACTAAATGTGCTAACAGTTCTATAAGTGAATAAAAGTCATAAATGCTCCAAACACAAAAGTCGTCATATATAGAAATAAGTCCAAAGTACAAGTGATCTGAAATGTAAAACTGAATACATGTCCAGTTACAAAATATGTAGCCTAATACATGACTACACTAAATATCCCAAACAGCTATGCAAACTAGACGAGTCTCCCCGCAGGAACATCCTCGTATGGCAAAGCCAGGTCCTCGGCAGTATCCCCATAATATGAGTCGCAGAGTAACTCCTCCTCAGTAAGGACACCTACAACGTTATCCTGTCAGGACGGGAGCAAGTACTGAATCTAGCAAACTAGCATATGAAACATAGAAATGAACAGAAGAGAAAATAACTGGAAATATGGCAATCACATATCTATCATGGCAAGGACACATATGTCATAGAGACAGATGTATATGTAATGTTTAAAACTGTAGCAGGTACGTGATCGGTCAATAGATGTACAATGTGCTGGGGGCACATAATGAAATGTACTTCCGTACAAGTGTAAAGGCGATAGATGTACATACGCACAAATACAGCTTTGAGATAAAGGCCTACGGCGCAGTAACATATAAAATGAAACTTTGCTCGGTACTGTAGAGGGGGTATGATCACGTACACTACTATCAGTTTCCCCATAACCCAGGTTCTAATCATGTGAGGGATACATAAAGACTGTTCTAAACATGGTAGTAATGGAAAGTACAACATGTGATATTTTAACTTGCTACCCCAAGGATCAGCATTTAACATGGTTGGATTAGCAGTTCATTTATGTGACAATATGTAAAGTTTGTAGAAAGTACTTGCCTCTAGCAAAGCAAGCTGCGATAAAAGTGCTATAGATGTCCGGTAACTCGTCACTGTAGAAATAAATACATAAACTTAGTTTTTACACTAAGCTAAAACGCTAAGACACTAATTGGTGCAACACGACTTGTGACTGGACACCTAGCCAAAAATGATGACTTTGGCATAGGAGACCAATGTGGGGTGACACACTACTTTAACTAACTTTCTAGGGTCTTTACACTAGTGAGGGGTGGGGTTCAACACGGCTAAAACTCAAGATAGCACAAAAAGTTACAAGTCGTAATTAATCAATAAATAAATCAAATGACCATTGTGTTCTAACAATTTTTGAGATAGACAAAAAACTTAGTTTTACATAAAATAAAGTACCAAAATGATCCTTGTTAATTATAGAAATTTATTATAATTTTTCTGGAATTTATTAACCGGTACAAGTATTTTATAAAAATCAGTTTTCCTAAGTATACAGAAAATGAGTTTTGGTTTCATATGCCAAACTAGTGGCAAAAGTGTAATTTAAATACTATAAAAATTATACTAAATTAGCTAAATTAACATAGTATCTAAATACTATTTTTCAGAATTTTAACAGTACTTTAAGTATTTTTAGAAAATCATAAACAGCATTGCACACAATCGAAATTAAATAATTAATTATCTGCGTATTTTGTCCATGTATATAATTTGAACCAAAGTTCAAATACAGACCCAAGGCCATGAATCAAGTCCAATATGACTTGTACAGGTCTTGAATGTGTGAAAACACATTTGGGCCCAAAAACCCATGCTAGACTTGGACACCAAATGGTTGCAGTAATTTAAATACACTAAAATACAAATTGGTAAAAGTGCAAAATAAATATTATTATTTTAATAAGGTAAAATTATACAAAATGAATATATACATACATATGTTAAAAATACATATATATATATATATATATAAGAAAATACGTAATTATAAAGTATATATACATATACAAATATTGTATACATATATATAATTGTATATATATAATAATATATATACACATGAAAATATATACATATATACATATATGTATATAAATACAAATATATATATAAAGATTTACTAACTATAAAAATATATATACATATATAAAAATACTGCCAATATACAGTATATACATATATATATACTAATATATATATATATATATATATATATATATATATATATATATATATATATATAACAGAAAACAGAAAAAGAAAAAGGAAAAGAAAAAGAAATAAATGCAACAGCAAGGGGGGGCTCGAACTCGAGCCAGAGAGCCCGCGGGGGGGGGGGGGGGGGGTTAAGTCGGGTCGGGCTGGCCAGGGGGTTAGCCCGAGGGTTGTGTTAGGATTAGGGTTAGGTTAGATTTATTTAGGTTTGAAATTAATTACATATAAAAAATAATAAAATCGATCCTGTGTCCGGACAGTTAGGGAGACAGGATTCTACGTGTCCGTGCTAAGCACGACACGTACGGGCCATGAGACTCGTGTCCAGTCCTACCTTCGTATTCGTCAGGACACGGCGAACAACATACGCCAAACACGAGACACGTACGACACGCTTTCGACACCGCTACTCACGTGTCCGACTAGTCGAGAGGGGTTTGAACGTGCTGGCCGACGGAGTAGGCGTCGGGGCGGTGGCGGAGTAGTGGCGATCGTCGCGTCTCAGCGTGGCGAGCTCGTCGGCGGTGGTTGGGGGCTGTGAGGGTAGCTAGGGAGGTGGCGGAGTGGTGTGGCCGGAGTTAGGGTTCCGGTTAGGGTTTTTGGAGAAGAAATGGGGCTGGGGGCGTCGATGGTGGTCGGGGTAATGGGGGTTGGGTCGAGGTGAGTGAGGAGGTCATTTATAGGGGCTTAGAGTCGGTCGAACGGGGCTAGGTCGGCCGAAAATGGCGGAGGGCAGCTGGCCGGTCGTCGGCAGCTGGCCAGTCGTCGGGGGTGGGTAGGATTAGGGTTTAGCGTTTAGGTCCCTGTAGTTTAGGTAATTACAACTAGGTACTCCCAGTGTCTAAATGCAAATTAGAATTTGCATTCCGCAATTTAAAACAATTTAATATTTGCAAACTGATATATTAACAATTAAATAAATTGCATACTGATATAAAAACAATTCTAAAAATTACAAAACCATATTAAAATAATTTTAATATTTACAAAATAATATTTAAACAATCTAATTAATTGCAAAAGTCAATTAAAACATTTTAGAAAATTGTAAATTGATATTTTAGTATTTAGAACTCATTTAAAACTTATTTAAAAATTCTAGAAATTTTCCTAAAAATCATAATAAATATTTTAAGGCTAAAAATGACATTAATAATTAATTAACACTAATTAAATAATTTTTTGAAAAACAGGGGCTTACAACAGTACTGGACTTCTGTTGTCTCCTTCTGTAGACTTGTAGCTCATTTTCCCTTGTCTCCCCCTGCGTAACGTATGTATCTTCTTCTTCATTCTCCGTATCAGAGTCACTGCTATCTCCCCCTTTCGTCCAATTTTTCACGACTAGGCACGGGACCGATCCGACTACCACGTTTGGACTTATTATCTCCCCCTCACGTCTAACACCCTCTGTGTTAGATGTGTCACCAAATGCTGAACCTGCATCCGAACCATAGTATGGTTCTAGTTCTCTGAATGTAACGTCCATGCTAACAAACATCTTCCGCTCAACTGGGCTCCAACATGCGTATTTCTTCCGAGTCGCTGTGTACCTGACAAATACACACTTAACCGCTCTAGGATCCAGTTTGCCAACTTTTGGCCTATTATCTTGGACAAAACGCACACACCCAAATACTTTCGGGGGAATAATGTATGTAGTTGCACTAGTAAGCATCTCCAACGGTGTCTTCCAGTCCAATATCTGAGACGGCATTCTGTTGATGAGATAAGAGGCCGTCAATACATCTTGCTCCCATAAGTGTTTCGGGACATTCATAGCCAGCATCATCGTCCGTGCGACCTCCAGCAGGTGTCTGTTCTTCCGTTCGGCCACACCATTTTGTGCCGGTGTATAGGCACATGAAGTTTGATGTAGTATTCCATTAGTAGATAAATACTCAGCAACCCTTTTATTAGTATACTCCGTCCCATTGTCAGACCGAAAACACTTAATTTTAACGTTATATTGTGTTTCCACCCGTCAATGAAAATCCTGAAAAGCCTCAAGGACGTCACTTTTATTCTTCATAAGGTAGACCCAGGTCACGCGGGTATAACAGTCAATAAAAATGACGAACCATCTAAAACCGTTAATACCGGTTCTAGGACAAGGGCCCCATACGTCCAAATGTATCATATCAAATGCAGCGGAACTTCTATTTCCTGAGCTCGCATACGAGCTCCTGGTATGTTTTTCCAACTCACATGCATTACAAAATAACTTCTCTTTATTAGCCCTTTGATATAATGACGGATACATTCGACTAATAACTTGAAAGGAAGAATGCCCGACACGCTGGTGGTGGAGTAGTAGTTCGTCTTCTACACTGCGACGTGAAGCGTTCAGTTGTGCATCTGCTACTAGAGATGCCAATGCTTCGTCCAGTCCGGTCATGTCCAAGTACCACAGCCCCTTATGCCATGTGCCAGTCCCTAGCCGTCGTCCTGTCCCCTTCTCCTGAAAAGTCACCGTAGGAATGTCAAAGAAAACAGTACAGTTTAGGTCAAGGATAATGGCACTTATAGATATAAGATTGACAGAAAAAGATGGAGCATGTAAGACATTGGTGAGAGTGAGGGAAGGGGTGCATGCGACAGTGCCTTTACCCATTACAGGTCTGGAGGTACCATCAGCAGTCTGAATGCTCTCCGGCGTCGGTAGGTGAGTATAGTCCTGGAACTCACCGCAACCCCGTGACATGGCGAGATGCCCCAGAGTCCATAATCCAACCTGGCTGATGGACAGATGTAAGAGCACGCGCAGGTATACCTGTGCTGGTTTAGACAAAACAAGTGATAGATGACGTCCCAGGAGTAACTTGACTGTCGTCCGAAACCAGCTTCGTGCCTCGTAACCTCGCGATGAACTCCCTCTCAAGAGGGGTTATTTCAGCCAATTGAATGTCTCCCCCTTCTTCCGCCAGATTTACTTTGTGTCCTCCAAAATAATTTTCCCTTCTACCAGCATATCCTCCTCTACCACCACGACGTCCTCCAAGGCCCCGTCCGCGATCATTTGACTGACCTCGCAGGGATTTTGGACAAAATCTAATGTAATGTCCCGAGTCACCACAGTTGTGGCAAACACTGTCCGCAGAGGGAGGCTGATTGAAGACGGCAAGGGCAGACTTTTCAACAACAGCTTGCTCCCCCTGGAAGTAGCCCTTGTTGGGCATTAACTTCAATCGAGCTTCTTCTTGTGCCATGGCAGCTATGGCTTCTTCTAAGGTTGGAAGCGTGGGTTGTGCGAGTAGTACATTCCTTCTCTGCTCAAACACAGGGTTGAGCTCCTTCAAGAACTCCATCATCCGTTGCCGCGAAATATACGCCAGGAACGTCTGAAAATGCTTCGCAAACGCCGGTTCGACTTGTGCATCTTCTATCCCAAGAGGATCATAGTGATCCAGATCAGACCAGTACTTCTTCAACAGGGCTGCGTACTCAGAGATGGTACGTTCGTCTTGTGCCACCCTATCGAGTTTATCCTGTAGTTGGAAAACCCGCATAGGGTTGCCCGAGCCTGAGTACATATCCTTCAAAGTCCGCCAGATATCAGCAGCACCCTCTATTGCCTCTACATTGCCCGACACCTGGTCGGTCAAGGAGGCTGTCAACCACCCAGCCACTACGTTGTTGACAATCTCCCAAATAGTAAAGTCCTTTGAGGAGGGATCAGCGGGCGCCTTGGTTTTGCCATTGACATATCCAACCAAGCCACGTCCCTTCAACGTCCGTATCGCCTGCCGCGACCATTTCAAGTAGTTGGACGTTCCTTCTAACTTCGTCTCCAGCTTTTCCAACTTCTCCATTTTGTAGGGTGACGGATCCACATCAGTATGGATAACACTAGGGGTCGCCTCGGTCAATCTCTTCGACAAGATATCATCAACCAAGGCATTCATCTCTTGTGCTGTCAGTTTTCCAGCGATCGAATCCATGGCCTCTTCAACTGTAGCTCTAGTCGTCGTCGGCGGCGGCTGCTAACTGCTAGTCGTCGTCTTCGTCGGCAGCTTCGTCGTCTTCTACTCTACGAATGTGCTATAAACGTGGCCAACACCGGCGCGCGCATGTAAAGTGAACACGTCAGGACACAGGAGAAAACACGATCATTCTCCGTGGAGAAAACACGATCATTCTCTGTGTAGATCCCGATGTGAAGATCGGAGAACAAATAAAGCATTTGTTCATTCCAGACGGTGTAATCTAGGAACAGAGGGGGGGCAAATAAAGCATTTGATGTCCCTCTGTCTTCGAAATACACCGTCTCTTTTTTTTTTACAAAACAAAAAAAAAAACAAAATTACATGTGAAGATCAGGGGTATATGAACAAAATACAAAAAATTATATGTGAAGATCGGGGGGGGGGGGGTCGCCGCTGGAGCCGGGGGAGGGGGGGTCGCCGCTGGAGCCCGGGGGGGCGGGGGGGGACGCTGCTGGAGCCGGGTGAGGGAATTTTTTTTTTTTTTTTTTGGGGGGGGGGGGGGGGGGGGGGGAGAGGGGTGGATGTTTGATACCAAGTAGAAAATGAATAATTGATGATTTTATTGATGGGCTACTACTTGCTACTTATAGAGGTTCCAATTCCTCTTCATACTACATTTTCTAATGTGGGACTAAAGTCCCTTATTTATTCTCAACAAAACCAAATCCATTGCCTACCCATGAACTGAAGAAGAAACCCAGAACCCATTGCCTACCCATTAACCGAAGAGCTCAAGTAGAAATTGTCTTCAAGTAACCCAATTATTCAAATCACAAGAACAAAAAGAAAGAGAGAACAATTGAATTATTACAAATCTTGAAAGAAGCTCTATTGGCCCATGTGGAATGGCCAAGGATCACTGTAGAATCTTGTCGGTGACGGAGAAGGGAAAGGAACGGGTGGGAGGAGGAAGACTGCGTAGGAAGAGGAGGGTGGTGACGACAACAATTTTGAGTTCTAAGATAGAAAAAGAGGAGGAAGATAAAAGCAAGATAGTCCTTTTTCCTATTAACCCAAGTCTCCAGTTAAGTTATGGCTGACGGAGACTGACAGAGAGGGGCTTATAACTCACATCTCTTATGATCTGAGGGAGTTTTAAGCAGATAGCAAGGTTTGGTTGGCTTATATAACTTTAAGGTAGATTTAAGGGACTTGTATATGCAAAAGATACTATTTCTTTTGACACATTTCATTTGGGAGTAGGACTAAAAAAAATGCTACCCAATACCTGTTGATCAAATCCAAATTTTTACAAGACCATAGAATTTGGATGTTAACATTTGAATGTCAATGAACTTGGATCAGATGTAAAAGGTTTAACCCAGATTAGTTTCTGGTTTGCTTGGTAATTGTGGGCTCGGTTCTGGGCTGGATTCGGTTGGTTTGAGTAGTGTTTATGCTAGTCTGAAACTTACGCATACACATATTTATGGTTTTCTGTTCTACCTAAGAAAAATATCATTTTCTGTTGTCATATGTTTAGTAGCATGTTCCAGTGATTCTTTGTCACCTTATCAGCCTTATGTATTTGTGAAGTGAATTGGCAGGCCGCTTTTGAGGATGCCAATATTCTGGTTCGTGATCACTTTAAGTGGGTTTCTCGGCCTAGCAATCAGTTTCACATCAATGTGGTTTCTACACCAAACTAGTGCAACTACATACAGGTAAGAAGCTAAAATACCTGTAGTATTGCATCCGAAAGTCCTTTGTGCGAGAAAATAGAATTTAGACCTTTCAAGCGAAGAAAATATAAAAGCAGATCAATTGTTGTTTGTTGCACCTCCTTTGCAGCTTAATAGGCTCACTGAATAAGATACCTCTGTCCATCACTGGAATCGTTCTTTTCAAAGTTCCGACTAGCGTGGAGAATTTCTTGAGCATTCTTTTCGGTAGGTTTCCTCCGTCAACGCAAAACTCATCAGTTTTTCCGATATCTGACTATGCATCCCAAAACCTCTGTTGCAGGTCTATTGGCTGGTGTGTTTTTTGCTAAAGCAAAAATGTCACAAAAATGAGGGAGAGGTCTCAGCTCTGAGATATATATATATAGACACCCTTCATGTGGAGAGAGACCATTTTGAGGATACAAACAGACACGACTTACGATTACTTCGATTGCAGCCCGCTATAATTTTCGGCAAGAGCTAACGTCCTGTGACCGGGTTTTGATCCTGCTCCTCTCGGTGGCCACCAGGCAGTTGTTATATGTGAAGTCCGTTATTCTTACGTCTGTGGGATTGCATTCCACTAATTCTTTTTGATCTGTAAAGTTTCAATTTTGAAACTAATTGTATTGTGGAATCAAGTTAGAAGTAGTGGATGTTTATTGTTATTTTTTACACCTCGATCTGTCTATTTGGATTTTCATGGTACTATTACTTATATGCAGTTTAGCTTGAAACCAGTTTCTCCTCTCCATCATAACGTTTGTTTTCCAGTTGCTGCTAATCAAAAACTTGTATAGCACATAGCACTGGAGTTGGAGTTTGCTGAAAGCACTACTTGCATTTAGGGAAGTCATATGTAGCCATTTCCCCATTTTGAGATGAGCTTTCCTTTTTCTTCTATTTTGCCACTGGGAAAAAAAAATATTCTGATCAAGTATAAGCAAAACATTCCTTTTCTCAGTTTCCATCTTCTTTGTCTAACGATATGCTCTGCTATTATTCAGTGAAATAACATCTATGCTAGAAGGAATGACAGCGGAAAACAGCTGAATTTACGTTCTTTTCCCTTTTTGTTGAGGTTTTTTTTTTTTTTGGATTATTTTGTATAAGGATAACAGGTTTAGGATCTAATTAGACTTTGGGTACTGAATTTATCCGTTTTATACTTCGAACTTTTTTAGTGACGAACGTTTGTCATTAAAAGACTCATTTCGTCATTAAAAGACTGATTTCGTCACTAAAATGTGTCACTAAAAAGTTTGAATACCCATAGTCTAAAACGAACAAACCCAGCCTCCAAAGTCTAATTAAGTCATAAACCTGATAACCTTATACGAAATAGTCTCTATTTTTTCAGTGTTTAGATTGGTATAAATAATTTGAAGTGCTAAACAAATTTCCTACACAACTCTTGAGTTTTGATTTACAGAAAGGCAAATTCAATGACAGAAAGTCCTTCATATTCCAGTAAAAAGTGTGCAATTTTCCAATTCAAGCAGTTTCTTTTGACTTGTTAGTATGACAAGAAGAGCAGAATAACCAAGTTCATTTTCTTTTATGTTGAACCAAACCACCAGAAAATATACTTTTCCACTTACAAACTTCTCTTCCTGTAAGCAACCAAAACCAAGCGGAAAGAGCACCAGGTTTCTTTTATCACTCCTTAGATGAAGTTCAAATCTGTGGGTAACCGAAAATACATTGCCAATAGAGTTGTCAAACTCCTCCAAGTTATATAGCTCACACAAGTAACCTAAAATAGAAACTAGATGGATGGAAGAAACATGGTTTGGAATTTCTCAAGATGCATTTATTGTTTTTAACAGAGCATCATAGTAATACTTATAATGCATAATAACGCTCACCAATGTCCCATATAAGTTGCATCAGATTGTATTAGCAGAGCCCTAGAATTTCATCACACTAAAATTCATATACAAAACAGGACCATATATATAGCAGCCCGTACGTTATTTCCAGGCTGACGCCACGACTAGAATCTTGTCCTCCCAGCCAAAGTAGAGTGCTCCACCTTCCTCCTTGACCATGTACCTATTGCAGTAAGATTTCAACAGAGACTTGATCTCGCCATTGACATAAGTGCTAAGTGGGCACGAAACAAACCCGGCCATGGTCATCCTTGCCCTCCACTTTCCAGCAGCTTCATACCTTTCATCCACAAGATAAAGGGCTAACAATCAGAAATACTTGTACATAAGTTTAGCTGTTGGGGCATAACAGGATCCATAATAAAATACCTCTCTATGCGGTCAGCACCTTCACATGCCACGATGTTGACAATGTCCCTTGCAAGGCACTGCCTCTCTACATTCATCCTATCTGCACTCTCCCTTGACATAGTCGCATCGAGTGACTCAAAGACAGCCGAGTAGTAATTATAAACCTCTATGAACCTATCATTTCATAAAATCAAGTTATCCCTCGTTAACCTCAAGGTAACCTACTTTATAATCAAAGGTTAATCAGGTCAACAGATGAATGCTAAAAGTTTGTCACAACTTTGTGCCATACTTTCCACATCAGATACTATCGTAGGAAAAGTCTTACATGTTGACGACGAGTGTGGGAATCATGGGTCGTAAAGAAATTTGGAATTATGAAAATGAAAGAAAAATAATCAAACTCTTCAGTCTTCATGAGGTGCTCTATTATTTTCGAAACATGAAACTTTTCCTACATTTATTTTCTTAGAGAAGTCTAGTCACGCTTAAAACTTCATATGCTGAAGAATACATGCAAACAAATGAATGGTAATAAAGACTAAAAATATTTCTCATCTACAGAGATTGCCAAGTAGATGTATTATAAAAAGAACAAGAAAAAAAAGTTAGATGCATGCATATTTGTGTGCATGTGTTCCCACAGAAGTATGAATGATCAAAGTATAAGCATATAATCCATACCATTACTTGAGCTTTCACAAGTCTAAATTGAAAATGGAAATCATATCTTGTCAGAGTTCTCTATCCTTGCACTAAGAGCTCCCAGAATAAATGGATTTTATTAGCAAGTTAAACTAGAACTGTAGCATAAAGTTTATCAAAAGCTTAGATTGTTGGAATAATAAAAATTCCATTAACACATAGGGGAAAGAAATTACTCTTGACAGAAAGTGAAAATTGTTAACTATATATTTTCTTTCTTTACAGGCATTCATGTTAGTTTTGATTGCAAAAAAGAAACACGTGTTTCTATTGGATATTTCATAGTTTCCACTGATAAACATGCACTAATATCCTCCATGTAAGATATATGTGCTTCACTTAAAATGTGAGGCGTGCACCAGTGTGAGTCACTGTGGTTAGTTGTATTCATGTGCTAAGGAGAAAATAGCAAAACATATTTGTTACTAACCAACCTTGGGAAGAATGGCGCTGTATTGGTGTTCACATCTTGTTCAACCATAGTGACCAACTTTGGTTTCAATCCCTTCACCATACGAAGTAGTTGGTCCCTCTGGTTCACTGTTGACACGCTCTCATCTGGCATATGATGAAGCTGGAAAGCAAAATTGACCACAAGTGCCTCTCCAGCCCTGCAATCCAGCATCGAAGGAGTAACACAATCAGTCTTAGCAGCTATTGCTCGAAACTCAAATGGAACCCCAAACCCCTCTGCAAGCTTCTCAAGCCGTTGACCAATAACTTTCAAGCCACCAACTGCCCGTTGCACAGACTCGGGATCATCAACTCCAGTTATCCTCAACCGTGGAGGTTTGGTTGGCCGGGTGGAAAGGGCTTGTATCAAAGTTATGTACTGACTTCCTTGGTTTATATCAAAGTCTACAATATGAACCCTCTTTTCATCTTTGAAGGCTTCAGCAATTGCACCATTGGCTGCCATGAAGCCAAACTTGAAGCATGGGCAGACCTCGAATAAAATCTGCATTGCTGACAGACGGTCTGAGGTAGGAGGTTCCTTACAACTCAAAGCCTTGTAAAGACCTTGGCCTGAGGAGGCAATTCTAGCCGCAAGACCTTCGACTAAATAAGCTGCAAGCCTTTGAGGAGGATCCCCTTGAATGGAAACAATCTGTCTCAGCTCTGATATGATTCCAGAAGCTTCCTCCATATTGCCTTCTGATATTGCTGCTGCACAGTCAAAGAGCATCTGCTTTGGGGTACGGGTCTCTCTGGTGCTGTAGATACTGCTGAGGTTCGAGTCTGATGAAGACTCCTTCGGAGAGCTCGGAAGTAGGAGATCCTTGACCGAATTTGCCCAGTCCTCATCCATTCCCATTTCCTGGTCTAGGTCCACCAAATCCTCATCATTGTCATTTAGCAGTGCTCGCTCAAGTTCTTGAAGCTTCGACCTGATTTCATCTTCATCGTAGTTGATTTCGAGCTCCGGACTTTGGCAGACTGATAGAGAATGGGTGGTTTGATGAGAGAGGTTGGAGACTAATGGTGAGTCACTGCGTCTGATTGCAGCAAAACAAGAATTATATGGATTTTCTGACATGATGGAAGACCGCGGGTCAGAAATCAGTTGATATGAGCCTGGCGAAACTTGAGGATCATACACTGAACCAGTAGCTGAAGAAAAATTACTTAGCTGGCCATAGATCTCTGAGCGATGGGGATGGGGATCGGTACCATAGTGCATTTTTTGCTTATCTGAGTTGAAAAACTGTGTGGACAAGCCAGAGTTGTCTCCATGAACCTTACGCTGATAAAGGTTGGATTCACCATAAGATGTAGCAGATGGTAGAGACATTATAGATATAATTAGAGAAATGTGGAGATATCACTGTGCCAATTCAAACTGATATACTGTGATTAAGCTGCAGGGCAAGAGATATCATTTGCTTCCAACCAGATAAAGCAGGCTGAAATGGACTAAAATGACCTCTTAAAATGAACCATATTGTTTCATTCATAGCGGACAATTTTGCATCCAAGCTGAGTCATCTGTAATAAAGATTGTATAAACTTCTGAGACAAAGCAGGTTTGAAATATCAGATTCAATGGTTACATAAACAAATGTGTGTCTAATTATTTAACACACTACCAACAAAGGCTTCCAAAGAATAATTACAACTGTATTTCAGAAGGACAGGTAAGATATGCATTTTATTTTATCAAAATCCACAAGCAAATGCATAGTAAAAAAAATCTTAATTTCTCAGGTTCGTCCATAAAACAAGATTATCTAAACGAAGTCACGAATGTGGTCTTCTTCACTCCATCAGGCTTTCTCAATAGTATGACAAAAGATTAATTGGAACTTAATAACTTAAGAGAGAATGAAATTCTAAGATATTAAATTTCCCAGTTTAGACCATTAGAATTAATAGACTTCCAGGGTCTACTCAAAATAGAATAACATGATACTAATGGTGCATCTCTAGATAATAAAAGCCATGACTTGATTTCCAAGGAAGTAATAAGTAGAAACCATACAAATATACCTGACGCACATCAGAGTGTTAGCTGTATGCCAAGTAATCTCTTAAGCTCAACAACAACAATAACAACAACAAAGCCTTTATCCCAAATTTTTGGATCAGCTATTTGAATCATTTTCCTCCATTCAGCTCTGTTAAGGGCCATGTCCTATGTAACATTTAACAAAAACCATATCAACAAGTTAATCTCACAATCTGCCATCTAACCTTACAGCCAGAAATGTTCATCTCCATGTTAACCTTTTGCAAACTAATAGCACCATTACCTATTTGCCTTACGTGAAATGGATGATGATATGCAAACATCTTAAGGGGCTGGACCCTGGGGGTTAGATCACAAATACCTTAATATTGCTTTCACACATAAGTAGAGATGGAAAATTCTCTCTCCCCTCTTGGAGTAGATTTGACAGAAGTAGTTACTATGTCAGAAGGAAGGTGTGGAACCTATCTAGATCTAGAGTAATGCACCTACAACAATGCACCTAATGCTTCTTGCTGTCAAGGAGTTCTTTAAACTAACGAACTTTGGGTACGAGTATAGGAGTTGTTATTATTAAGCAAGGGGATTCTGTAGAATTCCTGGGGAAGAAGCAAGTCGGCCAGACTTCTTTTGCAAAACCCTTTCCAGATCTGTATCAGTCTATCAGATAATTTGGTTGGGAGAAGGAAGTTGCATTGTCATCTCGGATTGTCATGGAAACTGTATATACTCTATGTAGCAAGGACACGAATAAGGCAGGACATCAAATGACATGACGACACAGACATGGCATCAACCTTTGGTCGCATTGGAACTATGGAAGAGAAGTAAAATTAAGTAAAGAGAAATGTAAGAAAGTTGTCAAGAAATAAAGGTTGTTTATTTATTTGCAAAGAATGGAACGGAAGAATGTCCAAGCAGAAGGAAAAAAAAAAATTATGTATGCTGAATCGCTGATATTATTAGTCTTCCTTGATATTTTACTGGCAGTGCAGATATTTTACTGGTGTTGCAGCTAAGAAGCATCAAAGGAGTTACTTGGGCAACTGGAAACTATTTGAAAGTTGTAAAGTTCTTTTTTGGAGTTTTTAGGAACTAGAAAAGGTAGGTTCCAAACTTTAAATGTGTTTGCTTGCTAGAAACTAGAATAAGGAAGTAGAGCAATATGATTACATGCCAATTTTAGAAAAGGTAGATGTGGAACATATTAATTAGTTCCCGCCAGTTTTTCAAATAAAAAACAAAATTAAATGTTGTCGGCCCTCTACTTTCCATGAGTTTCAAACTTTCAACCCTTTGGGATGGAAACTAAGGTTGTGGTTGGTGTGTGAGAAAATGGGAGAAAGAAAAGAAAAAAGGAAAGAAAAAGATAAGAGAAAGTTTTTGGTTGTTTGGTTGGAAAGAAAGTTAAAAAGAAAATGGACAAGAAATTTGTGTATAAGAGAGAGGAGAGGAGGAGGAGGGAGAGAGACGGGGGTGGGGTGGGGTGGGGTGGGGTGGGCTGTGGGGGTGGCGAGAGACGGGCGGAAAGATAGGGAGGGAAGAGAGAGAGAGATCAGGAAAGCTAAGTTGAGATAGAAAATAGAATCTCACCATTTTGGAAGGGAGATGAAAGGGAAAATTAGTATTAGTTGTTTTCTCTCACTTCCCTTCTCCTTTACTTATAACCAAACAACACAAATACATTTTCACTTCTTTTTTTTCCTCACTTCCTCAAACTAAACACACCCTAAATGAGCTCCTACTTTCCATTTTTGTTAATGTGGCAATAAGTTTCTAAACTTGGTTTCTAAACCAAAGAACGCACCAAGTGGAAACAACGACTTTCCAGTAGTTTCCCTGTCAAGTTTCTGGTTACCCAATGGGGCCTACAAGTAGGAGGACAACAGGGCATTGGTTTCCGAAGGTAGGAAAAATGAATAAGCTTGAGGTACTGATTATTAGGCTTCTTATTAGTACCTTAATGAAACCCTGGTCAGATCACTATAATTTCATCAAGTTTATCTACTAAGTTAACCATATTTTCCCAATCCCTACATAATCTTTCTGCAAAATTATTTGAATAACCTTCTTGCCAACACTCACTACAGATAACCATTCCATACGGGTCGGTTAAACTATTAAACTAAGAGATTTATTTCAATACAACCTTCTAATCTTATCAATCCAAGATTGACATCAGATAATCTTCACACATGGATAATTTTGTTTAAAGATTTACATGAATGGTCTTTCTAAACTCAGTAAAAATGTCCTCTGAAACACTAAGAAAAACACATCTTTCTTTAAAACCTCCATCCATGTAGCACTAGTATTAGCAGCTTTTGAACTACGATGTTATCACACCACTCTACGGGAGCATCTATTAATCCACGTTGCACATGTCCAAAGCACCTAAGATAATTTTCTCAATTTGGATTAATTCTCGATTTAGATTAAATATAACTGAGATAGATTTATTTAAATCTAGTTTGGATGGATTAGATAAGTCCAAATTATGATAGACTTAAATTAAACCTAATCCGGACAACTTTAATTAAATTACATAACTAACTTTCCTAATAAGTGACAATCCTAATTGAGCACAAACTTGAGCCTTAAAAAAGGCTCGGTAGATAAACAAGTCTAAGCCCGAGCTTAAAGGTATTCAGCTCTTTGAGCTCTCGAGCTAGCCCCTTGTTATTTTATACATATTTATAAGAGAAATGTCTTGCACCAATAAACAATTTCCAATTTGATATGAAGTTTATACACAGTTTCACTTTGATTGTAAGCTCACCACGATGTACGTTTTGTTTGAGACCAAGTTCATGAGCTCGCAGACAAGTTCAATTTGGGCTTAAGCTCGTCTATAATTCAAGATTTCCAACTTAAACTAGTGGCTCGCAAGCCAAGATTGAGCTCGTGGATGTTATATAGTCAGCTTGAGCTCATAAACCTTAGGCTCATCTTAAGCTTGAAGTCTATTTTTCCTTGGAAGCATGAGCCGAGCATGGGGGTGCTTGCTCAAAACTTGACTTGTTAATAGACCTAGTAGCACCCGTACTAGATGATGTCATGATGGAGAGAAGAGAATTGTGGTCAGGAAAGAAGGGGAACGAAGAAAATTAGGGTTAGGGTCTGTAGGCTTCACATCTAGGATGGTTGTCTTATACCCATTTGCATCTAACATGCATTTAACAATAAAGATCGCAACCTTTAGGACTTTGGAAACAAGTCCCTGAACTGACGGGAACAAGACTCGACCAACTCAGAGTATCAGACTCGTACTTAAATACACCAACATAACTAAATTGGACTCAACTTGAATAAAACAAACTAAACTTGAGTAGACTGAGTCAACTACTCTGACATTAAATTGGATCTCTAACACCATATCCTCTAATAATACGGAGTTGCTATTTTGCCCGCCGATGGAGGGTGCCCGCGCCAGCCCGCGGCCACGTGGCGCGCGGCGCCGCCATTGGCCATAGGCCGGAGTGGGCCCGTGTTGCCGCGTGGTAGCCAGCCATTGCCCCCCCCCCCCCCCCCCCCCCCCCCCCCCTTCACGGACAGGCAAAATAGCATTTTCGCTAATAATAAGTATATCCTTAGTTAGAGTCTAGGTCCAAATTCCTTTAGGTCTACCCCTAGTTCTAGGGAGTCCTTTGACTAATATCTCAGCTCTACTCCTTATTGGTACGTTTATTGGTCTCAATTCTACACGTCAGAACCTTCCCAAACTAGTTCTCTCATCTTATCCTCAATTGGTGCCACACTCAAGTTCCGGCGAATGCACTCATTTCTTATTGTATTCCACTTAGCATTCCCATTCCATATTCCATGTCATGTTTTTAAATTGCCTAAAACTCCAATCCAACTTAGTATTCCCATTTTAACTACACTCCTTCCTTGCAATTAGTGATTGACACAATTATGAGAGCTCTCATTGAGTAAAAGAGTAATCAAAACCTAAACCAATACGATAAGCTAATTCATTTAACACCGTCTTTGGTGTAGAGAAATTAGAATAACTGAAACAAACAGTTCATGCAAAACAATTTCATTACTAAATAACTGAGAGGATTTTCACTCTTATGGCTATTATGCATAAGAGTCTGAATGAAACAAAAAACTTAAATGATGGTTCAATACTCTATAGATTGTCATACAATAGAATTTCCACCTTTGTTTCCTCGCCTATCTCCATATAAGAAAACGTATTTCTAATTCGATGAACACTATAGGAGAATCCAACTGGCATCAATTGTATAAAGTTTTACGAAGGGTGGTAAGAACATTCAAGCTCTCGAGTGTAAGCATCAAATTTTGCAATAACTAAATAATGTACATAAGTTCTCAATAGGATCCTCCGAAATAAGAGAGATGCTCACTAGCGAACATGAATTAAGACCAAAATCCCAAATTATCAATGTGATCTTGTTATTCATTGACGTCGGTGCAGAAATGATTGCCACTAGAAATCTAAGACACCAGACTCCCCATTAGCCATGCAAGAATAAACTTACATGAAATTAAAAAGTGGACTAGTACAGAAAGGCTTCATGGATATTAATAATATATTAGAGTATTTAAGTACTATAACATCACTGTAAAGAATTTATAGTTACTATATTTTTGTCAAGTTATGCTATGTGGGAAGGAGGACCGTTTCTGAGCATGTGCAAGCTATGCGATAGCACAGGGCCACAAAAAACGAAAGGCCCCAAAATTTTTAACCTCCGTATATATTACTAATGTGAAATTTCCATTTTTAGGGCAAAATACATCTACAGAAACAATTCCTCCAAAAACAAAAGCCTACGGCATCAGAGATTCGTGGCATGAGCCGCATGCGAGTGAGAAAGCTTTGTTCTTTGAAATTATATTACTCTTCGCAAGCAATTATCCATAAGACAAAGTGGTTAGGCATTTTCTTCTTAGTTCCTAGCTTACATGTTAGTATAAGAGTACCAAAATTCGACATACACTAAACTGCCAAGCACACACCCAAAGAATTATCAGACAACATAATCACCATCAACAAACAGGATCCAATTAAGTACATACAATCAAAATTATGAAGAAAAAAAATTGCACTAAAATGAGCAAATAAAAATATATTAAAAAAAATACACCATAATAGATCCAACAGTGAGTAGCTAACAAATATTACAAAGAAAATTCCGATTATACATAAAATTAAGGGAAATATCGATTCTTTTAGGGATGGGGAAGAAACACTTACTGGAGCAGAATCAAACCATCAAGATCAGAGACCTGGTGATGAAATTCCTACAAATCGAACAAAAACGAGATGGCAAAATTCCTCAAGATGAGAACTTTGTGAAGAAAAGATGGGGGTTTTGATAAATTTTCTACTTGGATGATAATAAAAATCTAAAGTTTGGATTCCAAAGATTGTCAACAAACCAAAAACTGATGAAATTCAACAACAAGAAAATA